>VZRN01003169.1:840498-973608 GCA_013397935.1 Dasyornis broadbenti | reverse complement strand
AGGGAAGGGAAGGGAAGGGAAGGGAAACCAGAAGCAGGGCTGTGAGAGTGGCAGGTATCAATAGCACCCAGATGTGCAAGTTCCCAGCAACCAGACACACCCAGAACACCTCACAGCACACCCAGGCAGAGAAAGCACCTAGACTTAAACAGAGGACAGTCTGCATTATGAAGAGATGACAGAAAGATAATGAACAATGCCATGCAGGACTGCAATGTTTAGACACAAGATAACGAGCTAAAAGGGAACAAATATTAATGATTTACACAAATGGGTCAGGATGTCTCAAAAGACCACAGCTGCTGTCAATTCCTTAAAAACATGTCTTTGTGATCTCAGCTTGTTGACCAGATGCTGAAGAGCCCAGGAGATCCAGGGAGTGGAAGATAACTGGCACCCATCATCCTCCTGTTCTAGCCAGGCCCTTCAGACATGGAGCTCAGGATTTGTGAATAGGGAGGCATGAGTAGAATTAGCTATTTGTGAAATATGTATTAAAGAAAACGTTCATGTTGAGCTTTGTTATGGTGTCTCCTGGCTTCTGGAGACACCAACACAACCTTTGGATTGGGCTTCAGTTGTTTTCTCCCCTGGTCGCTTTGAAAGTACTGAAGGCGCTTTAGTACTTTTGCCTCTGCACTTCAGCCCACAGTCTTCCTAGGCAAATGGTGAAGTGAGGGATGGAACCACTCACACAGCCAGTCTGTCTCATGAGGGAAAGCATATATCTCATGGAGGCACAAATCACGGAAATTATTCTTGGCTGACAAATACACAGCTATCAAGTCTCCCATTTTGGAGATCGATTGCTGAGAATCTGGTAGTTATTCAGAGCACTCACAGTTGATCTGCCAGCTGTTAATGAATTTAGGGGGGCTGGATACTTTATGTTTGGGAGGAGATGGAATGATTCTTGGTCATCAAGGGCTGACTTCCTGTAAGGTTACACTCAGTCACTGTTGCTCCATTGGAGACGAAGCACTGGGATAGCTGGTAGCAGTGCCATGGCTCTGTAGCTGTTGACAGTGTAACATTCACAATTCCTTCTCTGCAATTGCCCATGAGCAAGTGAAGTGCATTTGTGTACCTAGGGCTGTATTTCAGCTGAGAAGTGCTATGTGCACAGGCTAATGGGAAAACAGTCCCCGAGGTTTCAAGTATATTACCTGTGGTAAATTAATCATTTAATGTAGGTATACATTTATGTAATATTTGCCCAAGAGTTGCTCCGGAATTCTCTTTGAATAATACACAATTAGATTTAAATGTTTTCCTCAATTTTCCTTTCATGCACATATTTTCCAAATTTTCTCTGATAATTCATTCCATAGCTGCATTTCAATTGGTTTGTAAAATTTTACTAACTCACAAAGATATAATTTGCATAGAAATGAAATACAGACAGAAATGCTGGGGAAAAAAAAAAGGAATTTTAAACTAAGTATAGCATCGCAAACAATTTCTTTCATAGGTGCTTTCCAGTGCAGTTGGAAACAGTCATTTAAAAGAATACTATCAAAGAACATGCTGTACCAAGAAATGGTATTTTATAAACCCAATTCAAACAGCCACATCTAAATTCCACATTCATATGAATTGAATGATTGACTGATTATTACTGGCATTTATTTCACAGAAAGAGGGCAGCTTAATAAAAGTGTATTATTCAGTCAATGGTATGCTATGATGGATAAAGAGGTGAAAATCACAAACATTTAAATCCAAAAAAAGGCAAAAGGCAAAGCAAGTACTGAAAAGGAGGCAAGAGAATTCATTGCTAAGTGATCATCTTTTAGGCTAGCCTATTGACAGTCTACTTTAGCAACCAGGCTCAAAAAACATGGAAAACTCTCCCTGGGACAGAATTTACAGATGACTCTTGGGTAAAGAAGGAGGAACTGCTCATTATTTTTCTTTCTGCTTATTGCATATCTGTTCCCATTGGCAGATAGATCTTTGTTGATTAAATCTTGCATGGGCTTCTTAAAAGAGAATCAAATTAGAACAAATGTTGCTCTTACAAGGAGCTGACATGTGTATTAGCATTTGCACCACATCAGCCAAAGGCAACCTTCAAACAGAGCCTTAAAACCACTTTTCCCCACGTGCAAAGTTCTCTATCTCATGTAACAGGTTGAATCCAGAACTTGAGCTGTGCAAGTCCTCCAGCAGCCTCAGAGCACAATTGCTCATTGCAGGTCCTGATGATGCACAAAGCCTGTAGGAAGATAAGCTAAGTCTCCCACCCAGGCTGCACCTTCATGTCACCTGGTGTTCACAGAAGAATGGGCTGACAGTCACAGCCATTCTCTTTCTCCCGGAAAATGAGCTGAAGCCCTTGGCAATCACCTTTCCCATCAATTCCTCCTTTCCCACAATTTCAGCAGCAACCCAAGTGCTGAAATTCAAGTCCCTCCAAAGACCCATCACCCCTCTTCAGCTTCTACCTGTCCTCCTGCCCGTGCCCCTGTGAGGCCCAGAAATCAAGCACACAAGACAATGAGAGGACAGGACTGTAAGCACATAAGTGCACTCCCAGCAACTCTGTGCCAGCCAAAACTGTATTCTCCTCACAGTACTGTTTCATAGCAGCCAAAACTGTGTTCTGCAATGGCATTGCAGGAGCTTCTTCCTGGGGGACTGCTATCCGGACATGTAATGCACATTATCTTTCCTATTCTCAAAAAAAAAAGAAAAAAAAATAAAATATTTATCTCAAGTCAGCCAAAAGGATAAATAGAAGAGACAAAGCATCTTGCTGACTTTACAAACACTCAAGTGAAAGTTGAGGATGAGGAAATAAAGATTTGGGCCACTAGTATTTGGTGTTCCGTCATGCACCAAGGAAGAGTCCTAGCTCAATTGCTGAGAAACATTTCTGTGTAGCATTCATCATACACTGCTTACTTCAGCAGATCCTTAAAGGACAAAGAAAACAACTTACTAACATCCAGAAAAAAATATACATGAAATTGTTATTTTGAACTGAATTAATTTTTCTTTTTAACCTGAGGTTTCCAGTTATGGAGAAGTCTTCTTATACACACAAGACAGTTTCTGAACCGTCTTGTGTGTATAAGAAGAATCAGCAATCACTGATCTCTCCCCGGACCACAAATTATATCTAAACTGTGCTGACAGGTCAGAATAATTGAATAACCTGAAAAATGCAGTTCATATAAGTCCAGGAGTTTGCACAGTTTCAGAATTTTTCTAAAAAAGGATGGAGAAGATTTACTCTACTTTCTGCTTGTTACTCCAGTGGTTTCTCACACAATGCTCACACAAAGGAAGTTTGGAGAGCTGTTCACCTGAGCAGTACTTTATAAAACCTTCCTAAAAATGGTATCTTGCAAGTATAATATTCAGTTTCTACTCAGGAGATTTGTTTTAATGTCAAAACAAAAGGAGTAAAAAGTGAGTAAAAAGCAGTATTCATCTTTGTATTTCCAGTTTCCTCAGTCTTTACTTTTGAAATATAAACCACCTCATCAAATGTTTGGGTTGGTTTTTTGTTTTTTTTTTTAAAAAGCACCTGACAGAACATTTCTCATGGTGAATTAATGGAACTGGGAGAGGTGAGGATGGTAGAAACTGATGAAATTGGCAAATTCCATTGCTCAGACTTGGGCTCTTAGCACTAACAGATAATATAAAAGAGATATTTTTGTGAACATTCTTGTGAAAACAAACCTAGCAAAGAAGTCCTGAAATGCATTGTCAGGTATGTGAATCTTTGAAATAGTCCATTCTGTCAACATTTTCTGGATACATGCCAGTATTTGGAGTTAAGAAAGAATTCTATTACTATCAGCCTTTACACTAGACCAAAAGACTGGACCAGGTGATCTTTCGAGGTCCCTTCCAATATAAGCTACTCTATAATTCTGTGAAATGGCCATTGTATACTGATTTCTCTTCCTTAATTTGGATATTGATTTGGAAATCATTACTCTCTGTAAGTCTCCTTTTGGATGAAAATGAAAATTTGGTGCCCATTTGGTCCTCACTGGAGTAGCAGGTGTAGGTATCATCTGCCCATTCTCCCTTTGCAGAGGGGTAGTGTTCAAACTACATGTATTGCTCTGATTATGCTATCTGGTAAGTCCAGGATAATATTTTACATTTGGTTTTCATGATAACAAGTGGCTAGGAAAAGAAAGATTGAAGACCAAATCCCATGGGGGTTCTTATCAACCATAACTAATGGGTTATGAACACAGTGTGTGAACACGGACACGCTATTTCGGTCTCTTACAAGTTTTCTATGTAGAGCCAGGTGCTTTTATTATACAGAAAACACACCTCACTCCTTTGCCTCATGGTCATAGTGTGAAGCTAGACTTACCCAAAAATACCAGTGAAAAAGTTTTATCATAATCTCTTCTCTTCAGTCAGGAAGAACATAAGATCTCAGACAGACCTGGATCACAACCAGAGAAAGCGAGGTTTGAGCAGGAGCTGGCCCATGCAGCCTTACTGGGAGATTGATGTAGCAAGTGCTGTAGATAAAGCACTGATTGACTCTGCCCAGGGTCCAAGAGGAATGTTACTGCACACTGTATTTTCCAGCCTACCTTCATCAGCCCTTGTAGCTCACCCCACCTACTCATACAACAGACTCCTTTTGTAAGTAAAGCCCCTGTAACTGGGCTGTTATCACAGGACCTAAATAAATTATAAAGCAGTTTATTTCCACAGACCCAGAAGTACAGCAGCTTCTCTGTCATTTAAATCTGTAGCAGTAACTTCAAACAAAAAGGCACAGCCAAGGCTATGATATTCCATGCAATATGGGTAAATGGAAGCACACACTAGATGCATTTTTGCCCAGTGAAAAATTTTAAGCCATATGTAGCTTAAAATCCTTCAGAATTTCTAAAGTAGCATGCAATGTTTATGTTCTTCTCATGTCCTTCTTTCTTTATAGCATAGTTTCATCCTATTCAATGGTAGATAAGTGAAAACAAAGAAAGAAACACACCTGGCAGCTTCAGAATGATAAATCCCTATCAATATATTTCTTCAGATTTTAATTTTAGATTTAGAAAAGAAAAATTAGAGAAATTAGATTTTCTTTTCTAACAGTGACCCACTGCAAAATAATCATTTAACATAATTTTAAAACTACTCAGCCCTAGGAATTAAAAGCCACATCAAAAACAGATACTACAGAAATCACCAGCCAACAATATTTTAGAAAAAGCAGGAAACAGTAGAAAAAGAGGGAACACCTGAAGCTTTCACAGGCCGGCTGCCAAAACACAAACTCTTTCAGAAAACAGTCAAGTAGTGGCAAACCTGCAATAGAGAGGCTGAAGGACATCCACAAGAACCCATAACAGCAAGGGAAAAATCAGTCCTTCTCAACATCTGGTTTAAAACTCCAGGATGGAGTGGAAGAAGGCAACTTCTGCTCCTGGGCTAGTACTGGCCATCGCCTTCATCCCATGTGGAGATAAATCACAGCACACTGCTAGTGGGTAAGGCAGGAGCACTTTTCTTTGAGCCACTGTTCTTTGTTGGGCTTTTAGGGCAAATGGACAGGAAGGAGGGTGAAATAACTCCTTCTCACTTTGCGTTGCAACACATCCCATGAAAGTGAGAAATGCCGTAGGAAAAAAGAAATGGGAGCATATATACATAGAAAACAAGGATAGTTCTGGAGATTATAGATTTGGGACAAGGGATAAAAAGGAGAATATTTGTACCCAGTGAACAAGGAAAAGTGTGGAAGAATGAGAATATAAGATCAGGAGAGCCTGGAGAGGGATGGACAAGGTGCCATCAAAGTTGCCTCAGAAGAGAGTAAGAGAAGAACACATGCTGTCCCTGCACGAGCGTGAGGAACCTTACCACTCTTCTATAGTCAGCAATGCATGTAAAACCCTCCTGAAGCCCCCACAGTCTGATCTGGTTCATCTAGAGAGTTACAGCCTGCTACTACTGCATAATACTTGGTGTATTCAATGGCCATTTGTATGCTGGATTCAATTCTTCCTGTTGATAATCTCTTATTGATAGCAACGTAGTGTCTCCTTCTCTCACACATAGAATTAAAGTATGTGCTAATAGTGGAATGCACATTATATTATGAGGGATCTGAAGTCGTCTGCAGCACCTTTGCAAAGCCTCCTTGCATGTAATTCCTATGATCCTACATTCCATCGTTACAACCTAAGTAGCCCAGGACCCAGGCATATCCATTATAACATAACATATTCCGTTATACTCCATCTTTCATTTCCATGTACAGCATCCTGAGATCTTCACCCGATCTCACTCTCCTGCTAGCCAGCAACTTCTGAGACTGCTTGCTGCCCCACTGCATGTTCAAAGCATACATTTCATCTAACAGAAGTGTTTAAACAGTTAATCCACCATTTTCTGATCATCTTAAGACTCTGAGAAATTAAATAAAGACAAAAAAAATCTTTCTAAAAGAAAAGAGCAACAGATCAGGAATAGGCATGGTGTTAACACAATTACTTCAGATAAACTGGAACCTGTATGTGCAGATGGAGGCAAGCCTTGCTGCTCATGGTCTAGGAATCACATGCTGAAGAGTATACAGTATAGGTTTGCATCTTGTTTTCTTCAAAGTTGTTCCAGCTCTTTTACTGAGGTGTTGACGACTTTGCCAGCTATAAACATTTGACTCAGCAGATTTTTAAGGTCTGCTCCTCTCTGACTAAAGACAGATCCTAAGAAATGATGAGCAGCCTTCTCTGCCGACCCAAACCATCAGGAATAAATGAAGCAATACCTGTTTCCAGAAACGAGACTGGTGCATCCTGCTGATGACAAAGCAAGAAGCAACAGCCACAAATTCCTGAGAGAAAGGATGTTTCAGTACATGAAATGGTCCAATTTTAATCGTCTGATCCCCTGCATAGCTAAGGGTCTCTTCACTCCCTCACCCACATTTTCCAGATAGACAAGTTTGGCATGTTCCACACTGGGGGTTTCTCTCTGGCATCCATTCTATAACACTCCACACCTGGGCTGCCCCTTAATTGATAATGTAATTATCAGCATAGTCATATTACTTCACACTAAGCATTTTCTACCATTTATCACAATGTTGATCTTTATTTTAAATATAAATCAGGCAATCATTTATGTCTTTTATGTTCTTTGTATTTATTCAAGAATATTTAACTGTAGACAAAAGGTGACTTATTCATTATTCATCCTGAACAAGGCAAGTATGGCAATTTGAAAAGCCTGACATTTGAGCTTTTTGCCAACACTAGCAAAATTATATCCTTCCCATTGTAAATCAATGAAGTAGAATCATTGTGCACAAAAGAATTAAATTGCCTTGTCACTTTAATAAGGCCACCTTATATACAACCTTCAGCCAATGCCATTGTGCAGAAAAAGGGTGCATCCTTTGCCTCAGCTGTCTCAGATCTCAGTAGGCTTTCCAATTAAATGAACATCCTCTTAGTCTTTCACTCCACTCCACTCTTTCTCTTTTTTGAGAGGCGATGTCAGAATGTCACAGGCATAACTTGCTATCAGTGGCATGCACACATCAATGTGAATTAACTTCCTCCAACTCCTGCTTTCTTTTGGCAGCCTTTTTAACTTGTTTGTCAATTCCAAAATGATGGAACTCCAAGAAAGGGGATTTTTTTTATCGTTTACTGAGCTTGGATAAAAGCTGGAAATAGCTATCTGCAAACCAAAAAAAAAAAAAAAAAAAAACCAAAAAACTATACAAATGTGAAGATCCTTTGCAGGCAATGTAGATAATGTAAAATGGCAAAGAAACAACATGTCCAATCAGGCAGAACACAAGTGGCATACACCAGAAAGAGAACAACTTTGTGTGTTCTCACTTCACAGGCTAGGACCCTATTATTACAATCAGACCTGATTTTTCCCATCTAATACTCCTTGGATACATTTTACCCTGAGAGTAGAAACCTTTAACCAGCCATTTCCAGGCTTTTAAACGGCTATCCAGAACAGCTATTTCATAATTCAACAACAGACGGCTGCCCATAATAGTCATATGCCTGCCTGCCTGCCCCTTCCTTTCAATTGTAGCACGCAGAGGTTGAAAGGGTAACTTCAGCCTGGATTTTCCTCAGAATCAGGGAACTAAAAACAATTGAACAAAGCCATGCACGCCAGCAGCTGAAACACAGCAATGTGAGTGAATCTTGATATTTCAAAACATACCTAAAAGTCTGCAGCTTTACAATTGTTTTGGAGTCTCAATATTTTGTCCTGTTTTGATAGTTAACTGAAAGGTGCATGGTAAAGGAAAAAGGCTTGTAAGTATAGAAACAGTGACAATATTCTTGACGTTGTTAACATTTTGGATTTAGTCAGAAAATGTTAATAACAAATGACCTTTTTCTGAAGGGTATTTTAAGGAGAACAAGCAATTTTCTGTAATGTGGTTACCATAGTGATTTGCCCTCTAAAAAGACCAGGAAAAAAAAAGATGTACATCTGTAATCAACCAGCTACTGCAATAACAAATGGTCTGATATAGTCACATTTTTGAGTTTAATTCAAGCTGGAAAGATACTTGGTTTGAAGTTAAGTACAAAAGAAACTATTTTTGGAGGCAAAATAGGTCCTCTAATAACTGTTACAGAACATTTGTGATGATTCAGAAGGGATTTTCCTTGAAAACTACTTTAGTGCACAATAGATAATTTTTTTCTTAGAAACAACTTCATCATGTGTACTGTATTGAGTCATTCAGAAAAAAAGCTCAGCAAGCACCTGGGGATGGTAAATAGGGATCTCTGACTCCTTCACTCTCTGTCTCTTGCCTTTCCTGGGGTTTACCTGGAAAATAAGCCGTTAAAAGAAGTGTACAGCTTTAAACATGTCTGCACCTAGGCTTACAAACTAACACCACAAACATTTTCAGCCTACCTGTCCTGGTAAGGTTGGTATATTTAAGGACAGGAACTTCAAATCACCCATTAAAGAACATATAGCTTGACAATCAGATTATTAAATTAGAGTTTTAAAACTTCAACCATCTTTCTAATTCTCTTCACTGCTTGTTGACACTGGGCAAAGACCATGAACATGTCCTTTACCATGCTAAATTTCTCTGGAAGCCTAATGTGACAAGCCTGCCCTTACTCAGAGAAGACCTTGCCATGGCATGGTACTGCAGACTGAAATCATGTAATGCCCAGAACCATCCCTCCCTCTGTAACCTTCAAGGCTTGGAACATGTCTAACAAACCCCAGCACAGCAGTACCAAATATCAAATGACTTTTTCCTTTGCTTTGAGGCATTTTAAATCAACTTATAAAAGCAGAAGAGCAATTCTCTTCTAGTGGTTAACAACACAGCACAGAATAATAAACACAGCGTGGCATAGCATAGCAGTTCACCTTTATGGATAGAAGCTGGGCTAGCTCTCAGCTGGGATATCCCAAAGCAAGGAGGTAGGGCCAGGTCTCACCTTGGAAAGTGAATTCAGCTTTTTCCTTTGATGTTGTGGGCATTTCTTGGGGTACTCTTTGGTCTGAATACCTTTCTACCATCAGCCTAGAGTCGGGTTCTTCTAACTCAGCCTGGGACCCTACAAGTACCATGCCCAAATCTCTGTTGGCCACCTCCAGCTTTCTCTATAACCAAGGCAGACAGGCATGCGCACAGAGCACTTTAATCTGACTAAAATTAGTCTGAGATTCAATCAGTTAGGTTAAAAAACTTCCCTATGCACCCACAAAAGGAGCAAAGCACAGAGAAACAGCAGCATTTGGAGGCTGGACTGGACACAGCACTCCAGGTGAGGCCTCACCAGTGCTGAGTAGAGCGGAAGGATCATCTCGGCCTATCTGTTGCAAACACCCATCCTACTGCAGCCCAAGATGCCATTCAGCCTCCTTGAGGCGAGGGCATATTCCCAGCTCAGGGACCCCAGGTTCTTTGCAGCAGAGCTGCTCTCCAGCTGTGCAGCCCCGGCACTCTGCCGGGGTTCCTCCTGCCCAGGAGCAGGATTTGGCACTTCTCTTTGTTGAACTTCACGAGGTTTTTGACAACCCATTTCTCCAGCCTGTCAAGGTTTCTCTGGCCTGTCAGACACTCTTCTCAGTTGGATGTCATCTGCAAATTTGCTGGGGGCGCACTCTGTCCTATCATTATGGTGTTAAACTGGGTCAGACCCAGGGCTGATTCCTGGGATACACTCCTGGCTACTGGGCTCCAAGTAGACTTCATACCACTGACCACTACCCTCGGAGCCCGGACATTCTGTTGGTTGTCAATCTGCTTTACTGTCTGCACAGCCAGCCAACACCTCCTCAGAATTTCTATGAAGGTAGTATCAAAAGCCTTACTGAAGTCTAGATAAACAATATTTGCTGCTTTCCATTCAGTCGTTTTCAAGCCAGTCATTTCACCATTTATCAAGCTGGTGAATCCATGCTAACTGCTCCAAATCATTTTCTGGTCCTACATGCATCTGATAATGGCTTCCAGGATCTTTCCATTACCTTCACAGAGATCAAGGTGAGGCTGACCAGCCTATATCCTACTTCTTACCCTTCTTGAAGATAGAAAGGACATTTTCTTTCCTCCAGTCCTCAGGCACCTCTCCCAGTCACCATTATCATTGTAAAATAATAGAGAGTGGTCTCTCAATGACATCTGCCAGCTTCCCCAGCACTCATGGGTGCATCCTATCAGGCCCCTTGTTTTTATGTTGGTCTGGTTTGCTTAATTATTGTCTCTAACCTGTTTTTCTTCTTTCAAAGGTAAGTCTTTCTTGCTCCGAACTTTCCCAGTGTTCTCTGGGTGCCCAGATTTCTGAAGGATGATCTATTGAAAAGCATGCACTCAGTACCAGTGAAAGAGATCATTCTTGAACTAGATGGAAGCAATCCTCTAATATCAACCATCTCATCTGAGCCCCTTTTATCTCCAGGGCCATTTCCCATAGGATTATTCTAAGCATATCTCTGAAGAAGCCAAATTCTGCCCTTCTGAAGTCTGGGCTTATTATCCACCTTTTTGACTTGTTCCCTCTTCTAAGGAACCTGAAGTCCACTTCTTTCAGTTTTCTGAAAAAGCTGCTTCATCTACTTCTTCCTGATCAAGCAGTGCACAGCAGACACCCACTGCAACACCACCCACTAACCCTGATCCTATAAGTGCTAAGCTGGCTCATCATCCCTTCCTAGGCAGAGCTCCAGGCAGTCCCACTGTCCTGTCTCACAAATGGTGTCTCTCTCCTTGTCGTCCTGCCCTGTCCCTCTACAGAGCCTGTATCCATCCATTGCAGCACTCCAGGAACATGAGCTATCCCACCATGTTTCGGTGCAGGAGCACACAGACCTCTAAACCCTTCAATTTGTTCCTGTGCTGCATGCATGAGTGTACAAACACCTCAGAGAGCCACCCAAGTGCACTGACAGCCCAGGAAAGGTGTCCTGTAGGCACTTCTTCATTTATGTGTATACACTCAGGAGGAAGTCCTTTCAGTCCTGTTTTGTTGTTTACAGGGTCTGCCTTGACAATATCACCCTGCACCCTTTGCTTGCCAACCCCGTCTACAACTTCCTCACTTGAATGTGGTCATCACCTCCCACTCCTTTTATTCATTGATAAAGCTCTTCATAAAATGTTAGCCACCTTGTTGGCTGCAATGCGTTTTCCCTCCTTGGTCAGGTGAATCATCTCTCTTCCTAGAAGTTCTTGATTCTCAAATAGGTCCCACTGTCATAAAAGCCAAATCTCTGTTGTACGTACCAGCTGTAGAACCAGAGATTCAAAATGGCTAGGTCTGAGCTGGTCCCTGCCGCTAGGGAAGCAAGGACAACCAGGTAGCTCCTAATTTTTATTTCAAACCTGTTACTAGAACAGCCCCTCCTTTTGCGGAATCTCTCTATTTTAGGGAAGTTAAATGCATGCTCTTTCTTTCCATGCCAGTGCTGGTTCCATGCTTGTAATCTTGAAGAGGTCTGCTTAGGCTTATTCATCTAGGTGACAAATTACATCATCCAGCTCTGATGTGACTCTACAGATAAGCATTTTGTGCAAATTCCAGGCAACATTTAGTTTAGGAATATAAAAAATTGAAAACCTCCTCTGATTTCTAGTGATAATAAATATTTCTGCCTTTGGACCTACCAAGAAGAGTTTCTGTGTTGATATCTCATTACATCTTTAAGGCATGTGAGTTTTCTAAACACATCAAACAAAAAAACCCCTGAAATTCACCAGGCAGGCAAGCAGTGTGAATGACATGGACATTATCTCATGAATACAAGCCAGTGTTTTAACAGCAATCACATTGTTTTCCTTTCCAGCTATCATTTAATTCACTTTAAAAACAATTTATTTGGATAAATGTTCTAAGTCTCTTTATATCATTTAACTAGGAATTAATGACCAGTTTATAATAAGAGTATATCATGCTGCTAATGGTCCCATATTAGTTTGACTGTGATCTGATACTGCTCTGTTTCTCTTGATAATTTCATTATTTCAATGTCAAAATATGTTTGATGGAAGTGTGTAATTGGCATGATTGCTAAAGTCTGCCTCTGTTAAATGAATATTGATTATAGATTTATGATGAGTCATAAAACAAGTCTCAGGTTGTTTTTTTAAATTCCTGGAGAAAGTATTTTAACCAAAATGCCAAGTTTTCCATTTTCCGTAGGAGTTCTTCACACATGATAGCAAGCAACACCTTATTGGTATCTTTGGGCAGAAACTGAAAAGGAAGATGATTTTTAAAACTAACACCTCTGTCAGGAAGGACAAAGTTGAAATCAGTCAGTCAGTCAATCCAGATAAAGTAACTTCTTTAGACTCCCACTGGAGGGCCAAGAAACCCTTTCTAGAAATGCTAGAACTTAATAACATTTGCAACATCTTACCTTGCACCCATCCCAGAGAGACTCTCAATTCTTCCAGTCCTTGTAAAAGCACTAGCAATGAAATTGTTAGTACCCATGGAGCAGAGGGAGGCTGTTGCTAACAAGTGGAAGCCTGAGGCAAAGGGGGAAAAGAGTGGTAAATATTGCCTGTGGAAGGTGGATACCATAATCACAGTACAACGCAGCAAAAATTACAGTGTGGAGAAGCCGTGTTGTTGCCATTGGTTTAAGCTGTGTAACAGAAAGAATGACGCCAGCCACTAGTGAGCCACAAGCAAACATCAGATCAATGGTTCTCGAGGCTCCACAGACTGCGGTGGCTTGCTGTCAGGAGAGCTTGGACACCAAGCACACACACAGGTGCCCACATTTACATGTCTTAACTGCAGCTGAACTGCACAGTCAGGGCAGGATCCAGGTGCTTAAGCAGCTCAGGCCAGTCCAAAAGGGCACAAATCATTTTTCTCAAACCCTCCCTACAGTCAGATAGAGTCATAATCAGTCCATCACCCTTTTTCCGTGGCTGAAGGGAGCGAGTCACGTCAGATCACCATGCAAGCTTATAGGACAGGATACTCAAAATAGGTTTGTTGTGGCTCACCACACAGCTTATTCACAGACCATCCCTTCTTTCTGTACTCCCTGGGCCGGCAGCACAGATATTTCTGGGGATAAAAAAAAGAAAAAAAATTCAATATCTGTGAAAGCCCCTGTAAGCTTGAAATCAAGTTATATATGGTACTACTTCAATTTTGGGAAAGTCAATAGAATTACCTTTTCTTCATAGAGTAAAAGCACTCACCTGCTGTACCCATAAATATGATGAAGATGCCCAGGACAAGTATTATCAAGCTGGCGAGCACTTTCACATAGGCTGAAAAACAATTACCCTTTGTCATCTACAACTGCTCAACGTTACTGCTTCCTCCTCCTTAAATAATGATGGCAGCAGCCTGCAGATTACAGGCAGAAGTGGCATGGAGAGCACACACTTAGTGGCATGATTAATATTGGGTATCACACCAACAACTTTTCCAACTTGTTACACTTGTTCACAAGTTTGAGACACTTGTAGGGTACTGTTGGAACAGATATGGGTAGTTTAGACCCTTAACTGAGACTTCATTTTAATTTTCCTTAAATGAAGAGTCTGATCTCCACATTTGACTTACAACAAGGGAATTATCTTAGTTAGAAAATTAAGCGACTGATTCCTTTGAGATAGAACAAAATGTGCAGAAAAAAATAATGATTTAGGATCTTACAAGATTTTTCAATTTTTTCCTGCAGTCTGAAGGATAATTCTACCATTGGAACCCTCCACAAAATCCTACCTTTTAGCCTTGCTCATTGAGGAAAAAAATAACAAAAAGTTTATGCTCAAAGGTAAAATGCTTAATAAAAAAAGCCCCCAAATGTATCACTAGAAGTACTGATAATATTGTTATCTTAACTGCCATGACATTTCAAAAAAATACAATTTTGAAAAGGCCAGAGTTTGACTGCTGAGACACTGGCAAGGTCACAAAAGCACCCTAAACACATGTCCTTTATCATGAAGGAATCAAGTCCCTGAATATCTTTGTACTGGCAAGTAAATAAACTTATATAAAATAGGAAGCCTTTCATCGTTCTATTTACCCAGCTGAGGCAAAGCGTCAAGGGATTTCTATCCCTGCTTTACAGACTCACCAGCGTCAGGACAAGAAAGATTTTGAACCCTGTGTCCCCACTGGCCAGCAGATCCCTGCTTGTTGGGTTATCACTCAGGAAGGGTGAAAAGCAGCACTGCATCCTCCCTGCACAGACCTGCCCTTCTCTACAAACCCACCCTGAAGCACTGTGATGGGTTTTTATGGGTCATTTGAACCAAGCATTGCAAAATGTCATGCGTTTCCCCTCTTTTGGCCAAAACTATTCATCCAATTCAATCAGGATGTGAAATTCTGAGCAGCCTCAATGAAGCAGCACTTTTTGGCAAAGAGATTTGTATGAAAAACAATACCCTTTTCTTTGCACAACACTTCTTTCAGCAAAGCCTCATACTGAGTCTGAGTTAAAGGTGCCCTATGCCAGAAGAAACAATACGACACACCATCTTCTCTGCACTCAGCATGAGCCTGCTATTTCATCAGTGAGTAAATTTAAAAAAAAAAAAAATGGGGAAATGTAGAGAACTAAATGTTGTAACACATGAAAAAAAACAGATCTCAGAAAAGGCTACTGAAGGACATGCATACACTTATGTGTGTGTGTTTGCACTTGTTTCACAAAGAGAGACGAATTAGAAGGAGAAAAATTAAAATGAGGGGAACATCAGGTCTGGTAAGGTCATAATGCTGTAATCACAGAACAGCCTGGGTTGGAAGGGACAATAAAGATCATTTAGTTCCAATCCCTCTGCTGTGGGCAGGGGTATCTTTCTGAAGATGAAAACATGACTGTGCAGCTCATTTTGGTGTTCCTTGAATACCCAAAATTTTATGTCAGAAACTTTTCCCTTCACTCTGAAATTAAAATCTATTGAGCAAAGATGATTTCCTCACTTGTAAGACTTTCCAGACTGAAGAGTTATATGTCAGTAATTTTCCTCTTTTTGAGTTTCATTTTATCCCATTACCCACTTCCACACAGATACTGTCTTCAATTTAATATCTTTTTAAAAAAAAAAAAATCTTTTCTTGTCACTTTTTTATTTTTATTTTTCATTATTATTTGCCCAAGCTTCTCACAAAATATGCTGAGTTAAAAGGGACACATGAGGATCATTAGGTCCAGCTCCCAGCCCTGCACAGCATCATCTCTAAGAGTCACACCATGTGTCCTAGAGCATTGTCCAAATGGTTCTTGAACTGCCAGGCTGGTGCTGTGACCCTTTCCCTGGGCAGCCTGTTCCAGTGCTCAGCCACTCTCTGAGTGAAACACCTTACTGTGATATCCAGCCTAAACCTTCCCTGGCACAGCTTCAGGCCATTTCCTTGGGTCCTGTCACTGGGCACCAGTGAGAAGAGATCAGTGCCTGCCCTTCCTCTTCCCCTCATGAGGAAGCTGTAGACCACAGTGAGGTCTTCCCTCAGTCTCCTGTTCTCCGGGCTGAACAAACCCGGTGACCTCAGCTGCTCCTCACACAGCTTTTTGTCAAGGCCCGTCACCATTCTCATGGCCCTTCACCATCCTCATGGCCCTTCATTGCACGCTCTCTAATGGTTCAAAATCTTTTTTCNCTTCCCCTCATGAGGAAGCTGTAGACCACAGTGAGGTCTTCCCTCAGTCTCCTGTTCTCCGGGCTGAACAAACCCGGTGACCTCAGCTGCTCCTCACACAGCTTTTTGTCAAGGCCCGTCACCATTCTCATGGCCCTTCACCATCCTCATGGCCCTTCATTGCACGCTCTCTAATGGTTCAAAATCTTTTTTCTGTTGTGGCACCCAAAGCTGCCCCCAGCACTCGAGGTGAGGCCGCCCGAGTGCAGAGCAGAGCAGGAAAATCCCCTCCCTTGCCCGGCTGATGATGCTGTGCCTGATGCCCTCCAGGACAGGGCTGGCTCTCCGGGCTGCAGGGCACTGCTGGCTCATGTTTAACTTGACATCGACCAGGACCCCCAGCTCCCTTTCCATAGCACTGCTTTCCCACATCTCATTCCCCAGTCTATACACACATCCAGAGTCGCCCCATCCCAAGTGCACAACCCAGCACTTTCTCTTGTTGCCCTTTCCATAGCACTGCTTTCCCACATCTCATTCCCCAGTCTATACACACATCCAGAGTCGCCCCATCCCAAGTGCACAACCCAGCACTTTCTCTTGTTGAATTTCATACAGCTGGTGACTGCCCTCCCTCTAATTTGTCGAGGTCTCTCTGCCCTTCCTGCCTTTGAGAGAGTCAACAGCTCCTCAGTTTTTTATCATCTGTGAACTTGCTTAGTATCCCCGGAAGTCCTCTGTCCAATTCTTGCACTGATCTAATGAACTTTCTCCTGTTCAGTCAGTCCAGGTAGACTTTTTATATGAAAACCAGACATTTTCAACTACAAGATTTTTAGTAACACAGTATTTAAAGAATCACAGAATTGCGTAAATACATATCTAACTTACAGGTGCACAACCAATATAGGAAAAGGTAAAGGAACATTGTCTATCCCACTTCTCTCTGAAGGTGCTCTTTTGCAGGTTTCTCTCTCCCTCATAGAGAAAACCTGCCTGGTCTATATTTTTGCAAACCCCTTCAACTTATTTCTGCCCTTTTACTCATAAAGATTTCATCCTCTTCTCTAACCTGTCTCCTTCTTGTCCTGTGCCTCTGTGAGGGGAGGCTGAAACCAGCCCCTTGAAATGCAAGTACAAGTCAACTTATGAACACCAGCTTATGTTTTGCACAGAACTGAAACACTAATCAGTCCTTAGCTGTCTCTAAACAGGCAGATTTCTCAACGATTAACAAATTTCCTGGACATTTTTACAATGAACCTTTAAATAATTTAAAATTGGAATCTGGGTATTAGTCCTGCAAATTCTCCTCCCACATTAGCCACGTGGTCGATGAAGTTCCCTTGGTTCATTTGGTAAGAACAATGCAATGCCAGTCACCAGAGGGGATGCAGGGGCACAAGGGCTTCAAGAACTTGAAATGAGAACAGAAAATGTGGCAAGCTGCATGGGCTTAGGTCCATCTCTTTCTCCTTGAGACATGAACACCACAAAGTTGGTCCATGAAAAGACATTAATTCCAAAATTAGAAGCAAAGTCTGACATCTGAGCAATGTTAGTTTTCAGATAACTAACTTACCTGTAGAAGGAGCAGTCTGTGGTTACATACACCTCTCCTGGTACTTTTTTGTGATGTATTTCATAAGCATGAAGTTCAAAAAAGTACAAAATAGAAAAAAAAAAAAGATGAAAAAAAGGCAGTGAATTTAACATTAGCTTTTCATTTAACTTCACTGCAAGTGGCTGCATTATCTTCATAATCACTGAAAGTGAAATCTGTGATGCATATGTAGAATAAATTAAAGTTTGAAGCAAATAAAATAAAGGTAGAATTGACTATTCATAACAACACAATCTTCAAGCCATAATACACTTCAATGGAAGACTCTTGCTGATGCCAGTCTGAATAGTCCAGCAGAACACAAGACAGACTGAATAAAATAGAAATGTTGAGATTTGATTTGTAACATCTAATTATTCCATATTTTACTGTATTATAAGTTTAAATTATCCACATCAGAGGTTTTTAGTATTTCAAATCTCTGTAATAGAATAGAATTTTTTACTCCCATTTTGACAGGAAAGGAGGAAGATAATGAATATGTACTGCAGAAGAAGATTAAAGAAAAGTACAGCTCTGTGACTGACCAATTTCAATATATTTACAAGTAGTTCAACATTTTAATCAAGAAATCTTTTTATAATATAAAGTGGAAATGGAATTGTAAAATGACTACAACTAGGAAAAAAACCTAAACCTGGGGGAAAGCCATATACTGGCATGTTGGGGGACTCACACAGGAAAGAACACACTGAATCCACATCAGGAGACATCTCCCAGATGCAGAGCTAATATTAATGGAACACCAACATTAATAGATCAAAATTTTAAAAGGATTTTGTTTCAGCAGAAGCCCTTTGCAGCTGCACCTTTGGAGGTGGTCCAGAACCACAGGCATGACCTGCAAACCTGCCTCCCCGTAACCACCGAGAAGGGGAAAGCCCATTCCCAATTAGCTCATCCCATTTCTAAAAATTGTGTGTATGTATATATATGTATATATAATGGAAGTAGAGGCATTGTAGTGCACTGTTTCTGGGTGCTTTATGCTATAGTACACAATGTGCTTGTGGTATAGGGGTACATACCCTGGTGCTCAGCGTGAAGCAGTGAAGAGAGACCACATTGTTATTTGAGCTAGGACCAATGCCAGCTACGCTGCAGCCTTAGAGATGTGCCCAGCCTATCTGTAATCCGGCTGTTTTGATTAAAGCTCCTTCAGCAGCATGAGCAGGGCAAGCCCACTGGCTTCTCTGGTGAGTTTTTCATCCTTGAGGGTTTTCAGGACCTGGCTGGACAAAGCTTGGAGCAATCAGGTCTGACCTCAGAGTTGTCCCTGCTCTGACCAGGAGGCTGGACCGAAGACCTTCCAAGGTCCCTCCCACCCTGAATACCTTTAATAATGTACCTAGTCCTGGACTGCTTTAGCTGATCCTACCATCTGTCCTCAGGCAGAGATGATGATGTAGTCAAGTTCAGGCTTATTCCTCTCTGCTACTGTCAAATTTCTAATTCCAATATGGGCCTATGAGCTTTGAAATGTAGTAACTATGGCAAATGTGAGCAAAAGCCCACCTATTTTTTTTTTTTTTTTTTTTAAGAAAGCACCTGGGAACCCAGCCTAACTGTGGAGCGTGTTTGATAGGGGTTTAATGCCTGTCTTCCCAGAATCAAATCTTGACTAAGCAAGAAAGATAAGTAAAAAGACAAAAAAAATGAAAAGGGAAAAAAAAAAAAAAAAAAGAAAAAAGACCAGCTTGCTCAGTCTTTCTCTTGTCCAGTGGGGAAATTTTCTGAAGAACCAACAGGATTTAGATAATTAAATATCCTTTAGCAGAAACGGGAGCCATAGTCTGGAAGAACTTCTTCCTTTTTCAAAATGGGTTCAGGTTTTCTGCCCCTCACTACTAACACTAGACAGATATTCCAAACCCCTATTCCAACTGAGAATAAAACTTCCCAGTGGTTTGCAATACCACTGGAAATATTGGTCTGCAGCTATCCTTGATGATAGCTGCAGGAAGTAATTAGGGTCCGCTTTTTTGGGAAAATGACAGCTGTGGTGATAGAAACCACCACACAATACCACAGATCTGCCAAGTGATGAGGACCATCAAAATACTTTTCCACTGAAAACGGGCAGTGAACATGCAGAAGGCTGGATCCAGCCAGAGACAGTCTCTAGAAGCCTGTGAAGTATCTGAAAGCTGTACTTGGCTTTACCACAATCTAGTTCATTTTCTAGTTCATATGGTGGTGCTATGTTAAAATTTGTGAGGAAAATAGTGTAAATGCACTGTTATTGCTGTGCAGGGCTTGCACAGTGTTAGGGCCGTTTGTGCCTCTCACCCCAGCCCACCAGCAAAGGGGCTGGGGTTGCACAAGGAGCTGGGAGAGGACATGGCTGAGACAGCTGAACCCAAGTGACCAGGGGGATATCCCACACCATATGGTGCCATGCTTAGCATATAAAGCTGGGGGAAGGAGAAGGAAGGGACAGGGGCACATTCAGAGAGATGGTGTTTGTCCTCTGAAGTCAAACACCTAGGGGTTGTGCAGCCTTGCTTTTCTGGTGATGGCTGAACACCTGCCAGCTCACAGGAAGGGGTGGATGAATTCCTTGTTTTGTTTTGCTGGTGTGTGCCGCTTTTGCTTCACCTATTAAACTTTCTTTATCTCAGCCCACGGGTTTTCACACTTTTACCCTTCTGATTCTCTCCCCAATCCCAGAGTGGGAGAGTGAGTGGCTGCCTGGGGCTGGGCTGCCCGCTGGGGTGCAGCCTCAGGAAGGCAGACAGCCTTGAGCAATGAAGAGAATGCCAGAGCAACAGGAAGGGTTCCTGAGAGAAAGGATTATTTGGGAGGATTTCAGGCATGGTCCTGTTAAAACCCCTCCTTGCTTGCCGCTGCATGCGGAGAGCACGAACCGGAGGCTGCGGCGCTCCCGGTCCCGGCGCTGCCGGCAGGAGGAGCTCCTCCACCGCGGATCCGGCCCCGCGGCTCCCGGCGCGTCCTCCTTGGCCGGGGAAAGAAACCCATCCAGAGCCAGCCCTTCGGAAAAGGGCAGGCTGGCCTCTCCTCTCGGGAAAGGCTGAAAATATTCATATGGGAAACCCCAGTGACAAAAGCAGAGCGCGCTGTTTCCTCAGCCTAGCGTGTTGAAAGACACAGTGTTGTAGCACAGCAGGTGGGATTTTGCCAGATTTGCAGGACGATCGCCCTGGACTTCAGAGTTTCCTAGTGTCTTCTGCATTTAATTTGAAGACACTGGTACAGATTTGCCTCACATGATGCTGTTTTGCTGCTCCTGACTGATGTTGTGATTTCTCCAAGTCCTCGTGCCCTCACATCGAGCACGGAAAATCCTGCTAACAGTAGCTTGTTCTCCCATCCCTTGGGGACTCATATGGAGTTCCCAAGACGTTTCTTTGTTCTACTTGTATTCTGCAAGCTGTTCTTAATTTACATCTTCTTCATGGGCTTCTTCTCTTCCCATCACTGCTCCCAAACATGTAGTGAAACGAAGTAATTCCTACACTGGCTGGTGAAGAGCCACGCTTGGGGTCACCTCTTCGCTGCAGGCATTCACAGAGCTGTAGGTAGGTGTGTTGCACTTTAGAGGATGCAGGTATCCAAGAGCAGGCATCCAGGTAGCCAAGAGCATCATCCAGGAGCTCTAGGGACTTCATCCACACTCGGTGCTCCCAAGCATCAGAACAAAACACACTTTTCATGGTCTACTTCAGACACACATAACACGACATCAGGATAAATAGTAATGAGAGAAGAGGGGCTAGCAGACCCCAAACTCCTCCAGCCTGTCTCCCTACATCATGGCTTTTGTTAGCATTGTGTTTGTTCCAAAGATATTACATTATTTATGACAAGCTTTTCTGGATCTGGTTTTCTTTTTCTACAAATTTGTCCGCACTGAAAATGCATTATATAAGATTATTCACCGAACCATACAATCCCCTCACAATATAATGTCCCATATAGGGAACAAAGACAAATTAGACTTTGCTGAAGTGTTCTGTGAACCCTACCTGTCCACTATGTTCCAAAATCTGGTCAATTGCACCAGATTTCAGGAGCACTCAGCTTTTGCCAAAACTCTCCCTCTTTTCAGTTTTTCTGATGAATACAGGACTGAACTGCACCATTGCACTTCTGGATGCTGCTTACTGCTTTACCATCATTTAAAGTAGTGGCATGACTCATTTGCAATAAGTACCATTTTGTGGTGAAGTGCTATAATATTGACTGTTCACATTTCAGGATTATCTCTCAACCAGTGTGTTTTCTTCAAGTCCTGAAGACAGGTTGTGTCTTCCCCTGGGGCCTCACATAGTGAATGTACATAATTCGCTTTTAACACTTTTAGCATGTAAACCCAAAGTAAATATTTTCATCCAAAGCAGTTTGCTTCCTGCACCACAACTTAGGAAGTAACAACTTGTCCCATCTACCACTATTTCAAAGCCAAATGCTCTGAAATAACTTACTTTGAATCGTTTCCAAAGCTTGGTAGGAAATGCAAGCCACAGGATTGTCAGTCATTGTATTCCAGGTACTTTGAATACTTTCCCTCCAGCCTCACTACCCCAAATGTGGCAGAGGTGAGGCAAATACTTACCTGCCCAACAGTATCAGCTACAGTAAATAGCTGAGTTCAGTCCCTGAAATCTTCCCTTTTTACAGTTTTCACCTGTACATGTACCACTTCCAGAAACAAATACCTCACAAAACCAGGGCTGGGAAAAAGATCTGTCATCCAGGAGGGTTTTTGGTTTTTTATACAACTTTTCATTTACTTCTCACCTTAATGTGGACAGTCACGTTGGTTTCATATCCATTTAATCAAATTAAAATATTTTTCTTTGAACAACTGTAGAACATATCCAAACAATGTCCTACAGTTACTGCTCCAGGACAGCATCTAAGGCAGCCAGTTTTAAGTGTTTGGTTTAGACCAGAGACTTTCATGGAGAGATGAAAAAGAGGAAGGTTCAGAAAGATATCTGGTCAGGACTGCCCTTGCAGAGGCACTGAGCTGGATAAAAGAGTTTGTCCAGGACCACATCAGCCAGGACAAAATGCATGGACTCTGTGCAGTCAAGAGCCAGCGATTAAAGGGAGAAAGAGTTTGATGGAAGCAACAGACCCTGAGCCATGAGCAGGAGGGACAATGCACCAAAGAAACAAGAGGTTGCAAGTCTGTGTCAAATTCAGAGTTGGGTTTGGTGTGTAAGTTTAGTTTTGCTCTAGTCACCTTTGTTCAGGTTGCAGACGGTTTTTGTGAGTAGATTTCCCTCAACCAATATTCCTCAACTTTTCATATTTTTTTTTTCCTTCAAATATCCGTGGCATTATTTCGCTCTAAATAAGGAGACAAAAGTCCAACAACAGCATTCCAGAATTGTTGGGCAGCTGTTCTTAAAACAGAGCTCGGCAACAAGCAAAGCGTTACTGGCTTTATAAAGGGGATTTTAGCAAAACTGCAAACATCCACACAACCTTATGGCTGTCCACAGGCACAGCTTTCAGCAGCTGGCAGACTTCAGTTATGCTGGGCAGCAGCCACTGCCACACAGGCACCCACATCCCAGTGCCCCATAAAATCATAGAGAGGCTTAGGTTGGAAGGGATCTTAGAGATCACCTCGTTCCAAGCCCTTGTCATGGACAGGGACACTTTCTGCTAGACCAGGTAGCTCAGAGCCCCATCCAACCAGGCCTTGAACACTTCCAGGGATGGGGCATTCACAGCTTCTCTGGGCAACAACTGCCACTTTCCACTGAAGTTTTCACATTCCTGTTCTTCAGTGTGCACTGCACACAGGACATGCTGCCCTGCTGAAGGAGCACATCAGTACTTCCCCTACCGGGATCATGAGAAAAGGGCATTTTCATTGCGGTTTTCTCACCTCAGAGGTCAGCCCCATGTCACAGCTCCCTGTTTCCTTTGTCATGTCTCCCCACCATAATGCACGAGCCTACTCTTCATGTGTGCAAACCCACTGCTGCCATACTTTTGGTCTGGAGCGCAGCACAAAGCATGATTGTTGTTTCCAGAGTGGCTGAACTAGCCTTTAAAAAAAGTCTCTGCTGAGAAGAATCCTCCTGGCACACACAACATGGGGCTGTGCACATGATTGCAGCTGTACAGACATGTATGATGATTAAGGTAGAAATTACTTTTCCTCCTGCCATACATCAGCACCTCTCAACTTACCCAGATGCATCTAAGCTCTTTATCTATGGCCTTGCAGAACACAGAACTCTTCATGTTTAGTATTTCATGGTGGATGTTGGCAAAATCTCATGCTCTCAATGAACCGGAAGTCATTCAGAATAGCCAAAGAGTTACATGCTTTTTCTTTTAATCAAGTGCTTCCCTACTAGTGGGAAATATATTGAAATGTTACATTATTTCTTGCATTGAAGTGTTATGTCACTTCCTAATAGAACCCAGTTCATCTGAATTGTTTTAGAGTCACGTCTAAACAGATTCCAAAAAGCCAGCACTCTAAATGGGAAGAGGGAGATGGGGAGCTCAACGAAGCTCCCATAATCCAAGAAGACCTGCTACAGCATTTAGTCACACAAATCTATGGGGCTGAATGGGATTCACCCAAGGGTACTGTGGGAACTGGTGGAAGCACTCACTGAGACACTTTCCATCATTTCACAGTCACACACTGGTTAAAGGTTTAAAATAACATCTTGGGCCATCTCGTCCAACCTCCCTATTGCAGGTGTTGGTTTCCTAGACTTTAGTAAACGCTTTGAAACTGTCTCCCACAGCATTCTCCTGGAGAAACTGGCTGCTCACGGCATAGGTTCGTGCACTGCCCAAGGCATAAAAAACTGGCTGGATGGCTGGGCCCAGAGAACGGTGGGGGAGTTACATGCAGCTGTTGGATGGTCACAAGTGGTGTTCCCCAGGGCTCAGCACTGGGGCCAGTTGTGTTTAATATTTTCAACAACCTAGATGAGAGGATTAAGCTCACCCTCAGTCACTTTGCAGACACCAAGCTGGGCAGGATGTTGATTTGCTGGAGGGCAGGAAGGCTCTGGAAAAGGATCTGGACAGGTTGGATTGATGGGTCGAGGCCAAGTGTATGAGGTTCAACAAGGCCAAGTGTCAAGTCCTGCACTTGGGTCACAACCCCAGGCAGTGCTGCAGGCTGGGGCAGAGTGTCTGGAAAGCTGCCTGGCACAAAAGGACCCGGGGGTGCAGGTCAAAAGCAGCTGAACATGAGCCAGCAGTACCCAGGTGGCCAAGAAGGTCAATAGCATCATGGTCTGTATCAGGAATAGTGTGGCCAGCAGGACCAGGGCAGTGATTGTCCCTCTGTACTGAGCACTGGTGAGGTCACACCTTGAGTTCTGTGTTCAGTTCTGGGCCTCTCACTCCAAGAGGGATATTGAGGGGCTGGGCCGTGTCCAGAGAAGGGCAACGGAGCTGGTGAAGGATCTGGAGAGTGAATCATATGAGGCGTGGCTGAGGAAGCTGGAATTGGTTAGGCTGGAGAAAGAAGGCTCAGTGGGGACCTGACAAGTAGAGATGAGACAGACAGCAAAACACGGAACCAGGTCTGGATGTTGTGGCAGAAATCCTGTTAAAAATCTGGTGGCCATGACAGGACAGGGGCACTTTTACGAATCTGTATTTTCAAATGCTTATCTTCAAGCCCAAGATAGTTACCATGC
This sequence comes from Dasyornis broadbenti, assembly GCA_013397935.1. Classification (NCBI taxonomy): domain Eukaryota; kingdom Metazoa; phylum Chordata; class Aves; order Passeriformes; family Dasyornithidae; genus Dasyornis; species Dasyornis broadbenti. Next base: position 948,250 of record VZRN01003169.1, on the reverse strand, counting down.
TACCTTAATGCACTGCTCTTTCCCCTTCCCAGCAGTTAATAGAATTGTATCATAAATTCCCAGCAGTGATGAAATCGAGTGCAGTGGATGAGCATGCATTGCATCATTCCAGCATTTTGTCAATTCAGTCCCAGAATGAAGATTTCATGTGTTAGAACTGGTAAAAATCAGTCTTGTAGTAGTGGATTTTTCTCAGTTCCTCTGAAATTCTGCCTGTTGTAGAGCAAGGCCAGAGATTAAAGGAGTTGGTGATCACAGCCAAATTCCTTGCTTAGTTCCGCCTGACAATAAACTCGATCCTGTGTCACCTCCACATTACATTATGCTGAAAGAGCCCTTGTAATGCTGAATGTACAGATGCTAGGGTAAGTCATGTGTGGCATGGTGAAGTGCAAAAAACCCCACACAAATCCTGTGGGCTCGGCTAGACCAAATGCTACATGAGCACTTTCAACTGTAACTGTCTACCTTTGTACTACAGGACTAAACGTTAATAGACTGTACTTCCCAAAGTGTGAAAAGTGGCTTCAAAACACACACAAAAAAAAATCAAACTCCGTTTGATTATAAAATCGTACAAATGTACAAATATTAACAAATTCAGGGGAACTGAGTAGTTTCTGACAAAGGAGAAGCTAACACAGTCCCCTGCTGGAAAAATACTGCAAAAACATGCTATTTCTGTATTGTTCATCTGTGTCTACTGCAAACACACAGCTATCGTAGGCTGCTTGACTGACAAGAGATGGCTAGCAAAGCCTGAGCAATACACTAAGAAAAAAATAAATTGCTTGAGGAATCTCACCAGGCCTACACATGACAGCAAAATGACATTTGCAAACGGTTTGTCCTGGTTTCAGCTGTGACAGAGTTAATTTTCTTCTTCGTAGCTGGTACAGTGCTAAGTTTTGGGTTCAGCAAAATGTGCACAAGGCCCTCCTTGCCCAGGAGGCTGGTTAGCACTGCCATGGTATTGGAAAGCCAGCAGATATTCCTGCAAGTGTACATGGCACACCCAGACAAATGGGGGACAGGACGGATTCATGGCCGCTCAAGACAGTTCTTGGGGAAAAGAATATCACAGAAGGGAGCTCTGCCATGCATAAAAGAGGGCTTGTGCAAGTTCAACAGAGAAAGGGAATGAGATCAGTGAGAATGTGCAGGAGCTCATGGGAGCACTTGAGCAAATTTTGGACTGTGAAGACCTGTACTAAGTAATTGGCACCACAGTTGTAGCTATTCATAGTAACTTGCTGAACTGTAGCTCTCATTTCCTCCTAAGGACACAAGAATTAGATTTAGGCCCGGACAGTGGCTTTAAGGCACCCATTCAAATTAATGGAGAGCTCAGGAGGTTAATTTAGTTCCAAATCCAGGCTCAGCTCCCCTTCCAAAATAGTATTTGATTCATGTGTATTAAAGAGAAAGCTCAAGTGCAGAGCACACAAGGTAAAATATGGCAAGCCTACATTCCTTTTCCAGTTGATGATGCATGCCTTTCAGAGCAAATTTCTCTCAAATTTCATCTCAGCATTTCTCCAAAGTGCAAACCTTTCTGCGACCCTTCAGCATCAGCACTGTGGGACTCATGGAGTACCTGCAGATACACACACACACACACACACACACACACACACACACACATTAACCCACACCACTCCTGACAGTTTTAGGCCTCTCATTCCCATAATGAAGTGTTACAGGCTCCTTCTTTTCCCTTCTCATGGCCCATCACAAGCAAAGGTGTCCACTGCAAGTGTGTAACAACACAGCAGCTCCAACAGGATGTAACTGAGACACCCCTTTGACACACCCCTTGATCAAGCAGGACACAGCTAAGCCTCACACAAAACAGTAGTGGCCCTAGGAATACACATTTTAAAGAGCACAGCAGTGAGGGAGAAGTGCAGCAATAAATGCTGTGAACACCCAGGCTGGAGGAGGGGAGCAAGGTGCCACAGGTGCTGGAGAAAGATCCCCTGAAGCCTGTGGAGACCACCACGGTGAAGTAGGTTTTCCCCTACAGCCCATGGAGGGCTCCACACTGCAGCAGATATACTGAAGGAATCTGCAGTCCATAGTGACCCCACGCTGGAGCAGGGTCATTGGCAGAACTGTAGACCAGGATGAACCCACCTTGGAGCATATCTATCCTTGAAGGACTGCAAGCCATGGAGAAGACGAACACTGGAGCAAGGAAAAGCATGAAGGGGGAGAGGACTTGTTACAGACAGACCAAAACCCCCATTCCCACTCCCCTGTGCTGCTTGGTGGCGGTAAAGACAGGGACAGTAGAAATGGAAGAGTTAAATTCAGCCCAAGAAATGGGGTAAGGGAAAGGTGTTTGTTAACAAGAAGAAATCAGTGTTTTTTATCTCAACACACAAACTTTTCCATCTTATTCCCTCCCCCATCTCCTGCTGAGGGAGAGGAGTAAGAGTGGCTGAATGAGGATCTGGCAGCCAGCCAAGGTCAACCCACCACAATTAAAAAAACATTCAAAAAGAAAAATCCCCAAAACACTTCAGGAGACAAATAAATTACTACTTCAAATTGTGTAAAGTACCCATCTTTACACTGAGGAGAGAAATTGGAAAGTGAGACTTCTGAGAATAGTTATAAAGTGCTACAATTAAAATCCTCTGTTTTAAGTGCATCTCCCTGCTAAACTAAGCTGGAATACATCATTTCACACACCTAAGATGTTGCTAATCCTTTCAAATGCCTTGTCCAAAGACTGAAACCATCTTTTCAAACAAATAACTCCCTGCACTTACCTTAACCTATCCCATCATCTAGCATAAAGCCATACTGACAATTCTGCTGCCATAAAAACCATCCCTCTCCCCTACTTCAGGCAGCACTAACCACATGAAGTCTCTATGACACACACATCACAAATTTCTGTCTATTCAGATAAATCATGCATGTAGACATATTTTACTCAATTTATGCAGTTTCTAGTGTTTCTTGCTTTCTTCCCTTTCACTATCTTCTGTCTTTGATCTCCTCCATTTCTTGTATTACCTGAGCAGGTCAGGTTGCCAAAGCGAACATTTCTCAATGCAAGACAAAGATCCTCCTTCTCCTCACCCTTCTAAACAACCCTTGCTTTGTTTTTATTTCAAGGCATCAACTTACTATTATAAAAGACCATGAAAAAGCTCTTTCAAGATAGTAAAGCAACTACTAAATTGGAGAGGTGAATATTTATATGAAAGGCAAAAAAATTGAAGCAATTTTCCTTCTTTATCTCATAGCCCACATATTAGATGAAATGTAACACTTCATAGGGTAGGGGGGAAAAAGTCATGGTTTAATTACAATGTAGCATAAACGCTTTAGTCGTGAATACCAGGATATTGTTGTGACATCTAAGCTAGAGTTCTCCACAGACACTGTAAACAGACACTGTAAATTCCCTAAATGATTGGCATTAAGAAGGTTTATACAAAAGCAGTGGGTTACTCAAAAATGTCATGACATGGTGAGACAAACACACACATCAGTAAGTACAGAGAAATGTTATGCTACATTTTGGACAGTTCAGAACTGAAAGTGCTTCACATCTATAGGATAAGAAATGGCTTCATCTCCTCATCCCTAAATGATGAGAGCAAACAAACAACCCTTTAATAGGTTAAATAAACAGTGCCCCATTTGTCCATGCTTATATAAAGTTTCCAACAATTCAGAAGGTCCATGGTGACATTTACACTCTATATACACTGTAACAAATTGTCAATGAAAAAAGTACAGGTACTCCTTGGTTCCCAAAAGCTGGAAGCTGCTCTCTGCACTAGAGACAAAAGCTACCTACATTAGGCTGGTTTTTCTTTTTTGCCCCCTTTTCTTTGTGTGTGTTTGTGTAAAAATTAGTCATCCCAATCCACCTTGAATAAAATCAGTCCCTAAGTCCTCATCATATTTAACAACTGCTTCGCCCCAGTGTTTAAGGCATGTTCATTAGATGTCAGTATAGGGGTACTGTCAGAAATTATAATATCACAGGTACTAAGAATCAGCAGATTTACACAGCAACACCACTCTTTACAATATAATGTAAAACAGATTATTATGATGGAAGTTGTTCCTGAGTTAAAATTTGCTAAACACTGCTAAAGTTAATGTTTTCCTCTTATGCTTCTTCCCCTGGAATGTCCTTTTGCATATGGTCAATTGAAAATTAAAAATCACTCTGAAAATGCCCTGGATATCAGAAAGTGAAAATGTCAGCAAAATTCTAATTATATTGGCATTCCTAAGTCTAAATTTGGCCATGATAGTATGCATTCGCAGGAGTGAGTATCACTTAGCTTTTAGCAAGAGTATTTTCTAAATGAGACGATAAATATAATGTCAGTCCACATATTTGTGCAACCACAAACATCAAGGAAAGATTTTGGTATCAAGAATTAACAAATCTGAAGTACTGTGAATATATATAACTCTAGTAATGTAGATGTTTTTCATTTTCTCCTCCTTTCGATTTAAAGGAAAACATTTTTAAATTGCAAGAACACAAGACACCTACAAATATATTCAGCTTTCTAAAAGACAACTTGTCTACTCAGATTATGAAACTTCCATTCCCACATAATTGTTTTTCAAGTATGTAATCATTGACATAATTTCCTATTTTAAAAAAGCTGTTCTTAGCTGAGAAAAGTGGGTAGCTTTAAAAAGAGATTTTTCATTCGATTCAAAATGTGTATGACAATTCTTACAACCCCAATTATCCTGGCTCCAACTCACTAAAGCTCATACAAACATTTACTCAAGTCTGAGCATTACATTTAACAGGAGTTAAAGGGCAGTAAAAAATCAGGATGGCAAAAGGTGTCACTCAAGTCTGTGCTATAGCTGCACTTCTGACTCAACTGAAGACAAACCCCTCAGAAACCTGCAGCGTCTGGAGTCGAATCCAAAGTTTGATGAAATCCATGGAAACAATGAGCTTTAATGGAATTAGTATTTTTAAGTGCTCCATCTGAAGCTCACCATTAGCAGTGATGTATCATCTCCTATTTTAAATACAAGAAATTGTGCAGATGCAGTAACTGCACCTATCAGACTAGGGAATTAACGTTCCTTTATGTATTTTCAAATCTGTCAGCAGTGCAAATTATGAATTACAGTACGATTAAAAAAAAAAAATCTTATTTCCAGATTTCTTTCCATTTAAATCCTAGTAGGACAGAAATCAGCAACATGCAAAGAAAATGGGGTGGGAAAGGAATGACTGCTTCCACAGTACAGTCTTATATAGTGGTATAGAAACAAAGCTCTGAATGAAGTCTGGCCTTGCCCATCTGTTTTATGCACAAAGGTTAGCTAAAATTTAATTGCTGTGACCATAAAATATAAATAGCAACAATTTATTCACAAAATTCTGGATTAGATTGACTTTTTTCTTTAACAAACTGTACGATCAGTTATCAGCCAGCTGTATGTTTAAGCACAACAATAGAAAATGTAGTACATAAACACCTAAAAATCACAGTTATAAAAAGCAGGCAAGTACATCAGTCTTTTGGTGGCCAAAGCACAACAGATTAGTCTGTCAAATAAGTGTATGTGAATGTAAATTGTGGGCATTAAATTTGTTAAAAATTCTTTCTACTGTCAATAAACAATTTTCTGTATTTTAATACTGTTCTTAAGGAAGTGTAAACTGTTTAAAGTTGCAAGTAACAGTAAAGGATTTAAATATAGTGGTAAATAGGAAAAATAGGGGTTTAAATTTGCATGTGTGGTGAGTGGGTAATTTGGAACTAATTCATAATTATCCACAAAGAACTCTGACCTTTCTTAGGTAAGACAGTACTGCCATCATTTCTAACACTTGTGGCCATCATAACAACAAGAGAAAAAACCCCCAACATATCAGCCCTGATACATCAATCACATATGCATTCTAAATTACAGCTATTTACATGAAAAATATATATTTAATTAAAAAGCCACTGAAAAACATGGACTTTTAGTCAGGTGCTGCACTTTCTGCAAAATGAGGTAATTTGGATGCAAACAAATTAAGTTTAGTAGAGTTCAGGATCCATGGTCTCCATTCTTAAAGTACAGATTGCTTCAGTAAATGGCTTGACTCTTTCTGTATGTTCAGAGCAAGAAATCACTAGATCCAGTTAAATCCTGTTTTATAGTGCTCTTCATGCAACACTGACTAATGTCAGAAGGCTTCCCAATACAGTTTTACAACTGGTCTTTCAATAGAAAGAAGGGGGGGGGGGGGGGGGAAGAAGTGGTTATAAGTTGGTTTCATCCCAAGATGGATCATTCATATTCTTTAGAACTTTTCTAACAAGCTTCTCCAAGTCCTTGCGAGCCCTTTGTTCCTCTTCTAATGATTTCTTCATCTTTTTGTTATCCTGTTTAACAGAGACAGAAATATTACTGGTTTGTTTGGGGGACTTTTAACAGATCTGACTACACATACACTGTCAATTACAAATTCTGAAGGCTCTTCTCAGTAAAACTAATATTAGCTGCTCAACAGCAAAGCTTCTATTAAATCTTCACAAGTTACACACAGTTATTTCACACAATGCGACCAAAGCCACCAAATGGAAACTGAGCTACTTCCTATTTGTATTTAGGGGGCCTTTATACAGAAAGGCTATTAACAGATGGCCACTAATCTTGAATTCTTCTGCTCAAATCTGATCAATGAGGAGTAGAATATATTTGCGGCTAATGGAGAAGGGAAATGGAGCAATAAGCAGACTAAATATCCCCTGTAAGAGCCTCCTGTGATTTTAACTGGTTTCAATCTCCAAAAAGCTTCTTGAAACTTAATACAAATTAACTTGTTTCATTAGGAATGTACATAGTTAAAAGGAGTATCTTGAAAACCATTACGTTCTCTGAAAAGTATTTTGGGACTAATTTTTAAACAAGACTGATGACAATCAGCAATCTAAGAGAAGCCTGAATTTTAAGGATCACCATCTCTCCACATGTACATTAACAAGCGAGTTCTCACTATTTAGTGCCATCAGGCAATATTGAAATAAATGAACAGCAGGACCCTAAGGATGTCAGGCACCAGTCCATGGGAATGCTTACACTAATCCTGTACAGGTCAAAGTGATGCTGGGAACAGTTGGGAAGCAGTCAGAAGATAAAAGAACACTGAAGTAAGGCCCCAAGACAAGTCTAGTGGTGCTTAACAAACACAAGCCTGCAATCCAAGGGTCCAACTGGACTCCCATTAGATGTCATTTACAGACATTTCTAGAAATAGTATGGGAACATAATATGATAGAATATGAGTTGAGCTGAAAGGGACACATCAGGATCATTAAGTCCAAGCCCTAACCCTGCAAAGGACACCCAAGAATCTCACCATGCACCTGAGAGCATCGTCCAAATGCTTCCTGAATTCAGATATACTTGGTGCTGTGACCACTTCCCTGGGGTGCCTGTTCCAGTGCCCAACCACCCTTCAGGTAAAAAACCTTTTCCTGATATCCAGCCTAAACCTCCCCTGACTCAGCTTCATGCTGTTTCCTCAAGACCTGACACTGGTCACCAGAAGAGATTGGTACCTGCTTCTCCTCACAAGGAAGCTGTAGACCACAATGAGGTCTCCCCTCAGTCTCCTCCAGGCTGAACAAACCAGGTGACCTCAGACAGCTTCCACTCAAGGCCCTTCACCATCCTCATGGCTCTCCTCTGGATGCTCGCTAATAGTTCAATATCTTTCTTATATTGTGGCACCCAAAACTACCCCCAGCACTCAAGGTGAGGCTGCCCCAGTGCAGAGCACAACGGGACAATTGCCCGGCTGGTGATGCTGTGCCTGATGCCCCCCCAGGACAGGGTTGGCCCTCCTGGCTACCAGGGCACTGCTGGCTCATGTTCAACTTGCCATTGACCAGGTCACTTTCCACGGTACTGCTTTCCAGTTTCTTGTTTCCTAGTCTATACACACAACCATGGTCACCTCATTAACTCCATTCCCTCCATTCTCTGTTGAGAAACTCAGAAAGTTCATTATTTTATGTAGATACAGACTTAAGTTATTAAGTCTGCCAATTCAGGACCATACTATTCAAATGCAGTGCCTGTGGAACAACAGCTACGAATAAATTATGGAAGGTGCTGTGGGAAGGATCCCACTTTGCAGTCCGGTGTCTACACCAACCAGGACACTATGTACTCCCAGAGAGCCTTTATCCCTAAAGCCCTTGCCAGCTCAGAGATTATTTCTGCCATTTCTCTGGTTGGCAGCATCACAGCAGTGGACTGATAAATGCTTCTAGGCTGAGATTCCTGAATTCCTGATACATAAGAAAATGAAATCAGGCTTTAATATGTCTTGGCTTTGGAAGATGTAAGATTATGGAGAACATCTATTTAGAAAGGCACCAGAAAAGAGAGCTGTTGCATGAAGCTCAGGAGAAGGTGACTTTCTGTTTAAGGGTCATGGAGCTGTGCAGAGCCTCAGGGAGGCTGCACATTTATTCTCTGTATAAAAGCAGGAGGTCACAGGACTATTAGTGGGCTATTATTGCTGCTTTTATTAGGTGAGCTGTATTTTTAAAACTACTGTCAAATTTGCTTCTAACCTGGGATACTTATTCCTTATATGCTGAACACAGCAGAATTTAAATATGCAACACATCAACTGTCCTATTTCAAGGAATAGGCATGACATCCTTAGAAATACTGGGCATGCTTATAGGTGGGCAAAGAATTCACATTTATAGCCCCAAAGCTGAAGAAATTTGAACACAAGTCCTTTTTACATCAACACAGGAGATTTTACCCAGCTTCCTGAGTCAGACTGATAAGCAAATTCACACTTGGAGAGTGATGAAAATTCAATGCTTTTTTTTGCTTATACATTCAGCAAAGACTACGTGCAGCACCATTAACATAGTTAAAACAAGCTGTGTCCTGATAAGAAGATATTTTTATTTATTCATGGTGGATACTTAGAACAAGAGACAAAAATGGACCCAGAGCTAACCTGAAGCCCACATTTAAAAAAAGTCATATGACAGGCACTGAAAAGGAGTTTCGTCTCTGGAAATGAGTGATTTTAAGAATTGATTCATAATAGGTGCTCAGGTTACTGTAAGATTGTATAATTCTAGAACTATAAATATCTAGATCTATTTATTAGCATTCTTGAGCAACTATGATATCTCAGTCTCTGTAAGCTGACTTTGCTGGTGATACAACACATGTATCTGCTTACTTCCACCATTTCACAAGTTGTAACATCTAAGAATAGCTTAGTAATGCACTTCAGAGAAACAATACTCAATGCTATTCTCAAAGGACTAATGACAACAACAGGGAGTGCTTTTTGGCAAATGATATTTTACTTTTAAAAGTAAATCTAGTCCAAAATTCAAGTTCATTAACTGTCAAAGTGAACTTGCAAGCCATATTTGCTTTTATAATAAGCCTTCTATCTTTTCCTTCTCAATGTTGCTATAAATGTAACAAGTTACCAACCTGTCTTAACTCCTGTACTTCATCCTTTAATGCATATACTGTGTCAACAAGGCTTCTAAAACGAAAGAAGAAGATGATCTGTAACAACAGGTTTTGGAAATACACATCTATATCTATTATTACACAAAACTGTTAAATGAAATGCAATTAAATAAAAAGCACCCTCTACCCCACAACTAATAGCTAATTTCAATCCTGTGTAAAAAAAAAAATCCTCTCTCTTATCGTGATTTATATTCAGTAAAGTAAGGACTCGTTACTAGCTTCTGTGACAAGAAACACCTTCTCAAGCACTTATGGACCTATACTGGTTTCTGAATAACAGCTTTCTACAACAGAACTGTAGTTTCATTTCCAGCATACACTCTACCAAAAATGTAGAACAACACCTAATGCTAACTAGAAGGATGACACCAATTTAACACCGAAATCCGACAGCACTTGGAAAAATTATTTGTAAGTGAAGCACATCACTTCTTGGCATGGGCAGAATAAGTTGCACAGTGTATACAAAGAAAGCAGATATTTAAATGAAGGCCAACTGCACTTAAGAGGACCGGCAGCATACTCCAAACAGCTCTGTTCCAACCACAAACATACCATACACACCCTACTATAATGGGAGACAGGAGGAGGAAGAAGACTGCAAAGTTTACTACTTTAATTCATCATTCATTAAACGTTTTCTTACTTCTCTTCTATAACAGTCTGACCATTACTTTTAGTTTCTTCTACAATAATTTTTTCTTCTTCTGGAAGCAGGACTTGAGGAGCTGATTCTTTACGGGAACCTGTTGTAAAAATAAATTACAAAATGAGCAATTCACAAGTACCACGGAGATGTTTCAAAGATTATTCTTTCATTCACTGCATGATACACCCCCATGACCAAGGTATACCACCTTCCATTTCCCCCTTCCCTCTACACACAATTTACTGACACTTTTTTAACTTTTGAAACCACAGCCTTACAACAACAAAAAGGTTGTCTGACACTCCCATCCCACTGCTGCCATAACTCCCGAGTCACTGATGGGGGGGACGTTACACCGTTCAAGGAACAGTGTACTATTCAACCATCAACAAAAGCTGTGCAAATTCCCCAGAGCAGACTGAGAAAGACATAGCTGTGTTTAAGTAACAGTGATTTAAGCTTCAAAGACAGATTCTGATCTCACACTGATACAAATCCAAGAAACAATTCTGCTCTAAACCCATTACTCTGTCAGTAAAGAGCAGAATAGTGGTATCAAATGACGCAGCAATTAATGAAAAAGAAGTAAAAACTCTTTTCCCTGAAACACTGTTAAGTACCACACTCGTGTGTGTGTGTGCACATATATACATACAAATACTCTTACAGATAGCCTTTTAGTGCTATAATACATTCCTACCAAATGAAATACACTCGTTGTATTTAATAGATGTTTTAAAAAGCACTTCATGGTTTGATTATAAAAACTCAAAACATTCCAGTAACTTCAGAACTTTTTCCACACATTACAATTTATAACACCAAGCTAAAACATATAGATTATAAAAAAGTAGTTCTGACTAGAAAAATTTACAGCTCAGAAATGTGCATTCACCCATAAGTACATAAAGTATGTATTCTATAAACATTACTTAATTAGGCTGCAACAAATTACAAGGTTTTTTTTAAAGAAGTCTGTAAACAAATTAGTGTCTAAGCAATTGTTCAGAATTCAAACACTGCAGATAAAACATTAAAGTTCTTTCATTTTTTAACTAAGACATCAGTTTTAATGAACAAGGTACACCTGCCTACCAATTCACTGTAGAGAACTTTGATTACCACGAATTGCTTAAGTCTCATAGTTTGAACTGATAACATCGTACTACAGACCACATGCCTGCCCAGAGAAATTAATTGCTGAACAGCTGCTTTGTACTAACAACACTTTTCTTTTATGGTTCAGGGTAAAATATATAATATAAACAAATAAAGTCAAATAAATCACACTCATTACAAAATACTAACTTCCCAAACAGCTGCAGTCTTGAGTTCTGAACAGGGAGCTTGTAGGAACTATACCTTAGCTGTACATGTTTAGCTATTTAAACTATTTTAGCAAACACTGACAAATGTCTTCAATGAAGAAGAGTTTCCTTAAGCTTAAAGACCTAATGTATCAGTTTGTGATTGTCAAAAGTATATAGAATAAAGATAACTGCAGATTTGAGAAAGAATCTGGTCCTTAAAAGCTGTAAGCTCTTCTTACAGAGTGAAGAAATTTAAGGGTTAATACACTTCCACTCCCACTTATTTTCCAGGAGGAACAACCTATAAAACAAACACATCCAAACTCTGTAGGGAGCTCAAGGACATTTCCCTGTTTGCACTGTCAATCTCTAATTGTAAAAAGCTGTCTTATATTTCAGTTAATTGCTTACTGGTCTATTAGCCTTGCAAGTAACACAGAACTGAATTAAACGTTTTACAAGGATTTGGCTGGCAGCAGCTGCTACCAGATCACTGCATTTTGGGTCTCTGAACTGATGTGGAGCACACCTCAGTCCAGGCCAAGGCAGAGACCAACCAAAGGGAGCGAACTGCCACGTATTTCTCACTCGTGACTCCCTCCACCCAAATGGAGCACGTGTTATCATTCTCTTTGTATAGAGCAGCATCCAACTGTCTGTCTGGGCAGGGTAACAGGGGTCCTTGCAAAGCACAAGTAGCATGGAGCAGACAGCTTGAAAACAAAAGTCTCCCAGCTGTTCAATTATACACACACATGCATGTAAAGCAGATGTCTACAGCAGCATATCCTGATGAATGCACAGCAGAGCACAGCACACAACACTGGTGAGACACACAAAGCAGTTCAACATTATACACACACAAGGAGATCTCAGGCTACACAACCACACACAATGGAAAACTGCTGCTGTGAGCACTGACCTTCCTGTGCCCCAGGACAGTAACTACTGTGGAACACAAGTTTCACTCTTGCCTTCATTGCTCCAATACCCTTGGTCATACAACTCTTATTTGTATGTCAGAACTCCTGCTGCTCTTATGGTTTGTACTTTTGCAAAAACCCCCACATTTTCTCCTTGATCTTGGCTTGGGTTTTGTGAGCTTTGGTGGGCTTTTCTTAATTGTTGTAGATCTTTTTTCCTAAACCCCACAAGCACTTGCTGAGTATCAAAGATACAAACACATAGCACATCTATCCTGCCACAAAGGATCCTGTCATCCCGAGTATGTGCACAGTAACATCAGACACGAGGTGTCAAGTTCTAAAGGCATAAAGAAGCTATTTCAAAATCCTGCTTTTCTGCACCATTTATGCCAGCAGCTTTTTTTTTTAAGATGCATTTTTTTGCAATTACACATCTGGAAGTAACTTCAAGCAGTCATCTCATCACTGGCACTCAGCAAAATTCCCTAAATCGCACCTTGTGCCTTCACCTGGTTCTTTATGCTTATCTTCTGTGTAACTATTTCCCTCTGCAAAAGCTACAGCTTTAGGACATGAAAAGAGGGTTGTGTTACAGTACAGTGGGCACTTCCCACTGAATTAATACTGAAAGGAGAGTCTAGGCAGTTCCTGCAGCTCAGATAATCCTAAACACCTTTGAGGCATACTCCACATTTTCATGAAATAGGGTAGAATAATCAAGTTATTTTAGTTTGCCATATCGGCCATTCCTCAATCCTAAGCATCCAACTTTCACACTGAATTTTATTACAAGACACTATTCCAAGTCAGAAAGGCCAAATGACTATATTTAAATTGACCTCAAATGACGACCTAATTTAACTTGAGACAATATAACCACACATATTAGCTGGTTAGTTTGTTGGCGTTTTCTGTGTGGGGATTTGCTGTCGTTCTTTCATTTAGCTTGGGTTTTTTGGTTTTTTTTTTTTTTTTTTTAAAGATGGACACCCCCATCCCAAGCTACACAAAACAGGGTTTCATTCGGTTTGGGGGATTTTTTTCTGGGGGGAGAGCTGTATTGCGGGAAGTAAGGTGGATGGGACAAGAAAGGATGTTCAACAAACCCAAACAATTACTTCAAGATTAGCAATCAAGTATTAAGGCCAAGTAAGTTGCCGTAACTTCTCAACAGAGAACTCTTAAATCCAGGGTCTTGGAAGAATGACCCCACTGTTTAGAAGTCTGTTGAAGTCAAGGTTCAACTAAGTTTCCATAAATTAAATTACATCAAAAAAAAAAAAGGTATCTATATAATATCAATATCTCAGCCCTCAGCCCTATAGTGGAGAATAAAGAAATACAATTGTTTTTGACAACACTAGACCCTAAAATAAAGGTTTAGCTAATTTAGCCTCCAGGCTAAAGCCAGTAACAACATAGCCCACTTGGCATTCAGACCAGGGCTACAGGCCTTAGCAATACTCCCTATATAATGTGGTAGAACACCTGAAATACAAGAATAGGCCTGTGAGTAACAGCCCAGCTTTTGGTTCTCAGTGTCTGATCTCCTTTCCAGCCTAATCAACCAGTCAAAAACAAGCAAGCAGTTCTGAGCATTTCTAGAAATAAGGAAAGCTGAAACCTGTTTTGATATTTACATGGTTGACAGACTTCATAATAAAAGTTCACTTTATATATGCCTAAAACAGGTAGAATGCCACTCCTAGCCCTGGAGTACAGTCTTAACACCAAACCAGGAAGATACTACAGCAAAGCTTGCACACCACAAAGGTTCTCACTGATGTTTGTTTGCAATCCTAAATCACAACCTCAGCCTTTTATTCACTCTTCCCCAAAAGGACTTTGACATCTTACAAAATTGTTGATACAGAGTCACAGGTTGGAAGGGGCCTTAAGGATCATCTCATTCCAATGTCCCTGCCCTGGGCAGGGACACCTTCCACTAGACCACGTTGGCCAAAGCCCCATCCAAATGGGCCTTGAGCACTTCCAAGGATGGGGCATCCACAATTTCTCTGGGAACCATGCAATTTGCATAGGGCACCATCCTGGTTCCTGACAGAAGCCAAGCTTCAGAAAGAGCTGTACTGGTAAAACAGTCTGGTCCATTGTTTTGAATCATTCAGCAGACAATATGAAGGGAGTCCAGACGATTTGAAGGAGGAAAGTAAGGAAAGGGGAATGAAATTCAGGTATCTTCGCACTTGAACTGTATATTACATCTCTGCCTATGTTCAAAGACCGTGTCGGTCCAGGAGCCATTTAAGTCAACAGTAAAATGAAGGTGGGTATTCACACCACCTGCCTAAAGTAGCTAACTTCAGGGACTCAGCTAAAAGCCTGCTCTCCCCAGTCAACCAAGAGCAGCTTCCTCCAGCTGGCTAATGGGAGAAGAAGGCACATAGTTACAGAAGACTATGAGTGTCCTAATTTAAGGTATGGAAGTCAAATGTATGGGGATGGTGGTTAATTTAAAGAAGTGCACAGCATGATCTAAGGCCATGAGCAAACAATCTGTTGCACAGCTTTTAAGTACTGCTGTTTTCTTCACTTCTTCATACCTTTACTGTGTTTAGCAGAGGTAAGGAGGGGAACAAGACAGGGATAAAGGTCAAAAAATTTGAAACAATACTTGTAAATATATTATTTTGTTTTTCACCAACTTCAAAAACTAAGAAGGTCTCAGAAATTAAATTTGCTTGAGTTTCAAAGAAAGAAGCATGACTTGCCACTGAAAAAAACAAGTGTGGCATACACAACTGTTTAGATCTACCATTAACCACTGGCAAATGGTACAGACAGGTACATTTCCCAGTAAAGCAAATCTTAGACAAAAAAAATTACTTGTAGTTTTAAACATTCAGTGTTTCACTACATTTGTGTCTTGGGGTGAGCATTTTCCTCCTAAACTTGTCTCAAAACTGAACAAGTTGTTATATTAAAGATGATAAAGTGGATGAGCAAACCTGCCAAATTAACCTTGTCCTTCTAAAAAAAATTTTCATGTGGTCCTAATACAAAGAATCCTAAATATGGTGCTCTCAGACTCCGTATCTGTTAAGATTTAAAAATTCGACAAAACAAAACTCTTTGTGGTACAGATCTGCAAAAATCAAAAGGGTATCGTTTAATATCTTTGTATAGAAAACAAAAATCTAAGTACCAGCTAAAATTTAGGTTTCACTGTATAAAATACACCATTGTTTGCAAATTCATGGGAATAATAAAAAAGCTTTGGGTAAAAGGTTGTTTTGTCTTTTTTTTTAACTAACAGGGATATACAAACAGGAAAAAACCCCACATGACTCAGATGACTGATTTAGGCAGTTTACAGCAATATGCTTAGATGAGTAAAATGGAAACAGTTACCATGAACCAAAATACAACTTCATATGTAAGTGTTAGTCATATAAGAACAGAATGAATAGTTCGAAGAGACAGATACACCATCTGAAGAAGTGGGAGAATTCTAAGACAACATTTGGAAAGAGCTATCCCATTAAACTTCCTGTATTTCATTAACCAATACAGTAACTTCCAACCAGATGGCTGCAGGACTAGAGTTGCTACAATCATAGCAAAACAATGTTATGACCTTGTAATAGAGAGGGGTGATTATTAAATTTATTCTGATGTAAACATTTTAATATGTATACTAGCTTATTGATTTGTTTAAATTCACTCATATATGAGCATCTTTTAAGTAGAAACACTAAAGATAACTTGTGATTTCAAAAGAAAAAAATAATTTTAAATCATGAAAACACAAGGTTATATGCACCCCTAGTATATTCACAAAATTTCTCTCTGGCAACAGAACCTGCAGAAGTAGGTTTTAGATTGTTCCAATATTTCAGCCTGTGCTTTTACTGAGAATATACCAATCAAAAAAAAACCCCAAAAAACTAAAAGAAAATAAAATCAATTTAACAGGAGAGGAAGACAACAGAGAAACAACCTACAGATGGCAATGTCTCTGAAATTATTTTTTTTAAAAAGAGGATATAGAAGAATACATACTTCACATTACATTGAATTTCCTGTAGATGTCAACTACATTAAACAAAGATTACACACTTATGTCAAAAAAAGTCTTTCACATCAGCATTTGATTCCTCTGGGAATAAGGGAGGAAAAGAAAGGAGGCATGGGGAGAAGAGGATGTGTTAGTATACAAGTTATGCTGTCCTTTCCCCCTGTGTAATAATTAAATATTAAAGTCACAGTCTAGCAAATGCAAAATTTATTTCAACTGTACATAACAGATGTCCTTTTATATAAAACAAAACACTTAATTAATATATGCAGCCACAAACAATATGCATACTGTACAGTACAATGAAACATTCAGATATACATCCATTTTGCATTTTCAAAAGGCAGTCACCTACTAAAGATGGCTTCTCCCATTCACAAATGAAGTGCATAATATATATTATTCTTTCTATGCTTCATGTCACTATATACACATTACTGTGTTTTGGCAAGATTACGCAAAACACCCAATTAGCATCGGTTGGCTTCAGTTTATGGTAAGCACTAATTTATGGAAACACTGCATAAGCCATGTGAAGAGGGCCTGACAATGGCTTGAACCTACCTTCCAATTCAGGTTCTCCATCCTTCCAGTGTATTTGTAACTGTACACATACAATTTACAGAATTGCATAAACATAAGGTACTGTTATTACCATGACTAAAGTTCCACAAAAATAGAAACACTGAACCTTTGGACTGAATACCACCATTTCCACATTTGCCTTTTTTTTTGTTCATTTCAAGCATTTTGCATTAATACTCCTGATCAGTTCACAATAGCTTACAGCCTGTAACACTGAAGACATAGAATGGTTTTAAATGTGCTGTGATATTAATATGAGAATACACAACAAGAGAGATCCCAATTATGATAATAATTAATAACTATGATAATAATTAATAACTTAAATGCTACAATAATTAATGGTGGTAAACCGTCAAAGCTTTGGTGCATAGAAAGTCAAAATCTTCGGATCTGGATAACAAAACTTTCTGTGTGATAAGGAAAGTTCAAGTGCAACAACTGTATTACAAACTCATATTTACACTATATAACATGAAACAAACATAAAGGAATTATCATTTATCCAGTGCAGTAAACATTATTCAACTAGAACACCACAGCATAAGAAACAGGGCAAAAAACAATCCATACTTTCCATTTATGTTAAAGAAACAAAACAAAGAAACTGACTGAAAGGAAGAAGGGAGTGAAGTGGGTTACAAATGTGCTGTGGAATGATATGGAGTACATATACTTATCTTGTTTCTCTAAGCAAGACTCCTCCATTTCAAAAAGGTTCAACATACACAAGTTCCTGGGCATTACATGAATATATGACCAGTAGTAAAATATACCCCTGAAAATCCTCCTTGGTAAGCACTACTGCTTTTGTTAGTCACATTACAGAATGCCAACAACAGTGAGAGAGGATAAAGCAGGGGATCAAACAAGACTGAATGTAAACTGAAGACGTGAACTGCCTTGAAACATCTTCTCCACACTGACCATCTTCCGGAATAATGCACATCTAGCAATTACAACTTTCTGATCGTGTAACCTGCAGAAAGGTATTGATTATCTTTTAAACAATGTGATCAAGTTCCCAGGCTGCAGTTAAATTGCATCATGATTACTCTGAACTTGTTCATAGAGTAGTATCTGAACACTGGAGAGCATGCTTACGTGAAAAGGGATAAGGGTGTCGCACTTAGGAACCCTGGCAAAACTGAGAACTGTTTCTGTCCTTTCACCACTTTCATCATACTTTTCCCTAATGCTCACAAAGATTTGGAAAACATGCCATTTCAAGTTTTGATGCCAATTATTTTAGCAACAAGACAGAACACACACACACACACTTCACCCCAGCAGTGCCCCAGGTGCAGGTTTGAGACCTTTAGCTGTGCACAGCATGTCACAGTTCTCTGAAAAAGCCAACACAACTGTAAGTGAAGAGCTGCTGCTGAAAACAAACCTGCTTATGAGAGAAGTTACAAGACACAATAAAATCTGTCACAGACATGCTCCAAACAGTACAACCCAAAAGCCAAGCATTCTATTATTCAGAACTTCAAACAAGCCAATTTGATCACAGTTGTACCTAGAGTTTCAGATGCTGAACACTGGAGCCTCCAACAGGGGAGCCATTTTCATCTCGTCTTTTCAAGAAGAATGGTCAATTGAGAGTTGACAGTTGTGTATTTTAACAGGCAAGTAAACATCTAAACCCTGCTTTCTGCCACACTGCTGCATACAGTAAAGTGACCGTATGACCACAGGTAACATGAGAGTACCAAAACACTGCATGTAATGAGCATGGACTGCCAGGTTTTCATGACAATTGCCGGACTGGGGTGGGGAAAGAGCAGTGAGGTCCTTCATATAAACATTTTAAGCAATGAGCAAAAGACAGCAGTATAAAAACCAGAATTTTTTTATGGATTAGCAAATGCTCTTCCAAACAAATATGCCAGATACGTGAATATCTGAATGATTTTACAGCTCTTGTACTGTTTATTTTTAAGCTGTGTTTTTCTTACCCTACCAGCTTTGTATTTTGTTAATAATATGTAGAAAATCCAACCACTACCACTAAGGTATTTCCATATAGCTGGCACTCAGCTCTCAAACCAGTATGGTTTCAGTACAAAATATAAAAATGTGCTGTATCCAAAATTAAAAAAAAAAAAAAGGAAAATAAAGGACCTGTTACTACACTGACCAAGTCAAAATAAAAAGACCATTCAGAGCTACAAATTAACATCTGTCAGTTAAAAAAACCCTCAAGAAGTATCATCCTTAACAGGATATACACTTTTTAGAATGACTTATTTGTACGTGTATTGAATTGACAATAGAGCCTTTCACCAGATATAACTGAAGTTTCAGGAGCTCCCTCAGAAGTTGTTAAAATATCACATTAAAGAGACAAGGAACAGCAAGAAAACATCTAAGAAAAGCAGGCTGTGATACAACAAGCATTTGTTAAGAAAAAGCTCAGAAGTGCATTAGTTCTGGTGAGAGATATATGAGCAACAGCTCTTACGAGATGTAGACCCCATTCTGTAACTATGGGCTGTCCATATACTGTCATAGTCAGAGTCTTCTGAGAGGTCTGAAGGCTCCAAACGAGAAAGACTACTGCGACGACCCAAGGAGTCTAGACTTGATTGGTCATCATCAGCCAAGACGTGATTATGCATCAGGTCAGTGCCTTGCCATGCTAAGGATGTATAGGTGAAATGAAATGGTGGATGTGGATAGGCAGAGGTGGGATGAGGAGGAGAACGTAAGGAATAGCCACAACCAAACACATGAAATAAAAGCAAAAAGGTGATGGGAAGAGAAGGAAAAGAGAAAATATTGTTAAAAAGGCACCAAAGTTGGTTTTTTTCTTTTTTCTTTTTCAAATTTGTTTGGGGTTTAGGTATAAATTACACTCAGCATATAATAATGTTTGAACAGTTACAATACAATTTTGAAGTGGTTTTTAAGTTTCTAGGAAGTCTCAGTTGAGAATTTGGGTAACAAAATATTGTTTGAAAGTAGATTTTTTTGAAGAGGAAGTTAGGTTCTTTTGAAATACAGAGTCAGTTCTGGTCTGGGGAGGATTTGACTGGGCACAGAGCAATAAACAAACACAGTAAGCCAGCATGATCCAGCACCAATGTGAAAAGCAACAGCCCCTTCCCCATCACGTATCTGTACCTCATCCTTTCCCTCCCTTGCAATGACACAGTCTTTTGTACAGCTGCTTCATGAGCCAGGTCAGGAAACAGCTTCAGATGAAAAATATCTTGTAGGGTTAGTTTTCTCAAGCAGGTAATTTTCCCACCAGCTCACAATACAGCCAACAGAAGTGTTTGTGTCACCACTGTGAAGAGGAAAATGCAGGGGGGGAAAAAACAAAAAGCAAAGGTTCTCATGCAGAGCAAGGCTGCTGATTTCTAAACCAGCAGCAACATCTTGCACCCACTGAAGGGAACTGTCAAAGTACTTTTTTTTCTGTACCCTTACCCCTTGTTTTTTGTTAAACCATGTGGTAAATTAACTCTCAGAAAAACAGGACCAAGAGGCTAACAGTGACATGGCCTAGCCCATTCTGACCCCTCACATACCTCTTCCTACACACCTCTGAGTCCATCCACCCAGCTAAATACTTTTACATCTCTAGGGTAGTTGGTTAAACGTAATAAGGACAGTTTTTTAATTTTTTAGACCCTGGCAATATCCAAGGACTGAAGCCATGTAAGTGGCCATGTTATGAGCCACCATACACATGATATTGCAGAAGATTTTAAGTCTTCACTTGAAGCAGAAATGCAAAATAAGCTCAGTGTTCAAGAAGCACGAGAAAGTAAAATTCTGCTCTTTCATTTCCATCTACCCAAATTAAACCCCACTTCTTTCCCACCCAAACAACTGAAAAAGCTGCTCTTCTACCTCTAATGCTACACCTTACCAGTTTGCACTGGTGCCATAGCTCTGCTGTAGTGACACTGCCAAAAGCAGCAGATTAAGGTGCAGGCAGGGAAACTGCCCAGTGAGTGCTGTGAGGGACAGGCAAAATATTAACATGGAGGTAAGAATGGAGTATGCAAAAAATCAGCATACTTCACAGATAACAGGCAACTCTCTCGTTCTGTTATTCTACACTGACTACTGCTTCAACAGAAGCAATTCCAGCTTTATTGGTTCTTTCCCCATTTCCAATTCCAGTCTTCAAATGGATCTTCTGAAACCTAGTCGTAGGTGACAACACTATTCTTTCCAAACAAAGCAGCTGTGTGCCTAATCAATAAAAAAATTTTTTTCTTGCTGCAATTAAGAGCAAATAAAAGCTGCTGACTTCTGATGTATGCAATGATACTCACAGCACTATGTATATTTCTTAAATATACATAGAAAGGAAAAATAGGCAAGCAAAAATAAACATATCCATTTCATATCTGCACACACACACACTACTGTGCAAGTGCAAATGTTTTCCCAACCATTTCTTGTCACGTTATCCTTGGAAATAACAGATCATAGTTGAGGTGTTTAAATGGCAATCATCTCATTTGATTTTGTTTGGAACAACAGTATATCTTCAGAACTTTGAACTCATTCATTCAGTTTATCCAATTAAACACACTACTGTAATGACTGTAGGGCTATAAAAAAAGATTAATATTAATAAAAAAATAATAGTAGCTAGTTTCATGATCTTGGAGATCTACAGTTCATTAAGACAGAAAAATGAAAATTAAGGCTTTTGCTGTTACTTGAAAAGTTTTTACAGTCTAATACAACTGCCATATTCCCACTGTAAGTTACATAGGAATACAAAGTAGCTGCATTTTTTTCAAGGTGACAATAGCAACTGAATACATATTAGGAAAATTCAAGAACTAAGTCTGCAATTGTATTTTGAGACTTCAACTGTCAGCATGAAGTGCTTTTGCCTGGAAGCAAAATGGGCCCAGAGAGCACTGTAGACAGCAGTAACAATGATTAATACTGCAGAATTTAAATAGCTTTAGTGGACAAGAAGTTATGATGTTCAGTGTTCTAGTTCCAGCCAAGTACTTTAAGATCATTATACTGTGTTCCAAGGATCTCCAAATTAAATCTGTATTCAACAGAGCAAAAAGGAACAAACGCAACAGCATTTTCTCCTTCCTTGTGTAAATGGAACACATGCTGGTGGACTCCCCTGCTTTGAGCAATGTTTTACTTACAATACAGAGGAACTCCACATGGCAACCTTGATTTGGATTAAATGAAGTAGGACCCCAGAGGCACGTTACAGGTTTTCAATATGCTAGGTATTGATCTGAGAAACTAAAAATGGCTTTAAGCAACACACATATCTGAGAACAATTTCTCCTGAAATTATGAGACGGGGTTAAAATTTGTAATTAATACTAAAAACAACTAGTGGCAATAAAATGACAGAAAATTTTATACGTCTAGGTTACTTTTCCATAGAGAAAGTCTTTGTTGAACAGAACACAACAAAATTATAGTCCTCCAAAATTATGATGACTTCTTCATTCCTCTTACTTACCAGCTTCTTGAAATTTATCCAAAAGCATAATGATTAGCTGTTATATTCAGTCCAGACACCTCTAATTCATTGGTGAAGGTTTAGTACAATTTTAAACCATGACAAGTAGTCACTTTTGGGTTTTTGTTGTTTTGGATTGTTTGGAAATACTAAAAAAATAATAAGTCTCTAACCATATTCTCGGCATCCCATAGATAAACACTCAGCATTGATGCTAAACCAGAAACAGGTTATTATTAACTGCAGGTCTAACTTGCTATTTGCAAAGGCCTGAGAATATACAGCACTCTTTTTCTGTAAACTATCTTATCTGTGTTTTGGTCAGCCATTTATACCCATTTCAATACTTTCTAACTTACTTGAATTCAGTGTTTGACGTGTTTTGGCACTTGTGCAATATGCTTCAATGACTTTAAGAATTTGAGCGTCTTCTTCTAAAGCAGCTGTACCTAGAATCAATGGGAAAAAAATAATTTTAAACATGGTCATGCTTCTTAATATAGAAAAGCCTTTGTAAATCAGTACAGTCCAGTTGAGTCCAAAGTTCAGCCTTTAAAATTCTCTTAATGATACCATTTTAAAAATCAAACTTCATTGAACAAAAGTAACAGCTTAAAAAGACAAATACTATTCTAAAATGCTTAGAAAAAACTCAATTCAGAGTAACCACCCACATATTCAAGAAATTTTCTGAGCATCTGAAGTTGTACAGAACGTGTTTTGAAGTCTGAGGACTCTCATTCCAAAGCAGTCCTTTTACTGAAAAATCCCTATATATTCAAGTTATTATATAAACATGAATTCCATATGCATATTATTTCATTATTTAATCAAAGTAATCAAGAGATAGAATATTAATTCACAGAAAACATCTTGAAAACTTTAGGTATTTGTGCATATATATGTCTCTATCTATATATATTTTAAAAAAAACAGTTTTACCCCTTTCAACATCACACAATAGAACATAAAATGCAGAATTAACAGAATTAATAATTTCAGTACAATTTCAGTCCAGTGTACAGTAGGAAAGATGCGACTATCATGTACATATATCTGTGAAAACTGACTAAACTACTCAGACTTCAATGTAGAAACAACACTACTGAAAAGATTTAACTATTCAAGCTTAACATGGCAAATTTTCCCAAAGGTAAAGCTTCACAGAAAATCTTCTTCTTGGCTGACTCAGCAAAAGTACTGTCAAATTGTTCACTCTCAATAGAGTGAAACTCTAATCAGAAATCTAGAGGTGCCTCTACCACTAGTTTAGATGGAACCAGAAGTCTATGCATAAGGCAAGACAATTTGTTGTTTTAAAAGCATTTTTCCTCTTTTCCCCTGTGAAATAACTAGGTTTGAAGATCTCCTGCTACATAGATCTGAGCAGCCTTTGACTAAACTACTGAAATGTAGTTCTGTTCTCCGCCAGCCAATGCATCCTGTTAGTTTTTGTGATTTATTATCACCAGAACAAAGTCAACTTTGCAAACATTTAGTGGGACAAGCTAGCTACTGCACTAATTATCTTTATCCAATATCATTTTCCTATAGTTTAAGAGATGCAGGAACTCCAAAGTATGGGTTATCCCTCTTGCAAGGCAGGAAAAATAATGGGATTTCATAATTAGAACCCAGCACCACATTTTTACAGTAGCAGAACATATATTACACTTCTGAAATAGCATTTTGAGGGCACTCAGTTGGAACACCTCAGTTGTTTTGCCTGTTAAATGCTGATTTAACACAGCAGTTCTCAAAACACAGCCTGTAAATCCCTTGGATTCCTGAGAAGGGAACTAACAAAACCCAGACCTATCTATCAATGTGCTTTAAGTTCGTTAAGAGTTCCTCAGTGGGAAACTTTTACAACTCCACAAAAAATTTGAGGAATTTGAAGGAGCACTAACAGAAGCTTCTAATTACTGATTAGTGAAGACAAATACCAAGAATCTGTAAGAATTTCTGTAAGCAACACTCTTTGACTTACAGCTATAAAAAATACCTTTTACTGAAAGTTACTTAATCAGGAGAAGAAAAATGTATTTGCAAGCTAAAGACTCCTTCCTTTCTCCAAGCGAGAACTCTTAACTCCTCCCACTGTGTTCTTTAAAAATCGCTAAACCTGCAAGTTGACGGCTTTATCACTATCATTACAACTACTGAATCTCCATTCTCCAACATATGAAATGATTCTATATTACAGTACTTTGATTTTTCCTAAGCAGATGTAAGGGTAAAGCATCCTGAACTATGACATCCACCTGCACATCCATGAACAGAGAACCATTCTACTCACTACCTTAACCTTTGCCACATGAAATTCACAGAACATTCAGGAGGACTAACACCTTAGACAAATTAAGGGCACCCTGAGGAAAAGCTTTTTCTCTCCAACTCTACATAAGCCAGTGAGAGACAACTGCCACAATAACATATTTCATGCACTGAACACTCATGGCACAGACTCTATCTTAAAAAGCCCATGAGCAAAGGACAGACACAGAGAAGCAAAAGCTACAGCAAAAATCTGTCCAATAAAACACCCTGTCTTTAACTGATACAAGTAATTAGATTATTCATTTGCACAAATTTCTAAGGAAGAATTACAATGACACTGACAACTAAGTGAATACTGTGTTTGCTTGATAAAATTAATGCTCCCTCCATTTCAAATTATCCCAGCATCCAGATTTCGACCTCTCTCTCTCAGTACATTAATCAGTCTCTCTCAGATCAGTGTTTTTCTTCAGACTTCAAGCAGCCTAAATATCTGCAATTTACTTAGATACAGATACAAGCAAATGAATTTATTTATAAGAGTTTAGAGAAGACTTGGATCCTAGAAGGAGTGATTGTGGAAGCAACTCATCTTCAAATCAGCAGCAATAAACAGCTTTTCAACACCCAGGACAACAGAAGCTCCTACCAGGACCAATTTAAGAACACAGCTACAGAGTATTTTGCAAGAGTGGGATAGTATCTTCACACCATTGTTTACAATACTAAAATACAGGTTTACCTTACTGAACTTTACATGGCTCTCTAGTTAACCTCACTTCCCTCTGTAACAAACAGAAACAGGCACTTCATAAGCAGACATCCCCTGCAACAATCAGTAAATCTCTACAAAGAAACTAATGCCATTGTAGCATAAGCACCTATGATAAATATAACAAACCATCCTCAGGAGATACCTACTTCTCTCCCGACATGAGAGAAGAAACCAGACAGCTTGCTTACACTGTACATCTAACTCTCACAGAATTTAAACTGATGGTAATTCCAGCCTTTGTATGATGCAGATATTTGTTCAAGCCTCTCTTACTTTTTCTCAGTGCAAACTCTTCATCTGATGGCTTCCGTTCTGGCTTGCGTTTGGGAAGCAGCTTTTTCATGGTTTTAGGGCTTTTACTGAGATCCTGTACAGAAAAAAATAAAAAGAGTAGAGATTCTCCACATTATTTCAAAAACTTAACCTCTAAGATGCATACAGGAATTACTAACTAAAAACCTTTTAACAGCACCAAAATACAGTTTACTAATATTTTTTGCCATGTTCAATTTGCCTGATTTCCCCTCTACCCTTCATCCAACTATACATAAAGTTAAGTATTTCACCTGTTCTATTAAAAGAAATACATATAAATCCTGCTGCAAAGGCATTCAGCCTGTTTGGGAGCTAGAGTGAAGGGAAGAGGCAGGAACACATGAACACAGGTCTTCTTCCTGAATGACTGAAGAGACAACCTATTTCAACTGTCTACTAGGAAGCAGGTAAAAAAGGACCTAACAAGGAAGCTTGGCAGGTAGTATACTCTTCACTGCCAAAATCTGTAAAGTTCAGGTCTGTTTTTACAGAACTCTACAGGAAAAAACTAAACAAGCAAACAAACAAACCCCCTAAACAAACAAACAAACCAACCCAGCAGCATTTCTGCACAAAATGTGGTCATGGTAATTTACAGGAACAATACTAAGTTTCAGGAACAAAAGGAATATGCTGGTCTACCCTTTACCTTAAGGATACAACACACCTGTGAAAATACTGAACAAGAAAGTAAAAAGGTAACTGAGCAGGACTGACCAAAGATGATCAAGGTAGGTTTTGAACATTATTGTATGCTAAACCCTATAAAGATGATTGAAATTTTAATACATTGGGAAATTTAGCAGCCTACACATGAAAACATGGAAGGATTTTGAGTTAAACTACAAAATGAGCATATAGTACAGACAAAATAATACAGCCAAACAGAAGAACCTCTTATAGCAACTAAGTCTCAACATAAATCTTGCACTGCAGATCAAGTCTTGCTTTTTCTCTGTTGTTTAGGAGATTTACAAAATCAAAGGAAAGTTACATACAGCCACCACAGAAAAAGTTAGAACTTCCTATCAAAGGCCTGCCACACTGTCCTTTTTTCTTGGCTGCTGCATCTCACCTCTTTATAGCAAAGAGCTGCCGAAGGCCGTAGTGGAGGCGCGGGCCGCAGGCAGCTCAGACTCCAAGGCTTGGGTGTTTTCGGAGGTTCCAGCGGGCCCCAGTTTATGGTGGTGTGTGGAGTCCCGTGATGCGATGGATGAGGGAGCGTGTGGTAGGCAGGAGTCAGTGGTATTGGCTTGCTGTCTGAATGCTTGCTGGAGGGAGTCACTGGGTGGGAAGGAAGCTGTCAAACATGATGGGAAAGCAAAGAAAGCATATTATCATAATGAAGACAAGTGTCATGAAGGACTGGTGAAATAATCCCACTCACTATATAGCACTTCTGTTTATTACAGCTGTCCTTCCAAAAGTTTTATATTTAAATATTGTTTTGAAAGTTTTTTTTTTATTGTCTACCACAGACAGAGCACAGACTAAAGAAAGAACAGCTACAAGCAGCTCTACTCCCACTTCTCTCATCACTAAGGGTGGAGCTAAATTTAGATCCATTCATATCCAACAATTCAAATGCAGAGCCCAAAAGAAATTACTGTTTCTCCACAGCCTGTCAAGTACATCACCAATTAAAACCTACTGTTCTAAGTATACTTAACAGATGGTGATGTATGCACTTGGTCAAAACAGAAAAAGTAATGATGATGAACTTTCTTTCACCCCGTTAAACTATTACGCTGAGTTTTAAGTATTTTATTCTTTGTTCACACAATTAAAAACAGATGATCTTCTTACCTATTAAACTACAGTGACAACATTCAGTTCTTGTTACAACAGGTTAAAAAAAAAATACTTTCTATGGCAGTGCTTTCCAGATAACCTAATTCTTCTGCTCATTCACTTCAATTTAGAAGCTCTTTCAGAAGCTCTTTCTTACCGTGTGAGATGGCACAGAGTGGGGTTTAATGGTGGGATTCCCAACAGTTGTGACTTTGGTTTGCTTCTGCAGGTGATCCACCCATTCATGCAAATCTTGTTGGTTGTTACAAGATACCAGTATCCTTTCAATCATATTTCCTAGACGACGACCAGAAAGATACAGGAAATCAAAAAAGAACAACTTAGTCAATCTGACATGATTGAAAAAGACACTCATTTCCTAAAACATGTCCTCTAAGTACTAACCAAAAAATTTAAACCATATTTTCAATACAACAGCATCCCACTTTTCCAGGTTGTAACACACATTGCCTCC
Source organism: Dasyornis broadbenti (assembly GCA_013397935.1). NCBI lineage: Eukaryota > Metazoa > Chordata > Aves > Passeriformes > Dasyornithidae > Dasyornis > Dasyornis broadbenti. The sequence continues at coordinate 920,098 of VZRN01003169.1, read as the reverse complement.
ATGTATTTATTCTTAGCCAACCACAGGAGTTCTACCTTTTTCCCCTAGTAATTAAGCACAACCTTAAATGACAAGAGTAGGAGACAGGCTCATGCTCAGGCCTTATGCTTCTCCATTTTCCCCAGTAAAGCCTGCATATAGCCTAAAATGTCATTTGTGAGTCTGTACACTATAACACAGGAAAAGTTACAAAATAAGACTTCACCAACCTCTCTCAGAAGAAGGCATAAAATTAAAGCTAAAGCAAAAGTCACTTGGGAATGCAATCTCAACCAAAGATAACTTTCATTTCTGCACTTAACACCATTTAACCCTACACATTCCCCTTGAGGTCAGCTTCACAGCTAATATCTCATTAAAATATTTTTTTCTCAACATGAACAATTTTTTTACCTGTGCCTCATGACATTGGTATCATACTTGAGATGGACAAAATTACTTTATGTAAATGCAACCTGCTTGGAGGTAGAACTGATCCAGGAAATGAATGAAGCTATGAAGCTCTACCATGGGGACCCTGCACTGTCCTTTAAATTGCCTACGAACATACATGATGAAATTAATAACTAAACAGATAGAAATTACCCAATATAAGCATAATGGTAACAATCATTAATGTTGGAGATGCTAAAAGTCTCTCATGAAAGAGGTAGACAATTTCTAGAAGAAAACTATTGCTCAAAGCTCTTCTAGACCCTCTCAAATTCTTCTTTGTTCAGTAACAGCATACTTTGAACTGCTTCATTATAAAAGACCTTCTCCAAGGCTACTGCCTCCATTCATTAAGATATAGAAATTCCAAGACGAATACCACACAAAGACCTCCTTAACTGCTTAAGAGAATCAGTAAAAAGCAGACTTTCAGGGAGGCTCTGGGAAGTTGTGTTACAAGGTTTGTATAACTACAGGATGGCTGAGGCTGTAAGGGACCTCTGTAGGTCACACTCCCCACTGCTCAAGCACAGACACCTAGAGCTGGTTGCCTGGGATCATAGCCAGAGAGCTTTCCAGTTCTTTTCCAAGGATAGGGATCTCCCCAGGCACCCTGTGACAGTGCTTGGTCACCCTCACGACCAAAGTTTTTTCCTCTGTTCAGAGCGAGCATTTGATGTTCAAAACAGTATATCCTGGAATAACTAGTAAATAAAAAATACTAATGGGCAATACCTGATATTTCAAACGCATTTTTATGGTTTTCACTGTCTTCTAGCTTTGTAATAGTCATTCCCGTCATGGGCAGTTTTCCCTTAAAAAAAAGACAGTAACACCGAAGTTAAATCCAAAACACGTAACATCATTACCAACTAAAGAAAATACTAACTTTAAGCTCTGAACATTCATATTAAATTGACATACATGCCCTGATGAGTTCAAAAGCATTTAAAAACATCTCACAATGGGAGTTTTTCATATGTTCAACTTCTGCAAATGACATCTGTGACATCAATGAGTCTAGCTTGATACCTATCCAGGCTATGAAATCCATACAAACGTAATAGTGATCATTCCTCAGTCTCAGGTTCCTGAAACTGAGACCTTCAGGGTCATCCATATTACATGACTGGAAGCAATAGTGACTCTTCTTTAAGCACATTTGTTTAAAAACCTTTTGATTAGCTCCAGAATAAGGTCTCCAGAACAAGTAAATCTATAAAGGAATATTTCACTAAATAAATGCATCAATTATTTACTGAAGATTTATTTCTCGAATAATGCCACTACTAAATTCCCTCACAGAAATATTTTCGGGGGAAAAAAAAGCAGTGAACACCTTCAAATTTGTAAAGTTTCTTCGGAAGAACATACTAGTTTGGCAGAAGATCTCATTTTAAACCCAGTCAAGCAGGAAAAAAAAAAAGAGTCCATTTAGGATAACGTTTTGACCCTTTAGAAACACAGAAGAATAAATAAAATTGAGTACTTTCAGGATGAAGGGCTTTACCAAAAATGAAATTTCAATAGAAGTTCTTTAAGACAGATCCTGTATTCTCCTGCACAGACACACTATTGAGAACATGCTGGCAAAAGCACAAATGTTATATACTGTGGAATTTTGGCTCCAACAGAGCAAAAAGAATAAAAAAACCAACTTTGTGTTTTCCTCTTTCCTAATGACAGCAGAATGGACAAAGGTTTCTTAGAAGCTTGCAAATGAAAAATCACTTGGTATTTTGTAGGCACAGAGCATGCTCAGGCCCAAGATACCAAAGAGAAACGAGGAGTTTTCTTGTGGCAGCTTCCCCACTGAAGGAAAGATGGTGGCCATGCACACTATACAATGCAGATAAAAGTTGCTCTTTTCCCTTTTTTAACGTTTGCTGGTTCACGAATAAAACAGCATACAACCACAACAAGAGATATGTGTAAGAACTGCTGACATAGGTGAGAAGGGAATATGGGGGTACACTAGACAAGACTGGTGACAGAGATCACCTGAACCACATGGTAAGAGAAAGTACAAAGTCAGGAAACCAGAGAAAACTGTACTGAACTTGTGAATCATTTATAATCCCCTTCTTCTAACAAACAATTGTGTAGCCCTTCTAAGAAGTATGGTCCTTGCTCCTTGTGACTTCAGCTTACCACTACTAAAAGTTCTTCCCATTAGCTCACGTGGTAGATACCAACATTATCAACCAGAAAATCTGAAGCCTGACAACAACTGGGCTATTCAGAAATGCAGGGAAGGTGTTATGCTGGATGATGCCTCCAGCAGCATAATTTCCCTGAGAATAACTGAGGGAACTGCATCTTCTGCCCACATCCATCCCAGTTCTGAGACGTGAACCTCAAAAAATGTCCAGGAGGCCGATTTTATACAATCTAGACATGGCTCTGAGCAATTGTCTCAGACACAAACAGTGATAAAATAATTTCACCTTGTCATGAATATGCAGTCCTTAAAATTTGAGACATTCTCAGTGATGGGACTATCACACATGAGGTTATGAGGAAATTTAGAGTTTTGCTTTCAAGAGAGGGTTGGATAGTAAACACTACAAAGGGGCTGTGCCCGTTCTAAGTAGAAGCTAAAGATGACTGCACAGAAAATGGCTTATTTATTTATTTATTGAACAATGCTGTGCACCTAGGGGATAAGGTGGGTGGGAGGAAGGAAGAAGAAATATAAGTGAAACACAATAGGAAAGGCAAAATAAAGACTGACAGACTGTTTCATTTCCTATTGCTTGTTAACATACTAAATTTCCAGTCAATTGCCTTTGTAATCAGTACAGAAGAATCTACCCTCATCAGAAATTCTGATTGTGCCACTTGGAACACAGAGCTAACCTATCTTTTCTAGTATCTTTTTCCATCAACATTGAGATAATTAGAAGTGGCACAAAGTTAACGAACTTGACTGTCCACTTGAATCACCTAATACAGCAGCATTTCAGACAAATCCATCAACACAAATTGTGGAATTTAATTGCTCTTAGTGAAAAAAATAACAAGTCACATTTTGTGACTGACTGTGGTTGTTTACATAGGAACACCAAATGACCAACCCTGAGTATTCCTTTGAAGCAGACAAATCACTGCTCAGGAGAAAGCAATGAACTGCCCCAGTGTCTGTTTAACAGAAGCACTTCTAGTTGGTGAAATCTGTCTCCTTTTAGAACTTTGTTGCAGTTTTTCCACTGCTTTTGGTATTCTACTGTGATGCCCCAAACCCACATGGCATTACTTGAAGAACATTTGTAAGACTTGGGAAGCCACGGATTGTGCATTTGTCTCTCAGGAATCTTTGAAACTACATACCCAAAGATGCAAGTGCTTCTGTGAAACGCAGCCTAGAGCTACAGGGGAGCCAAGACAAATGGCTGCACTACAGTGGTTGTTCCACCTCTGGAACAAGCCTGTGGGGCAACAGCCACAAGTATTCAGCTAGGAAATTTGGTAGAGAGCTCAAAGACTGTGTCCACCAGCTGTGAGCAGAGATTTGTGAAGTGAAACACCCGGTCCTAAGGTCCCTAGAGCCACACTGAACGCATTTCAGGTGGCATTACACTAGGGAGCCCGAGGCTGGGGCCAGGGCCTGAATGTCAGTCCACGTACTTGAGTATGCTAACACTACCACAGTCATAGCAGATCAAGCGTACTTTCGGAGCATGCCTCCCACTTCCAGAGGGAATCTATTCTGTGAGCCCCAAAACAACCTCTACTCTGTGACCCAGTGCTCATTAAACAGAAGAAACTAAAAATGAATTTTAAAGAAGGTGCCACTGATTGAAAAGATAAAACACTAATTTCATGCATCTAAACAAACCGATAGTAACAGGCTAATTCACACTAACAAAAGCTTAAGGGGACTGTGCAATTTTGTTAAGACTGAAGAGCACTAACAAACCTATGCAGTAGCACTGGTCTCCTATATAGATCTAAAAAGCTACTGATATTTCCTCTCATCAGCTACTACTAACAAGGTTAAAAAAAAGTCTCCTTGGTGAAAGTCACAGCTACAAAGAAAATCAAACCCTGGGCTTCTAGGCAGAATTTTGTAAGACAGATGACCAGTTCTTATTGCAGATAATACCTTTTATCTTTATAAATGCAAAAGTTTAATAATACTTCCAAGTTTCCTATGAAATATCATTTGAAAGGAACACAACCCCCAGCACATTTTTACACACATGTAAATGTATTACTTTACCTGATAGATAAACCCACTCATTCTTGGGCTGGCAGACAACATTAGCAAAATGTTAGGGAAGAGAAGAAGATACCTTTCATTCTTTTCCTAAAAAAAAAAAGAAAATGAAAAAGTAAACCATCACAAGTCCCCTCTCCCATTTTTCTGTTTCATATTATTAAAAGCTATCAGCATTATGACTGCATGATTACTCCACTAATATTTGCTCATCACAAAACTCTCTCTCCATTGAATTTACAAAAATAAAAAGAGAAAAGGAAAAAGGGAGGAAGAAGACAGAATTATTTATTTTCTATTTGAAAAGTGCTATTAACACATGCCTATACTTCTGCCTGTAAAGTACAGCCTTGTATTTTAAAGCAGAAATTTTACACTCTGGGTGAAATACTGACTTTGTTTAATATGATAACAACTGCTTGGCCGATTTCACTAAAACCAAAATTACACATTGGATCTATTTCTTCACATAATTTAGATGGATACTGTTACAGTTGTATCAAGACTGTGGTCTCTCAAATTGGAGAGATCAGATTTTTAAACGCTGGATTATGCCCCAAAGTAGAAAAAGCAAAGCAATAATTACTATAGTCCCAACAAAAGCACTCATTACTTTGTTCTGGTGTTAATTTGCTGGTTTCATGTATAAAGTTATCCATTGTGGTTTTGTTTTGGGGTATTTTCATGGAAGGAGGAATAAATTTACTCTGAATCTACTGCTATAGACAACAAAAGGGAGAAGCATTAAAGTGTAATATTTTAATGGCAAAGTAAGTATATCAATTGACAAAAGCTACCATCTTAATTTCAAGCATCTTGGCAAAACAAGTCCTTAGCAAGTTTTAATGTTTTTCAGTAAACATTTGTAAATGTCTGTACCATTTTTAGAAAAACAAAACCAAACTCAAGTTGCTGTTGCACAAACAAAGCTGTTCCATATCTCACCAAAAAGCTGTAATGCTATACAGAAACTCCTTGAAGTCCATTACATTTGACATTTTACCTCATTATGAGAGTGGGGGATGGTGATTTATTTTGTTTTGAAGGCTTCAAAAGAGACATGACTGTAGAAGGTACACTATCAGCTCTACTGAATCTTATTTATTTACTTTAACACCTAACAAAATATCTGAGAGAAAAATATCAAGTGACTAACTTTTAAATATTCAGTTGCATAAACATATTTATGGACCTCTTTGTTCTAAGTGAGGAACAGTCTGAATGAGGTCGCAATTCAAAAGCCCTCATCAGATTCAAAGCCTCATTGATTTTTCAAGGGAACAATAAGCAATAAAAACATGTCAGTAACCTGTATAACATTACCTTTCTGTTAGCATTTCCTTTTAAGATTATTTTAACATTATTTCTGGTAGGACAGGCTTTTATGTTTTATTTGCTTCTTTGCTTAAAAAAAAAAGAAACAAACCACCCGACTTTGTCACTTTCAACTTTCAAATGTATCATCTTAGTCTATTTCTCAAATATCATTTGGTTCTCAAGCTTGTATTTCAAAATCTACTAATTGAACAATGTGCCCAAAACAACAGAAAAAAGGTTTGTCTCAAACACCTTACAATATAAAACTTTAATATTAAACTTTAAAACTTTTGCTATGTAAAACACACTGTAATAGCTGCTATGCAAAATGATCCTGTAACATAACTACACGTGGAAAATCTTGTTTAATTACACACTTTGAAAAAAGCCCTGCAAAAATCATCTTACAATATTTATAACTTTGTATTTAGTCACCTTTTTGTAAATTTTACAGATGAGGCATTCCATCTTCAAGGAATTTTATTTCAAGTTTTGTAAAACATGCCTTAAATCAATAGAGAAAGATTTTAGCGTAGATTACCATCTCTGAAGCATTCTTATTTCTGTTGCATAATGATTATAATGATTTTTACTGAAAATGGAAAGAGTGATAGTAAAGACGAAAAGGACATTACCTCACTTCCAGCACACTGAATCATGACTTGGGACATGTAAATCACATTGCCAAGTGTTTTGATGTCCTCTCCCTCCCAACAACGAATAGCTTCTGTCAGTATTTGTAGTTCAAGTTCTTTCCGTTTCCGTACTTCTTGACATTGTGCCTAACAAGCATATGAAAAAACATCATCTCTATAAACTCTACCGTTTGGAACAGGTAAAGGGTAGAAATACCACTGCAGTTGTATTTACTGCTGTGCTTGTAGTATACAGAAGACAGTACCTTACTTTCATTTAGTTGACTATTACCAGTATCTTTTATAAACTAGTTTTGCAAACTTAAGGATTATGACTTTTCAATACAGTGACTTAAATCACCATTCCAAATTCAGTCATAGCTCTGTTACCCAAATTTTTCCTTCCTTTATATTTCAAATTTTGGTATGACTAACCAAAAATGGACATGCTCAGCAGAAAATACTAACACAGCTGTCAGAAATACACATCTATACAACAAAGCATCTTCTTTCAGTAAAAGGAGATACGCCACCTGTGCAAACCATGAGTGTGTATAACTTTGTGTTCCTACTTTTATTAATTAACTCCAACCAGCTCTACTTCTATTCATTCGATTTTTTTCTCAACAGAATTGTTTCCTCTTGTTTGTATAGCACCCAACAGGATGTAATCCACAAACCTCTTCTGAACACTGGTAACACTAAATTCCTGATTTAAAAAATAAAAAATGCCAGGTTATCACCAGCACACATTCCTAACAGGAAGCACAACACATTAAGTTTATTGTAACTGAGTCTGTATTAATTATATGCTTGTTGCAGCTGAGGCATAGTCTTTCATTTTTGTAAAGACAGTAGCACATAGTTTATCTGTTCAAATTAGGCTTCCTGTTCCAATTATTACTAGAAGTTTTGCACCTTCTGAACTGCACTAGCACTTTCCTCTTCACCCGCTTTCTCTCAAATCCAACACTATTCCCCTAGAAGGAATGCATTTGGAAAAAAAAAATCAGAGCATATACTCAACTGCTGTAAAGAAGCCCTTCTTCAGGACACTAGTCACACTAGCACTAGTAGAAAGGGAGATGAAGAATGATGAGAGGGCAAAGACGTGCAGAATACTTTGCACAACTCTTACGCCAATAGTCTGCTATTACTCCCCAGCAAATTACCATCCTTAGCTCTGCCCACAAACAGCAATGATTTCCAGACTTTTAAAAATTTACTACACAAACTTTTTACAAAAAAGCTTCACTTTTTTAAGCAATAGAGATGAAGTTCGAAAACATTCTACTTAAAATATATAATTATTATTTTATGACTCTTACAGAAAGGTTTTTGAAGGCAGTCATAGATTTTTGAATATCTGGACGATCCGGATGATAATCCTAAAAACAATGGAAAAAACATACATAAAAAGTTCAGTTCTAACAAAATTAATTTTAAAATATGTTAGAGGCTTTACTAAAAACAAGCAAACAATTTTGCAAAATGGAAGGTGTAGACTGATCTGGTCTCTTCATGGCCTTCTTGTATCAAACGTGGGTGGGTCTTGCTTCTAGTAAAACTGCAGTTACTTAGTGCAATCTTAGTTATGCTTAAAATAGAGCCACAGAAGTTTTACAGGACCTAGTGGATAAGAGATTTTGAAATCATAAGAGGAAATTACTTAAAGAGCTTTGTTTGGCAAGTTAGCTTCGTAACAAAGGTTGTTCCCTACAGACTAACTAGCATGTTCTGCTGTCACTGGCTGACAAATCAAGCTGTGTGACAAGACCCCCATACTTTCTAGTTCTCTCTTTTTTTCACACTCCAGACATCTAACCTATAAAATGCAAAGGTGAAAACAGTAGGTCCTCAAACACCTTCTCATCCTGGAAAGATCACTTTTGCACAGTGTTCACTAGAAGTCAGACGGACTATTTTGCTAATGTGTTAGACATGCTAAGGTGAGAAACAGCACTCCCTCTGCAAGATAAAGTGGCCTCAGGTAGTGTGCAGGAGACACATTCAATGTCAATGTCAACTAGAAACCTTGCTAAGACTATTCTAGGAATGATGATTAGCTTCTCTGGATAGTTTTACTTCAAATGTTTAGCTTTCACAGGAGGTTTTACTGCACTGACTTTTACATAAACCAGTGCAGCAGCCTGTGGTTTTGAAGACTGATGGAAGAGCAAACAAATGTAATTTTGGGACCCACCATGTTTGACATGTACCTTTAAAATAATTGTTGTCAAATCATCATTAAGCTGGAACATAAATGCTGATAAGATATACCTCCATGTGCCTTTCAAGTTCTTTGAGTAACGTGGGGTATTTATCCAGACGCATAAAAGGTTTGCTGAGGCCTGTGGTCAGTACAAGGATCCCAGGGCTGTTGGCACCTTTCATCTCCATGAATTCTCCTAGTTCCTCACTGTATACACAAGATATTTAAGCAAATTAAGATTAAGTTATTAAAACAAATAAATTACATTGGATTCATGCTTAAGTCTTTCATCTGAAATGAAATATGGCAATAAAACAAGAGGCCAAATAAAAAAATTAATTCAAGTACAATTTAAGTGCTGTGACCCATTTGTGCATTAAATAAAATACAGAAACAAAGTCATTGACAGATTTGGGGTCCATCCAGGGAAAAACATACAAAGGATCAAATCCACTGCTCTAGACAACCAGTGCTAAAAGACAATTCCTAAATGCTGTACTATTCAAGCAACAATTACAGAATAAAGCTGTATTTTATTACTCAGCTCTTTATTCTAGTAAAATTACATATGACCTTAAAGGTAGCTTACACAAGTGATACATAAGCACAAGTCAATTGCTTCATATTTAATACAGAAATAGGTATTTTTATGGTGTCAGACACCAATGAGAAGAAAGAACATTTCAGAAGTTTTTTCTCTCCCACACTTACATGTTTCATGACCTCATAACCAAGGTGTTACTGCAAAAAAATTACCAACGTCCATACAAATGACAGAAATAATCACTGTGTAGTCTATTCTCAAATGAGCTAGGGTTTCACTAAGTGTAGACTTATACAACACACTTCTTTTGACAGCAAAGCCACTGTAAGAAATCCATTCTCTCTATGTATCATGAATTGCTACTTCCCTTCTCCAGACATTTTTTGGTATTTGAATAATTCAGAACTGGCCAGCCCCTCAACTTTTTACAGCAACTCAGCTAAAGCAGCGGATCAGAGAATTTCAGCTCCCTTAGCTATCAAGGAAACAAAATAGGTACATCATCTGCTTATAAAGCAGAGTTTTTAGAGGACTACAGTGGAGGAAGACTAGCTTTTCACAAGTTTAAACTACCAAGAACAAAATGAGCCCTGTCCATTGGGAATGGAAGATATGGCTGCATCTGGGCTGATTGCCAGGCTTCATAAAATATAAGTTGCCAAAGAACACGGAATTCTAAAGGTAAAAATCGAAATAAAAGAAATACAGAAAGTAGTTTATTAAAAATGTAACATCTTACTGCATTCAAGACACAAACACACTCCCTCCCATTTCAGAACAAGTGACCCTGTTTATTAATGTAATTTGTCCAAACAGATGAAGACAACAGAACAAGAATACAAACATGGTGCCTAGGGACGTGGTTTAGTGGCGGACTTGGCAGTGGGTTAACAGCTGAATTCTACCTTTAAAGTCTTTTTCAACCTAAATGAGTCTATATTTCTAGGTACTGTGACATTCCCATCCCAATGCAAGTGCTTTACCCACCATCCCACCAGGATCATTCACCTCCCAGACACCAAAGTTTTCGTCAGTTCACAGAAGAGAAGGTACTTTTCCATACAGTTTACTCCAAATTTACTTGTCTTCAGATTAGTTAACTGGAATTTACTTACACTACCTTGCTTACATATATCCAGCACTGTTTCTGAATTGTCAGGTTCATCATTATTTTACACCACCTTTTTCAAGAGCTTTCTGTCCCCATTCTAACAAGACCCAGGTACTCCTCAGTGCATGTATTTATGCCATTTCAGCTGGACTTAACTACAGAGTGGAGAAACAAGGGGAGGGGATTTTTCAACACCTGCTGTGCATTTTAAAGATGCAAAGAGAAGGGCTGGGCACACTTGGGAAAGACCCTGCATCCCTCTTAAACAGGCTATTTTAGCAACTCCATGCTTTCTAAATCAGCTTGTGATATAAAGAGGTTTTAACCAAAATTAAAACACATAGAAAACGCTCCTACAATAGCTGCATGAAGAATTATAATAATGTAACACAGAAAAACCTGAGTACTTTTTGACCTTAAATTTAAAATTAAGTAAAGCTGGCCAGCTCTGAATACCTAGCAGCCTGAAGACCTACTTTGCCTAACACTTCCTTAGTCACATCCCTTGCTTAGCACAAAATCACACCACTTCAGAGGAAAGAAACTGTTTCCAGTAAGTAATAAACATATGACACCCAGTTTACACAGGACGCTTTTCCAAAGTTCACCTGTGAAAGCCCTTCTGCCAGAAAGCACTCACTGGTTTTAGATTTCAATTCCTTTTGTATATGACACTAATCATGTGCAAGCCATTACTTTTTTTGCTTTATCCATTAATTCCTCCTGTGATCACCCCCACCATGTCAGCATCATAAAGTCAGGTTACACACAGTTCTTGATACTTTGGCATACTTCATCTTCTTAATGTTAAAGACATTTGCTACAACAACCAAGAGAAAATAGCTGTTTAAACTCATTCTTTGCATTTTGTTTGCTTCAGTCAGACACAGACCCTGGTGCCTAATTCTACCAACTCTGCCCTTTTACACTATCTACTACTCTTCCTCATTTCAGGCAACACAATCCATAAGTGTATTATGCAGATTCTCTTTCACCTCTGTGTAGCAGCATTTTCCACACAATGTGCCAATTTCAAATACCGCAGGCCACTCAATTTAACACTGTTCTGAACAGTGCTTATTTTTGCCCTTAGACTGCAAAGAAGCAAACCCCTCCATTCCTAATTACTTCAGACATCACCACACTGTTGGGTGTACACAAATGCATTATGTAAATAGTATATGCTGAGCTATCCATTAAGACAGTGCTTGCACTTCCCCTTCCCCTTTATTTTAATGCTTCTACAGTAGGAGGAACTTTGGTTAACATTTCATCCATACTGACATTTATAATTTTCATTATTGTTTTTTCATTTCTTCAACTTCAGCATTATCAAACAGATGTGTGAGAAAACAGGAAAACATTGACTATAGCTTGAATGAAAATAGACTTCTTGGAAACCTGAAACAAAAACCTGGTATTGTCTTGTTTTCACTGTTTACTCTGCAATCCCTTTAACTAAACACACTCTGTGGTTATGTCATTCTCTGCTCAAGAGACACTTGATGTTGATCATCGCCTTTTTTACTTAATCACAGTATAGGAACCTCTGGAGCAAGTTTAAACCTCAGCTCACTTGAAACCCACACAAAGTCCTGAAAAACAGGCTTGGCAATGGCATCATCAGGAAGCCTTTTACAGTGAGCAGTGTTAATAGGTATAATTAAAACTGAATGACGTAGTTTTCCTCCTAACATTCCCAACAGGACAATGTTTTCTTTCATACACTTCTGTGCTTCCCTCTGACAAGTTTTGACATGCCAGCTTGTTCAAGATCTAGTCTGAACGCAGGCACACCCTCCTTTAATACAATAGTACCCAAAATTTTGTCTGAGTAGTTCCATCATGGAGACCCCCTTAGCATTCAACTCATGCTATACCAATCTGGCACCTCAGCAGCTTTGAGGACATAAAATATCCATCAAAATGCGGATGTTACTTTAGCTCAAAGCGAGTGTCTTTCATCCAATCACAAAAGACAAATACAATACAGGACATTAATGGTTTACTTTCTCTAACATAAAAGTGGGTTAAAACACTGTTCGAACATGACAACAGTTCACAACTGTTTTTGAATTAACTGCAGTATAAAAAAAAGTCTGTGCCAGCTGCTTTGCCAAAGACAATGGCTCTTTCATGTCACAACTTCAACCGATGCCTGCAAGTACCACAGTCTCCTAGGCAGTATATGTTAAATGAAACTCCAGCCCACAGCTAAGAGTATGTTTTAATAAAAAGCTATCATTTAGCTGAACAGGAAAATCTTTTGAACAGTGAAATCATCAACTCAGTCACAACTGTCTAAGCAAGTAGCTTTCCCGAAAGAGGCAGACGAGACTTTAATTCACTACTTGCGTCATTTTACACAATAAAATGCAGAGAAGCATACAAAAGTGCTGTGCTTCCTTTATTCTCAAATCTCAAGCTGATGAGTTCTCCCCACTCCAGACTAGAGTTAGTTCACAGTTTGAGATATTTTAAAGGTCACTATGGAAAGTGTCTTTAAGCCCTATCAATATATTCAAATCTTTGTCAGTATGGCCGCCTCAAAAGCTGCAAATCACACTGGAAGACAGAAGAAAACAAAGTTCAGATGTGCCTACAAGTAACAGAAGGAAATAAAAAAAAAGGCCATTTAACCTTGAGGAAAGCAGATCCAGGAACTAAAATGTATACATTTAAAATCACAACTTACACTTTTGAAGGAGGTCTCTGTTTGTAATAGATGGAGCACGAGCTATCACTGCTGAGGGGTCTGAGGACTGCACACAGGCACCGCATTTTGAGAGCGTTGTGACACAGCTTAGCTCAGCAACCCCTCAACTGCAGCTTTTAATTTCCTAGGGCTAAACTTCCCAGTCAAGCTCCTCTCCCGGGGACTGTTGCTTGGCGTATGACATCAGCCTGCACACTTGCAGGCTCAGGGATCCACCAAAGTGGGGGAGGCACAAAGAGTTTTCTGACTCAAGCTGATCTGTATTCCATGCTCCAGTTACTTGGAGTAATTGTGATGTTACAGCTCCACAAATTTTATCCAGACTGTTAGGTCTGTGATGCAAGTGTAAAATCTGTTTGGGACATGTTATCTAAGAGAACAGAAGAATCTAGCAAAATTAATGTTTCAACAAGGAAAGATTTGTGAATAGTTTACTTACAGCTGAGATCTGGCTCAATATTTGTCACTTTACAAAATAAAAAAAGAACAGGTGTGTGTTAGTAATTTTTGACTGCTTTTTCACGAAATTAAATTTTCTTCTGGGAAGACTCTTCTTCCATTTGTTTCAAAATAAACATACTGCTGTTTAAACAAAGTTAAATAGTTTAACACCCCACTCCACCCCTCCACAATTACATACCTGATGCTGGTTACATTGGGTCTGTCCTGTCCACATTTCCTCCAAAGAGTTATGTCCATTGCTCAGTGGAGCCTATTACATTTGTTTATTTTAAATTATGTTTTCCAACTTTCAGTAAGTCCTGTACTCAAATATCTCTCCTCTTGTCATTTTTGGATACAGTCCACATAAAGTCCTAGCTTCTACCTGCTCTTTGTTTTTTGCTAGACTTTCTTGTTGCACTGAACTTTGTTGCTTGTGATCTTTCCCGACTAGGTTCCTGGCACTCCTTATTCTGCTGCAATTACCCATTTCTGTACTTTGTATCCAACTGGGTTTTTTAATCTGCAGGAAATTCACTCTTTCACGCCTTCGGTTGCTCATTCTGTTCCTTCTCTTACTGGAAGGCAAATATATGTCTATGATCAGAAACACACACAGAAACCAGAGCTAGTTTGACTAAACACTACACCCTTAAGGCAGTACTGGTCTCACCAGGAAGCAAAATTGTCTCCTAAAACAATACCATATCCTAGAACACCTACCCTTAGACTTGAACTAGGATCTTCAAGCAAAACTGTAAGACAGCAGAACCAAATCAGATACAATGGAGCCAAAAAGCTGTGACTGTTGTGGAATAAAGTATATAAAATAGGGATGGTGTACAGTGGCACTGCAGCCAGTATGAGAAGGCAACAGTGGTGGGAACATGCAAAACTCTGAGCTCTGCCAGAGTATCACCCAGCTGTACCTGACAAACTCCATCTCTTCAGCTCTAGCCAGTGGCTTAAGATGCAATTACAAGATACAATGACAGATCTGAGGAAAAAATCACTTAATACTTCAAAATTCTTGATTCATTTAACAGAAGGAATTTAAACTCTGGGAAACAAAAAGCATGCAATAGCTCTGAAACAATTCCTGTGACAAAAAGTACCTACCGAATTTCAAGACAGTATAGAATTGGAGAAATTATGTGGTGTACCAACTTTAACACCTGGATAAAATTTACAAAGTCACAACTGGAACCAACATGAGAATCTGTTCCCAAACTTAATAGAAAAATTTTGTTGTTGCTGTGATTATCAGAGGCAGATCTCAGAACCACAGAACCTCAGAAACCTCAGAACCTCCGTAACCTCAGAAACACAACTCTGGAACCTGAACTCATGTATGGGCTGCATTAGGTTTAACTCCCATTTCTTCATATTCACATACACTCAGGTCTCTAATGATACACATTCTAATACTCTGAGTATTAATAATTTAACTTAAATAAAATATGTTTGTGGTTATGAAGATTTGAGCACAATAAATCTCTTATTCTTAAATAACATAATTGATTCCCTTTGGTCCAGGCTGTGTATTTACATTAACATGCACATATATGAACATATATGTACACACAACCCCTTATTCTGTATTAATTGAATAAAAGCCTCCATGGTGCTGCTGCATATGACCAAGAAGCAAATGACAAAGAAGATAAAGAGGAAACAGACTTGCATTCATACTGAATGGCATTAAAAAAAAAGGCAAAAAACCAGTCACATTCCAATTGAATGCCCCTTTTAAATCTCCAACTCCATCCCAAGTACTGCTATTTGGAATCAACTTCACAAGAATGATATTCAAATAAAGTTTTTGTCCAGAAGTGCAGAATAATTCTGAGCAAATTAATATCATATTTTATATACATACACATAGAGCCTTTACAAGGTGTCAACAACATTTTAACAGGTCTTACAACATTGTTTGAAGAGCACCCTTGATAGCTCAGAAAACGGCATATAAAACCCCCATGTGTAATGCTCCACTAAACAGACAACTGCTTACAATTTTAATGCAATCCAATTATTTAAAGAAACAATACAGTTAATGCTTCAGCCATTTTCTTAAAGCTGTTTAGTCAGTGACCGTAAAAAAAGAATAATAAAAATAGTATATTTTATAGAGTAAAAAGAAAACTTCATCTGGAGCAATTACCTAGGAGATGTTTTTTGTTTCTTTTTTGTTGGTATAGGTTCCAAGAAAAACAAGCAGCCTAATAAACTGAGCAGAAAATACTAATTTTGTGATATAAGAACTTGACTTGAAATTATTTGCTAGTTTTTTTGTAAAAAGGCTTTCAAAGGTACAGTTATTGTATATGTGTTCAATTTATGAATTGCACAGAGCTCATGGCAAGAAATAATCTTCTGTAGACAGTAAGAATTTATGTTCCAAATCAAACTGCTCCAGACTGTTCCCTTTTCCTCTCTCTAAAATGCTACTGAATAACACAGATCCTAGTGATATTAAAATCCAAGTATTCCACGTATACCTATTTCTCTACCCTATTTTTGCTAGTATTAAAACACATGATTTTGGACCCTCTTCTACAAATATATAGCCAACATAACATTATCTTTTCTTAGAAACCTTAAACCTCCGTATTTTATCCAGTATGAACTCCATTGTAATTGTTTCACCATTACTACAACCATGCCTATCCTCAAACCTCATGGCAATTTTTAAATTAAGATTTATAGGGGATGTTTTTACACACTAAAAACCTCTCAGCTAAACAGACAGAGACAGTTCTGAGTATTTGCATTTTCTTCCCACCTCCATCCAGTTTATTTCTCTCTTTCTCCCTACTTTGAAACAATGTAATAAAATGTTTTCTGGCATTCTGAGAGGAAGAGATTCAGAACTGCTTAAAGCCACTGTCTCATTTTTTCATGGCAGCTGTCTCAAGCAGAATATCTAGTCAAGCCACTCGCTACTAACAGCAATGTAGAACATCAAAAATACACGTATTAGAATAACAAAACTGGGGTAATTAGAAAGAACAGGATACAATCCTGTTGACTCATGTCTGTTAACACAATAGCATTAAACAGAAAACTGTCTATCTCATATGGACAAACCTCCACAGCCAAATTACTTAACTCCTCTATGATACCTTTATTGTCTCCACCAGGATTTGATGTCAAGCTGACTTTAGAGACCTGAAGTTGATTTTTTCTTAAGACAACCTATGCAAAAAGCAACATGAAAAAGAAATGCTTCTCAAGTGTAGAACAAGCAGCTTTCCTCCCTCACATTTGTGTCACCATTTCTCCGAGTTCTGAAAGGATAATCCTTTACAGATATCCCCAAATCTAAAGAAATCTAGATGATCACTTTACTGTCACATGCCATCTTCCATCTATAGGTTAAATTCCAGACCTCTGTATGGAAAGAACATAAAGACTCAAACAAAAAAATCTAAGCCCAAGAGTATTAAAAACCATTTACAGAAAATGGGACTAGAAGAGGGTCATTTGAAAGCAAGCAAACACTTAGGGATTTCATCAGGGGGTTTAAATATGTTTTTGTTTTGCTGAATTTTAATGACAAAAACTTACCTTCTTTCTGCCTATACTGCAATGTGAATCTGCAGCTTGATTTTTCCAACTGGGGTTACAATACAGTTACATGTATTACTAATGTGGTAATTCAGAGTATTTGGTAACTAGAAGGTTTTTCATCTTCATCATATTATGAATAAAGCTCACAAACACACCACAATGTTGCTGGTAAAACAAATTGAGTTCCTGAAAAAATCTAATGCTAGAGAAAAAAATCTATTGTGATCCTCTAAGTGTTAAGAGTACTCAAAATATCTTTACTTTAGTCCATCACAACAAGGCAAAAAAGGAGAGGTGTGTGTGAAACCAAAAGAACATACATCCTGCTAGAATCTGTCCTATATCTGACCTCCAAGAAGTCACGGTTCTGTCCTGCACCAACAGCAAACACAAACAGCCCCAAACTAACAGCTGCTTCAGCACAAGGGTCATCAGGAGAATACAAGTATATAGCAAAAGCTTGTGAAAGCTGACTTATTCAATCAAATTCTGGCTTCAATACTTTTCCCTCAAGGGGATACAGGGCATCTTCTATGCTGATTCAAGGTCTGTCCAAAAGCTGAACAACCTATATCATGTTAACTCAGCATCCTACTTCTTACAGAAAACACTAATTTTGTAAAACTCACACTTCTTTTGTATCACTCAAAAGTAAAGCTAAGGGTATAGCATTACAAACTACTACAGACATACAGGTTTTTACAGGGCTAAGTTACAATGCACTGTCTAAAATGCCTAAGCCATGGCAGTTATGCTGTAATTTCACACACTAGTGTTGATCTCAACATTTTTAAAACAAAGCTGACAATCAGTAAAAGCTTGTTTTACATATTCAGAGTCCAGAATGTATTCTTTGAATGGAAAGATTCTCTCAAATACTCTCAAATGTTGATAATACACTGCCAAAAGTGACAAGCTGGTCCTGATCACATGAAGCAGCTTTGTTTTATGGGGCGTTTTGTCTTTTTTAAAAATACTTTTTTTTTCCTAAAACAAGTTCTACCACACCAAACATGTCAAAAGAAACATCACAGCTTTACAACTGAAGTTTAAATTACACACATTTTTGTACGACTCAAAAGACTACAAAGGTAACATACCTGTGTTCTGTGAGAACATTTACTGCTGATGGGTGGTTGGCACAGTATGTAAGGTATAAGCTTTTCATTTGTGGCATTAAATTTAGAAAACATCCTCCAACCCTCTGCTGAGCTTCAGGCAACCTAAAAATAGAGTAATAAAGATGAAAATGCTGTAGTATCAACCAGACAGAGAAATAAATTAAAGCCTGGAAAAGCAGTGTATATTGTGTGCTGATTTTGGCTGGGGTAGAGTTAATTTCCTTCACAGTGGCTGGTAGGGGGCCGTGTTTTGGATTCGTGCTGAACACACGGTTGATAAGACAGATGTTTTTATTATTGCTGAGCAGAGCTTGCACAGAGCCAAGGTCTTTTCTACTTTCTGTACTGACACACTGAAAAGAAGGTGTTGGTGCAGCTTGGCAGAGTGTTGGGAGGTTGGGAGGAGACACAGCCAGGACAGGTGACCCCAAGCAACCAAAGGAATATTCCAGACCACAGGATATCGTATTCAGAATATAAAAAGGGGGGAAGAAGGAGGAAGAGGGTACATTTAGAGTGTTGGAGTTTGCCTTCCCAAGTAACCATTACATGTGATGGGGCCCTGCTCTCCTGGAAATGGCTGAACACCTTCCAGCCCATGAGAAGCAGTGAATTCATTTCTTGTTTTGCTTTGCTACTGTGCAGAGCTTTTGCTTTCCCTAATTAACGGTCTGTATCTCAGTCCATGGGTTTTCCAGCTTTTACCCTTCTAGTTCTCCCCCTGATCCCCACTGTGGGGGAGAGAGTGAGTGGTTGTGTGGGGCTTGGCTGCTGGCTGGGGTTAGACCAGGACATACTGTTTGTTTTGTGAATTGTGTTTCATTGTTATTTTTCTTTGGGGTTTGTGGTTTGGTTTTTTTTTTTTTTTCATAAAAGCAACAGATAAGATTTCTGTGGTCACTGACCAGCACCCAACACTCTTCTCCTTCTGCTTATGCCACTATAGTACAGGCAAAATATAAAATGTACCTGTAAGACTGTTATCCAGCAAAGTATTTTCAAATATGAATGGTAATTAACACCTTCCTTAAGGAGTTTGATTTTCAATCAATATACACATCTGTTAGAACAGTTTATGATCAACTTATATAAGTCATGACAAATCTAAAAATCAGCATTCCAGCACTTAAGACAAAAACTGATTGAAGTAGCAACAGAATTTTCTACCTTACACTAGCAGAGACGAGAGGCTTAAAATATTCATCAAAAAATGAAGTACCCTATTAAGCACTGATAACACAAATAGAAGCCAGTTACAGTGCAGTAACAGGTCATTTTTACACAGCTGTCACTCATCTTCCTTTTAAAAGACCATTAAGCACTTTTGTATTGGTTTGTAACCAGAGCAAGAGTGCTGCTTTACCACCATCAGTACAGAAACACTTTCTGTAATTCACTTTCTATATCTTTGATGCTCAAATACACCACATTTGCTAAGCAGTGAAGAAAAATTTCACAATTCTGTTCAGAAGAGCTTATTTTGTCCAGCATAAAATGGTGCTTAAATAAACAGCAACCTCAGTGACTTCAGAAAAAAAACATGTCTCAGCAAGAGAAACAACATTCAGAAGAAAAGCTTACTTTCAGATACTCTTGGTGAACCTAATCAGTTTTGGTCAGGTTTGTCAGAGAAACCTACACATTTATTCATATAAATAAGAACAGGATATGAAGAAAGACAGTAAGAACATACACAATGTAATTTTCAAAAGTTTTTAGCAGAAACTGCTGCCATATATTGCAGCAAGAAAATATCTGCAGTACAAATATTTAAATCAGCTGTGTGACACCAGCTTAGAACTAGTACAATCAGCAGAAAGTACAATTCTGATTTCTGATTTTTGCATCAGTATAAGCAGGAGGAGGGGAAGAAAAAGGAAAGTGTAGTTCTTCCCGTCTTACCTCCTATAGCTGCATATTTCAGATGCAAATAAAAGCACACTCACTCCTTTTACAATCTAAAATAATTTACAAAATTTCATACAAATCGATAGAAAAAAGCATATAGCCCTACTACTCATGCTTTGTTACTGCTGCCATAAACCCATTCTCAGAACCATTCCAAAAATACCCATACTGGGCTGCTTCCCGTGTGAGAAAGAATAAATTGGACAAAGAAAAGAACAATTACATAAGGGCGACAGAAGGGATGAAACTTCTTCCCTACAGAACAGCTCCCACTTGAAGGACTAAGCCTCTTCAGCAGAAGGCTGTATGGTGAATTGTATAACCCACACTGAAGTTAACCAGATGATGGGACACTAAGCTTTCATCAGTCCTAGACTGTGAACTTGTCTAAACCACTGTACAATATGTGCAAGATGAAATGCTTCAATTTCTCTGTGCACGTGCCCTCCTTGCATAAAGACTGCACCTACTAACATAAATATGCCAAATTTTTGCTTCTTTGCAAGATAAGACAGTGGATTTTGCTGTTATCTTTTTAACTGCTCTTAAAACCAGTACTTCACTCTTCACATCAGCTACAAAGCTAAATGAGCACTCACTAAGTACTCAATGCACATACTGTTAGCACAGTCAAAGAGCTTCATTCAAAGATTAATTCCACCAATTCTTTGTGGAAGAGTATTTTCTTTTCCTGAAAAAAGTACTTTTTAAAAAGTCAAGACTTTCTGTAGTTGTTTCAGACATGTACATAAAGTTCCTAAACATCAACATTTAGCATATTCCCTCTAGAAAAAAGTAAGAGATGCTCCAGTGAACTTCAGTAGAAAAGAAACTGTTCATCTTTTCAAGACAACCACTCCTCCAGGCAAGGGATGCTCCCATTCTGCTCAAACACAGTCATCTTGTCCCACTCCTCAGGTTTGCTCATAGTAGTCAAAATTCAAAGTTCATCCCAAGAAATTCTCCCCCAAATTTCAAATTCTCCCCTAAAGGTCTGTCTCCTATTAAGCTGTTCAGTCCTTCTGCACAGTATGGAAAGACCACCCAAAATGAAGTAAAAATTGACTGCAGAGGTGTTCCAAATGCGAGTCAAGGGAAACACACTCCCTGATTTGAAAGCAACATTCATTACAGACACCTAGAAAACAACAGCTGAATCCCCAGCTAACACATCATGCTAGATACACTCTGATCACTTTATCAACACTCCTTATATTAAAGGCTAGGGTTCATATTTTAATGTCTGCATTTTTTTTTTTCTTTAAAGTTTAAATTCTGAAATCAATGGAGTGGCTGCTTTTGCAGGTGTTTCGGGGAAAACCAAGGGCATTCCCCAGCATATTGAGGGAATGCTATTCTTACAGCCTTGCCAAGCAGCATTTCCTGCCTAGCAGCTGGCCCCCTTTAATAAATCTAGCATGAACTAATAATACATTCTTCGAGTAATAGATGCAGTCAAAGTCTCAAACTCTGAAGACATACTCAAGGCATATAACTCAGTATTAAATAGCAAGAGGCTCCAATAAACAGTTGCTGAAAATGGTTAAATTCCCATTTCATACTGTAGTGATGGGGGTGGAGGGTGAATTATGGCTGTTTGCACCAAGCAGACATCTGTGTCTTCTCAGTCTGCTGTTCTTTTAGCAGAATCAAAGACTGACATTATTCTCTTTCACATGTTGCACATGCATTGCCACTTTATACTGCACATTCATTGTTGAATTAAGATAATTAATGGACTTTATACGGGGGTGGTAACTCATCCCCTTTGACTTTTCTAATCCATGCACTAGTTGCAAGTGTTCTACTATTTTCAGCAGATAAACTATCTATATCTCCTTCACCTGCTGAAAAATCTCAACAATTTAATGCCTACCAATGTATCATATAAACCTTTTAGTAATTAATGTGTTCCCCAAACAGCATAGCTATTTCACTATTTATTCTGAAGTTGTCACCCCAACATTCTTCTTATATTTGGCACTTTACAATTAAAAAGGAATCACATATGTATGTGTTAATATTCATATAAGTTATGCCACCTTTAGTTTAAAAAAGGACAGATACATGTTTTAATTCTATTTGCAAATGTAAAAGAACCATAACAAAGCCTCTGCTGTCATACACATGCTAGAGGAATTACCATATGACTACATCTAGACTACCTAACATTGCCTGCTTGTTGGAGGTGCATCCAACAGCTATCAGTTCTCTTTCTCCAGACTTACAATGTGCACCCAATGCATGGTAATTTGATGAAAAAAGAAAAAGGTAAGTGTAATTGAACAATAAGGTTAGTTTCAAGACTGCTCAAAACCAGCAAACAGAACTGCACAAAAGCTATACTGGCAGCTGACAGGAAAAGAGTGACAATACAGAATATCTAATCATGTCCCATGTATTCTGAAAAAACCTGCCTTAGTTTTAGGATCAATGGACATTACAGTGTTCTGGAAAAGGCTGTGGAAACTGTGATTAATTCAAATAAATCTAAACAGAAACTAACAGAGGCAATTTTAAAAGAAAAGTAGGTAACAAAACATAATCAGCATTTATGCTTTCTTTTTGCAAGGAAAAGAGCAGATCTCCCTAAATTTCACTAGACTGTGCAGTTACCGTAAGGGTGTCATTCCTGAAGAAATCCATGTTGCTATACATATATATGTGTGTGCATGCATAAACAGATGTATATTTATACAGGCAGCCACCTGGAGAACCTGCCACAACCTGGAAACTAAATTATCAGGGTGGCATTTTCTCCTTTTCTCCATCTCATCCCACATAAAGATAAACAGCAGAATTTCAGTTCTCAGAGGAGATGAAGCATCACTGGTAAGTTTGCCTTGTTTGCAGGAGGACAGTACAAAGAATGCCTTGAATTTAAAAGCTGACAGCTGACAAGACCCATGAGAAGTAATGGTCTGTAAAAATTATGATGGGACAATTGTGATAAATGATTCCAAAGCGTGTAGTTTGTGAAGAAACATAAGATTAGATGTTACCTCCTGAGGCTTCACAGTTAAAAAGGTTACTGAAATTAGGGGCCACTTTGCAACTTTCTGAGCTACTGTTTGCACAAACTGATGCGCTATTCAATTTATTCACAATCCTTCAGTCTAATTTTCACTCTGTTCACTACCACACCTTTCACTAACTGTCTGTCTCAGCTCTCAGACATCAATTACTATGCATGTTTGTTTCAGGATATCTAAAGACACTGCATTCTAATGCCCTTAATATTGATAACCTTATTCCTGTTGATACTCATGATAACCAAAAGTAAAGGATGATACTGAGATAAACCCTTAACAGACTTAATTTGTACCTGTACTCCAAAACCAAAACTGAAATACTAATGAGTTTTGGATTATATTTAAATAGTCTCCCTCTCACGCTCTGGCCTCTCCCCTCTGTTTTTGTTGTTTGGGGTTTTTTTTTAATTCCATTCCACTTCAGGATCATCCCCAAACATGAAGTATCTGCTTGCATTTAAACACAGAACAAGACAACACAGTTACTCTGACAGCAAGAGCAGTGACATGATGGAAAGAGAGTAAAAAACTCAGCTATGGCTGTTACAGGGCAAGGAGGTAAGTCTGTGATCCTACATAAAAGACTTCAATTTGCTAAAGAGGAAATTAAACCCAGCAGTCCATGTAAGCTGGTGTCACCAGCCAGCCTGAGAGTCATGTGCCCATCCTTACTGAGAAGTACAGCCAATGACTGACAGCTTCTATTTCCAGGTGAATGGAAGAATCTTTTCTGGAGCAGGAGATGAAATCAAGTTCAATCTCCTGCTCCTTGCACCCTTAGAGCAATACTTCCAATAGAGGTCATTTAGATGAGGCCAGAGATAACCTGATGGACACTGACTTTGTTTGCAGAGACTCTTCTGCTGTGTGAACTGGTGCAGAACTGATCTTTGGCACAAGACCACGCACCTGGGATGAGACCTAGAGCACTGGACCACTTTTTGTCTTCAACAGACCACAGCATGGAGCACTCTTGCTCTGTTTCACTGCCAGAAATCCGCTTTTTTGCTACTGAAGACTCCAACAGCATCTCTGTCTTGTCTGTTACAGTTCTTTTCCATCCATGAACCAAGTGCACTGGAAACTGATCAGCCAAAAAAAGCACCTCTGAAGCCTATCAGCCAGAAGATTGTCATACAATGATAGTTAGATTTATTCCATGTGTCACTTTTGCTTGGTAAATGAAGAAAGGAAGTTGCAAGGGTGGAAATAACTCCAACCTGGACAAGTTCAAAGAGAAGAAACCTTTAGCAATGAACCAGAAGATCTTCAAGGCTGTGGGCAGGGTGGGAGGGTGGCACACAACTAAACCCAAACTACATCCACACAACTACTTCCCCTGAAACACACAAAGTACCCACTACAACATCATATGTTCGGGGAAAAAAAAAAAAAACGCAATCCGAAGTTTAACACCACTAGGATTAAATAAGCCAAATGGTGCAGGCAGAAAGGAAAGCACAGGAAAGTTTCTGCCACTGAAGTCCATGCCAGGAATTGTTAAAGAGAAAACTCCAATGACAAACTATCTCAAGGTGGGTGTGGATTCAAAAAACATTCAACTCTCATGCCCAAGAAATGGAATTTGTCAAGCAAAGTAGGCTGGCAGCACTACAACTGGCAGCATTTGGTAATTCTGACATGTCAAGTTAGAATAAAACACCACACCGGATGTTGCAATATGAAGTGCCTCAATGATAGAACTATTAGCTCTCTGCCAAAAATAAAATAAAATAATAAATCTATTTTCAGCCCAGGAGTCTGAGTTTACAGAACAGGTTCACCAGCCAAAAAAACATGGCAAAATGACAAAAGAAAAAAAAAAAGCAGCAAAACAAGCATTGTTCTACATGATAGGAATCATGATGGATTAGATTCCAAACAGGAAGATGCTGGGTGCTCAGGTCAATGTGCTATGATGAAAACTAAACTGAAAATATAACTTGGCATAACAAGCATACTTATGAAATTAAAATAACAAAATGTTTGCAATAATGCCTCAGTAAGTCTAGGGCATCCCTTTGTCTGCCCACCTACTAGTATCCAGTAGGTTTCTAGTTTATTACACAGCAATATTCCACTTAGCAGAAAGAAGAAATAAAGGACATTACAAAAAGGTGCTCTAATAGATCAAGCAGAACTATTAATGAAGCTTTCTAAGCTTGAAGCTCCATTATGATATCACATTAACCTATATTCCAGGTTAAAATAAAGCTTGTATTAATATTTGTTTAAAGGCATATACCCTTCTCATCTCATTTTTAAGACTACCTTAATAAAAAAGTTTTAAAAGATGACAGTCTTCTCCATGCAAAGTACTTTATTTCCCTATCTTCTGAAACAGAGAAACAAAATCATGGTAACAAACAAATGAGACAACAAAGAGCAATGACAAGAAAGAAAAGGAAACATTTGAGTGAGTCAATAAATGGACACTTTCAGAGATTTAGACACTTAACTGATCAAGTCAAACTTGCCAGAATGACTATCCTTCTTTCTCACACACAGCATGAGAGACAGAGCATTTCAAGAGTGTTTCCATTACACTGCTGAACTGCCATCTGAACTATACCATCCTCCCTTCCGTTCTCTCTGGTCTACACTGTCTAGGGGCAGGAGAGAGGGACAGAAGGCAGGTGGTAGGAGGATGTGGGATCTGAAGTCAGCAACAGTACCAAGCATATGTTACTGCCTAGTGGAGATGCAGATTATACTTCGTCATGACAAGGGGGCTTCTTCACACAGAGCAGCTCAGGGGAGAGGAAGGACAGGTCAAAACAAGACATACTGAGGTGATTGAAAGCTCACTGTTGCCAAAAGAGGTATTTTCTCCTCCATCCAAGACAGTAATTAGTTCTCACACCAGACTGAAACTTGTCTAAGCCCTCAGCAGCAATTCAAACTACTACCTTGGCAGAAATTAAGAAAATTTGGATTAACAAGTTGCCTTAGCTCACTGTGTGCACAGACAAAACTAGAATATAAGCAAAGAAAATGACACAACTGAGGTTAGGAACATAAATTACACTTTCAGTGGAGTTTCAGAAAATGGTTAGGACAATCCAAATGCAGTATGGTCACCTTTCTTACACACCCAAGCGCTGAGGTAATAAGCTGAAAAACACCGAGTTGCCACTTCAGCCTAAACTATGGAAGGAGGACAAGTGTCTTCATCCCCTTCTTTCTGTGCTCCATGCTTCCTGTATCGTACAGGACAAGCATTGAGGGGTTTTATTTCATTCAGGTTGCTCTTTCTGCCTATCCTGCAGACCTCTCCCAGCATACTTTCATGACTACGTTTGTTCAGGCCAGAAGAATACTAAGCACAAGCATTTTCATACAATGTCCTTCATCCAAGTCACTTACCTCCTTCTCTACTGTTCCACCATCACATAAGGTTCCTCCATTCTTTCCTTCTCTTACTTTGAAGAAAATACTGAAAATTCATGCTCCCAAAACCACCAATTCCCTACTGATATGCAATTGCACCATAAAAATTCATAAATTTATTTTAAACTATATCAAAATGTCTACCTTCTCAATTGCATTCTAGTACCAACGTATCTGTACAAGCAATCAATACATTCTCTAAGCATCTATTACTGTACTGCTCTTGCAACAACTCAAAGTGAGAGGAACAAAAATCTATGCCCAATAAAATATGCAACAAGTAACATAACAAAAGATATTTGCATGTTAGAATTTAACTCTGTCTGGTATGCACAGTACTTACTTGGTGCATTCTTCTAAAGACTGTACAAGCATTTGCTGGAAAGAACTTATTTCTTCCAGATTTCCCATTAAGTATGAAGTATTTGTCAAGGTTAACCTGGAGCCAAAGCAAATAAAACGTGTTTAGGTTTGCAGCTATTGACTAATTGTGCATTAATACAATCTATGGCATTAAAAGAAAATGCTTACTGGTTCTTAGATCAAGAACCAGACTGCTTCAGTCAGCAAGCTAACTGAATAAAAGCAAGCCCTGCCTCAAGAATCACACAGTCCACAGAAGTAAATTCATACTGACATTGACATTTTGACCATGTTAACCCACCCCAATACATGAGAGATCTCAAGTTTAATTTGAAACACAGGACAAACTCACATACTTTTCACTGGCTTGTAATGGTCGCAGGTAGTTTGAAAGCATTGTTTGTAGCTCCTTAGCATATTCATTTTCTGTTTCTAATATGTTTTGTAGCACCTACAATAAATGACAATTGCTAATTGGTACTTTTTAAGATATATCAATACCAGTTTTAAAGCATACTAAAATTTATTTAGCATGAGAAAAACTTAACTGAGAGCTCCTACATTAAAAATGCAAATATCAGCAAGAAAACACTGAATACTATACATCTATGAAATTCACAGAGAAAAAAAAACCACCACACTCAAGATAAGCCATCCTTTAGCCATATACAAAAAAAAAAGTAAGCTAACAGGATTATCACTACACATTTTATTGCAAAATTCAAGTTACACAGAGCTTTCTTCCAAAGCCAGTGGTAATTATTCATCCTATGTACTTCAGAAAAGTCACAGATCATCAGAGGATGGTAAAGCACAACAGAAATTGCAAGAGAAATGAACAGTGTCATTTTCTCAGTCTCAATTACAACACATTACAAATAATGTTGCTAGTGAATGTTCAGATGCACTGAATAATCTGCTAGAACACCCGAATATTAACAGATTTACAAAGTTCAAGTAATTTCCAACTTCACTTACCAACACAAGTTGCACTATTACATTATTTTAAAATAGTGTTGCCCAACCTTCCACTGGGAGTACGCTACCATAAGAAAATTACAATAGACTGATGCAAAGCCAGGTATTTATAAAATACAGCACACACATGGGTTTTGGCTGAATATAAATCAAACAACTAGAATAGTCCCAAGTAAGTTCAGGCAAATATTTTACTGGACCATCTCCTGGGAGTCTGCTTTAGGATATCCTCCAATATCAAGTTCTACTGTGCTTTTAGAAGGCAAATTATTTTTTGCCTCCAAAAAGTTATTTAGCAAGAGAATCATCAGAATTAAATGGAGTTCAGTGAACAGAGCTGAACTTAAAAAACTTATTGCTATTCACTGGTCATAAGCCACACCACAAACCTCATTTTGTTACAAGCTATATTTGTCAAGCCTACAGTAATATCTCATTACAGCATTTATAGGAATGACTGTAATCAAGTGCATTATTCACTGTTGTAGTCAATACTCTTTCTTAGGAAATAAAAAAAGCCATTCATTCCTAAATGCAAACCTGATGAAATAACTTTAAATAGTTCAGGATGTCAATGAAGAATTCACTGTTCCTTTCATTGGTGTCATTGATTCTGCTTATTCCTTGAATGCTTCTATTCATTTGGGGAGAGAGAGAGAAACCATTTTTGAGTTCATTCTTTTGTTGCAAATCTGAATCCTGAACTGAAGATTAAAATGTCTCCATTCTCTGCTAAACACTGTGACAGAAGAATGTCACAGGGATAGTTACAGCTACTAACTAGGAAATTACAGCATGAAGTACAATAAAGGCACACAAATTTTTAAAAAGCTAAAGGGTTTTTTTTTTTACCATTTAGACCAGGGAAATAAAATATCTCTGCCAATCACAGCATTAATTAACCCCCATATTCTCTTTAATATATTTAAAACAAAGAAAGCAAATCAATCATTAAAATGGTAATATAAAATGGTAGTAAACTTAACATCCATGAAGTTCAAAACTAAGTGCAAGACCAATCTTTTTCAATATGGTTTTTCCCACAAAAATCTCCCAGTCCAAAGTCATTACACTGAAGGAAAAATTAGTGAGGAAAAGGAGACTGAAAACCAGTGGCAAAATCACAGTGTCCTGATGAAGAATTAAAAAGTATTAGAAGACACTGAAAGATAAAAATCAACAAATTTGCTAGACATCTTGAAAGGCTGCACCGCTGCCCCATTTTCTCAAACACTACTTCCATTCCCTGCAATAAACAGCTGTCTGAAAGTTTGAAATAAAACTAGTTTCATGTAGGACACACTTCATTATTTTTCTTGCATTAGTTTGGATTTTTCTTCGAGAATTTTCTTTGCCATATGGAGAACGTGGGACTGGAGGGAAAAGACTTAAGGGCAGGGGGAGGTGATAACAAGAAAACTTAAACTACAATTAGCAACCTGACAATTAGTGGAAAAAGGAAAATTAATGCCACTGTAAATACAACTATGCTACAAAACCTGTGCAGAGTACCAGATGCACTTACAAATCTTCGCTACCCTAGTAGTTCACAGTGTTACAAATTACTTCAGATATACACAGTTTAAACAGTCCCTAAAACACATTAAATCTATTACCCTTTCTTTTTAACAAGTACAGCTTCCACTGCATACATTCTTTAAATTTTGAATATGTTTTTTAAAGAATAACCTTGCTTACATAGCTCTAAAACATAATTTCTGTGATATGTTGCATTCTTCCAGCTTGACTTACCTACCTCACTGAGAAGCTATGAGGATTAAACTCTTAGACCGTGCTTTGAAGTGACAAGTAGTTAGTACTGCAGCTCAGTATTTTGGCACCAGAAATCCCTTGCATTCCTCATATCCACATCTTGTCCACATGATCTAATAATCACCTTTCTTCCCCTTCCTGTTTTCTGCGCACTCTGGCTGCTGCAAGACCCCATGAGACCTCGAAGCCCTTGTTTCCTCAACTCCACCACAACATTTGCACAGATACGACCGAGTACCAGAAGGGCTGCATTGAAGTGGCGGCTTTTGCAGTCCGTAACATGATGAATGGCAGGCACAGACAACTGAGCTCAGACAGCACCAGCTCTCTCAATCACATGGCGTGGAAAATTCAAGCATGGTCAACAATTCTGTCACACAAAACCTCAGCTATCTCCCTAAGGACTTAACTACCACCCAAAAATGGATTTTAAATGACCTATATGAAGGTGATCGCCTTCCAAATCAGTGGAAGATAAGGCAGAGTTCAGAGATACATTGGGCATGATTATCATAGTAGTATGGCACTCAACCAAAATAGCACATAGTTGAGCAAAATGGTTTTCATGTAGTTTTCCTCGATCTCAAGAATTTGCACAATGAACTCCTTAAAATAGGCCCTTGAAAGGGTCAATGTAAAGCACTGCAAAAGTATACCATATATTGAAGGTCCTCAAAAACTGATATGAACTTCAGTAGACAACTTGATCCAGCTTTCAAAGTGTGGCCTCAAAAGGAATGTTCATTTACCACTATTCCTCAAACCCTTAAAAGGAAACGAGGTCATCCAAATACTCATAACTGGAGAAATCTGCCCATTTCTTCACCAGCTTTTACAACAGCTGCTTAATCTCAAGCAACTGTAAATGGAGAGAACGTAATTTTATTTGGACACAAAGTTATAAATTCTCAAGGGATCTCAAGTGAAAATAAAACTCAGAATAACGCCTGCTCTGTCTTTGGGGAATAACATGCAACAAATACACCCACTTCTTCAGTAATAGGTTACTAAATTACTTCTACATGAAAACTGCTTCATCACAAGTCTGGTTCATATTACACACTACTGTAGACTTGTACCATTTTATCAAGGACAAGACCTCAGCATTCTCTACTAATCAGAACTCCAGAGCCAGGAAAAAGGTACATATATAACCAATGTCTGTCTTCTTAGCAACACATAGTGTAAGGAGCAATTAATTAAGCACACTGAGACTAGAAAGCATGTGATTTGACTCATGAACTCCAGACGGAGCTGTGAATCCACAGAACTAAAGAACATCTTTACAAGGGGGCAAAGAGCAGAGAAAAGTGAGGAAAGCAGTCTCCTCTTTACATTACGTACCTTTCCCATAACCTATCCCAGTCCTCCTCCCTGAAAGGGAACCTCTCCTACCACTTTCTGAACTGCCTTTTGATTTTGCTCCCAGTACAACAAACGTACCCTCAAGTGCTGCCTGCACGAAACCTTCCTTAGGGTAAACAGCAATAAATAATCATGAGGGTTATGGGGTGTCAGCACATCTCCACATGGGGACAGCCACAACTCAAAAATAGTGTGTAGTCCCAGAGTACCAGTCCCAATTCAAGCTTGGTTGTCAAGACAGCCTTTAACACAGATTTAAACATTTACTCATTCACTCGAGCTACATCCTTTCAGCTACCAGTTGCCAAAAGTTTATTTGGAGCTCTGCTGCTTTTTCCTCAACTTTGTTATCAGTACAGACTGATGACATGTAGCACAGGGAAGTCTCATGTCTGTAGTTTACATATTAACACAGAATAAAAAGTCAACTCAGAGGTTAAACTGAGGTTTCGCTTCAATGAATGGGTTTGCTGTTTGTTTTATCTACAGGTAAAACATGTATGATTTTTACATATTTAATTATAATGAAACATTCTATAGCTATATTGCCATCAGAAGCACATAATGGATTTCAAGAAAATACAAACGTCAATATGTCTAATTTAGGTTTCAGACAAAGTTGTACAATCTTACTTCTCTGACACAAAGGGCATGCTAGAGCACAGCCTCTCATTTTTTAAACCAGAAGAATAAAATGGTGAGTTAAAAAAAGAGTAGGGGTATTTGCCACACTGTGGAAAAATATGAAAACAAGCCAATTATCCAATTCATTGCAGACAGAATTAAGAACAGCACTCTAGGGCCTGTGCTCTAATATACAACATATATGCATATAATTATGATGAGCTGGTCATTTTCACCCACTACAAGGTCATCAATGGTCAATAAGTAACTAGCAGTCAAAACAGTTGGCATCTCATTACATCAGGTTAAGTGCACCAAGAAAGCTGCACCTGAGCAAGATGAAAAATAAACTAATTCTAAGAATAGGTCTACAGTGGTCACTAGCATTTGGGGATTTTTTGTTTGTTTTTTAATTAAACTACTTTAAAAGCCAGCTATAGCTGTATTTCCCATAGTAGCTTGAGCCTCCATGATTAAATAGGTTATCCAAAGAACAATTATAACAATCATACAAACCAACGGTGATATTTCAAAATTGTATGGTATATTATAACATAGGAGCCTGGGGAAAAGAAAAAAAAAAAAATCAAACATGTACTTTCTGTTGTTTTCTCTGAAGTATACCTCTCAAATTGCCTGTGTTTTTCTTACAAAGTAAAATATGCAACCACAAGATTCAATTTGTTTTAGTCAGTGTCAAACTGAAGTTTTAGCTAAGTCCAAATGAAACAGCTGAAACTTTTACTTTTCATCATGCTAAGATTTATCAGGAAAAAGTAATATAATATTGTAAAAGAGGAATGTATTTACCAATTGCTTTAAATAAGTTAATTAATTAATTAAACCCTCAAATCTAAAGGACTGCTGTTCAAGATAGCTGCCAATCTATTTTGATTAAAAATTCAGTATAGATACATATTAAACGTAAGTAAGACCAGTCTCCTATTGGGTGAAAGAACTAAATCCTCTCCTGTCCTGCGTTCACTTCAGTTTACTTGCATTGAAAATCATGCCTGAACATCAAAACTACAATTTGCTACTACACACTACAACAACTTTGAAAAAAAAAACTGTAAAGAGATACAGTAAAAACAAACAACAACAACAAAAAAATCAAATCACTATTTTGTCATTGGCTATACCATAGTAAGACCATTATTTCCTGCAGTTTGAAGGAAAGGTATGCCTGCACAGGTAGTTTCCATTGTGACAAGCTGTTGTGGGATGCAGTAGCCAAAGAACTGCAGCCCTCCCTTTACCATAAGCTTGTGGCTACTGACAGAGGCAGGAGCCGAGCCAGATAGAGGAACAGGAGGTTGCTTCACAACTTTCAATTAGGGACTACAGACAAAACACCTCTGTTCTTCCAGGTGCTATTCATGCCACAACCACACAAGATGAAAGAATAAAATGATGCTTTATGATCCTTGTTTAAAACTGACATATAAAACAGAAAACCATGACAGCTGCTTGAAAGAAAAGGGAAAGAAAGGTTGTGGTTTGGTTTTACACCAGTAGGGAGCAGTGCTTAACAAAAACAGTAAGATGCCTTTTTTTTTTTTACTTTCCCAGTGTATCTACTCAACAAATAAATGATTCTGAACATGGTTACAACACAAAGACAGAGTTGGGTATATTTCTTACATGCATCTACTAAAAAGGCCTGACCACTAGGTTAAGGGTTTCTGGGGCTGTGTTAAAGGCTCGCTCTGGCTGTACTGCTTTGCTGTGAAATCTATCCACCAGGGTGTAAAAGAGAGGTTCTTGAAGTTAACAACAGAGTTGATTTACAAGCATGGATACAAAGGAAGCAAACTGAACATTTTGAAACAATCTCTTATTCAACAAAAAGGTCAAAAATATACTTAATCATTTTAACACAGCAGAATTTCAGTAATTCATAGAGATTGGGGAACATTGAAGACATGGGGGATGGGAGAGAAAAGGGAAATAAACAACCAGCAAATCAAGTAAAATGAGCATGGTATTACATAAACGTCAATCATTCACTTACTTTAGACTATAATTTTGCATCATGCTTAAGAATCCACATGTGTGATATTCTATTAAACTAATAATGATCTTGTTTATATGAAAATCCACCAATACCCCTATCTAGTTTTGGTACTTCCTGGCAAGACTGCCTTTTTTTGTGCAGAGAGGAGCATTTAGTTAAATGACATTCTAATGTATATAATAGCTCACATGGAGGAAAAAAAAATATCACTCACCACATTGTAATAACTTTTGTTAATTGCAGATGTATCAAAGCCTTTAGGTGGACTCTTCAATGTACCTGATTTGGGGGAGACTGGTTTTTCTGAAATACAAGATATTTTGAGGTCAGTGGGGTGCAATTTCACAGCTCAACACTAGAGGTCAAACAAACTGCTTTAAAATATTTATCATAAGATACAGCGAAAATGGTGTTTCACTGAGAAACGTACATGATTGTACTTGAAACTACTAGTAAAGAATCAATATGTTCGTAACAAATTAAACTCTAGCCTCAATGTAGGCAATAAGAAAAACCACCATTCTTTTTCCTGGAACCAGAAAGTCAGTTAATATAAGTTGCTTTTCCAAAATTATTTTTTAGAAACGGATTGTTGTCATAGACCGCAATTAAAAAAAACAAACAAGTAAAAATAAAAAAACCCAAAACAGTAACAGGCATTTCCAAACTATATACTCACTTTCAAACAAAAGTAGTATTAAGTTTTAATATCGATTTTATTAACTCTGTGAAAGCAAGTGACCAATCAGAAGCTTCCAGAGGTGAGATACTGCAGTCTCACTGAAACAGAAATTCAAAACACTATACTACTGGAGTGACTTACCTTATGCCCAGAAAATCATCTTTTAAAACACATTGTCTTTTGCTATCAATGAAGTATAAAATAAAAATGTTTATGCACTTAAGAACAGAAGTCTTCATAACAGTAAATCCTCCCTATAATCCCATAGGGAATCTATCCCTCAGTAATGCATGCTCTTCCTAGAAGGACAACACTAATCTGCAAGATCAAAACAACAGTCCTGAAAGTTACCCAAGTGCTGGCCCAGAATAGAGAGGCAGAGAAAACACACTAAAGCCTTCCCTCCCACCACTACCACTCCTCTAAGTCAATCACAGAGGAGCAAACATGAGGTGAGAGAAAATCAAAAGCGTCATACTGCATGCAGAAGAAACAGCAAGTAAGACTTACAGTCTCTCTTTTTGATCTCTCACACTTGACTGTGCACTCAACCAACTAAGAATGCTTGTGAGACTATGTTTATCAGGACGTTATGGTGGTGTGGTTTGTTTTTGTTTGTTTTTTAAATAATCCAGCTTGCCTAATATGCAAATTTCAAATAAGCACTTCAGTAATTTGCACCCAAATTATGAAACAGTAAATTGTCAACTGAACTGCCCCAAACAAAACCAAAAGAGCATCAAAACATACTTACTGAAAGTTCTATCTTTATTTTAAAACCAGGCTCCTGTTTCAAACACATTTTAATAAGGACATATGAATAATTTAATTCTAGTTTACCCGATACCTCAGGCTAAGAATAAATTATGCAAGTCTCAAATACAGACCTGCCTTTCCAGGAGAAACCCAGTCAGCCAAGCTAAGGGCCAGCTATGGAAAATTCCCATGGACAGTAGAGCTGACCAGGGAAGCACCACCATAAGCAGAACAGTCTCTGTGGTACCAGCCTCTCCTGAGCAATTTAGCTTCTTCAGGCTGCCCAGCTGCAGCCCATGGATGATGCCATCTCAGGCAAGCTGAGTCCAGGTGCAGGTCACAGTGTCACCTCTGGTATCAGGACAGCCTAGCAGCCCAAGGCTTTAGCTAACGGCCCATGAAGAGCAGCTCAGGCCCCACGAGCACATAAATGCAAGTATCTTTAAGGGGATTTGTTCTGTATTGCACTGGAACTCCCTTCAGACAAGCTAATCTAAAAATAAAATACAGTCTCAAAACTGCCAAACAGGAGCAAAAAAAAAAAATTTCTCCTTATGATATTCAGGGATGACAGTAAAATCCTTTCGGTTAATATCCCCTGCCTACCCACCCCATGTCAGACCTAAGCTGACAGCACAAAAACTATTAGACCCAGCAGTTATCCAGCTGGGAACACTGATGCTCTCAGCTCTCAGCCACCAGCCCTGCAGTACATACGTGCTCTGCTATACAGCCAAGTAATTCCAAATGACAGGACTCCTCCCACCCCCTCAGAATGAAGCCGTAAACTCAAGCAGATTTGCCAAACACTCAGTGTGAAAGAACCTAAAATTATGTCATATGTATGGCTACTCATTAATATGTTAATCTATAATGCTACTCTTTATGGGACAATTAAAACTTTTTCTTTGTACTG
This sequence comes from Dasyornis broadbenti, assembly GCA_013397935.1. Lineage (NCBI taxonomy): Eukaryota > Metazoa > Chordata > Aves > Passeriformes > Dasyornithidae > Dasyornis > Dasyornis broadbenti. The sequence continues at coordinate 883,973 of VZRN01003169.1, read as the reverse complement.
AATGATGAAAATGATGTCATTCACATAAACTTGGTAATTCTCTGTGGAAGCTCTTGGACTTATCCTACAATTTATAGTGACTTTCAGGTTAACTAAATACCTAAGGGTTTATTAATCATGTGCCAAAAATCCTGAAAGGAGAAACCAGAGTTATTTAAGGACAAAAGTAAACAGTTGTCACTGAATTTATAATACAGATGTCTTGAAAGGAGAAACAGAGTTATTTAAGGACAAAAGTAAATACTTGTCACTGAATTCATCATAATACAGATGTCTAACCATTGTTAAGTTGGCTGATCACAAAATTCCGGCTCTTTGTTATCTTAAAGGGTGCAAAAATACATCTCTTACGCTGAAGAGATGTGGGAGATTTTTTTGCTGAAATGTACAGAATCATTTACATTGCCAGCTGTTCAGCTGATTCAGTTATCCATCAGAGACACGTACATGTCCAAATTCAGATTTAAAGACAGCACAGAAAAAAAATCACACATTCATATCATTTTGTCTGAACAGTCATAATCAACATTTAGCTTTCAAAATGTAAAGGCCATTTCTATTGCAGAAACACAGAATTAGACACAGCAAATTAGTCCAGCTGTCTGTCATGTCTGGTATTCTGCCTCCAAGCAGTGCCTTGCTTCATAAGGAGGAATAAGAAACAGTCTTGTTGCAATTAGCTTATTGTACAATGTATTATACAGAAAAAATCCTGATCTTGCACATAAGAAATCACTTTCTCTGTTTATGCTAAGTTAAGTGTCATTTATTATCCTTGGTAATAGAACATTAGAGTACTTTTGCAAACAGAGCATATTTCATTAAACATTTCAAGGAGCAAGCACCCCCACCGAGCACACTATGTCTTTATGTCTATAAAGTCCATAGGTTTTTGAAACATCAGCAAAACCCTGGCACCTTGCCCACTCCATAAAAGCTATGTTTCTCAAAGCGCTGAAAGAGAGGCACCAACTTTCTCCACACAGAAGATAGTTCCATGTCCCCACTTTTCTCCCAGTCACAACGTGTATCCATTACATTAACCCTGGAAGCACAATGAAAATGGCTCAGTGTATGACCAAATCCAAAGCAAGCAGGCATCTGCTCAAATACAGGAAGAAATGGCATCCTGCTTGTGACTGAAATCAAGAGTTAAGGCACCACTGCCCATTTATCTCCTGACCAAGGCATCGCATTCTACTGCCCTCAGCTACACTTGATAATGCATGTCTAGTGGCTAGTGAGAAACTAGATAGAATTCTCTTAACAGATCTTCTTTGGGTGGAGAATGAGGGTAGCATAGGCTTTTTAACATTACTTTTGCAGCAAATAATTATCCTCAGTGGAAGCAAGTGTTTTTATAACCTTTCCCTAAGTAGTACATAAGGTTTCACAAACTCCCTAAAATGAAGTTATCTTATTCCATATAAATGTCTACTAATTGGCTGCAAAAAGACAATTTACCCAATCCTTTGAATGTTTTATTTCTTTCCATTTTAATTTACATGCATTCAAATGACTCGACATTCCCACATTCTCTTTTCTGTCATGTCTCCAGTTTACACCATACTCATTTTCCTGCAATGCTCTACTTTGTGCTACTCTACAAAGTATTTATTCCCTTCAGAACATACTTTCTTAAAGCATTTTGACCATACTGCTACAAGAACACCCCTGCGTGTTTCTGCAATTACTGCGCCATGGTGCATAATCTAGATAAAAAGACCCGATTTAGGCTATTTCATCCTAGATTAGGGGAAGAAGGATGTGCCAGCTGGGACACCAAAAGCTATGTGGTCCCTATCGGTGAAGTGCTGCAAGCAAGCTCCTTCTTCCTAGACTAGTCAAGTTCAAGTCTAAATAAGGGGGGTAGACCTGAACTCGTCCCAAGTTCTCAAGAAGGCTCAGACATCACTGCAGTGCTCCACTCTGCAATACAGACACTACCAACCCTTCTGCCCCAACAGTATTCACCGGTCCCAACACCTATTTCTGCCTGTAGAGTTACACTCGGCAAGACAACAAAATAGTCCTCTGAGTGTGCATGGCTGGGGAGAGAAAAACTAACATTCTTGGTGGGGTTTTAGTTATTTTTTCCTTTCCTTTTTTATTTTTTTTCAAAGCTAGAAGTGTAATCTGTCCTTCCCTCATGCACACAGGATGGAAATAGCTGACACTCTACTCCTCCACTATATTGTGACCCCCTCCCCACACCGATTTTGGTTTTTTAACATCCAACCAAAAGAAATACTATGACTGTAAATTGCACTGGGCCTGATACTAACAACTATCAACAAAGCAGAACAGAGGCTAGGGCAGTAACAATACATTAATTTCTGCAAAGAATTAGAATGAAGTTCATGACATATCAAAAGTAGTTTTCACAAAGCTATATTCACTCCTGTGTAATTTTGTCATTTAAAGGGATTATGCTTGGATAAAACTCAGCAACTGACCATGTGATTTTTTTAAAAAAATCTGATTAACATCTGACAGTTACTAAGCAAGTACCTCTCATTCTAGCTAACCACTCTTCTTTTCATTGCAAGAGAATCATCAAAACCAGGTCTCCAAATCTCTCTAACTACTGTGTGAGACAGAAGCAGCACTGTAAGAGACAAGACTCCACCCACACCTTCATCCCTTCCTGCTCCATTTTATGTAAGCAAAAACAACCTCAATAAGGCCACACTGTCAAATATTTAACAAGTTTACACATTATTTATCTTTTGCCCTCTGTCACACGTAACAGGAGAGCCGGATGAAAACAAAATCCTTTCATTTCCAGGTACTTCCTGACTAGTGATCAAAGAACATTTAAAACGGTAAGATGTTACAGGGTTTGAGAATGGAAATGAAAACGTATGCACACAGGGGAGGGAGAGAGAAATGGACTGTATTTTTGAAGCTTATAGTGTAGGCATATACCTGAATAGAAAATACTACTTTTTTTTTATATTTACACGTCTGATCATAGCTACCAAAACTTTAAAAAAATCCTCTTTTTCCCCTTGGGTCAGGGAGGGGAACAGAATAAACATACACTCAAAAGCAAAACAAAACCAGTTTTCCATCTCAACCAAAGCTATTTTCTGCCAAAATAGTCACCATCTAGCCTAAGAAAACCAAATGCTGTGCTTTGCTTAATAATCTCAATGTGTCCTACAACCATTCATAGCTCACTTCATACATGTATTAGCATTGTGTGCTAACTCTAATCACTCCGGCAGTTAAACAAACAAGTTACATGGGCACAACTACTATGAGATATCAAATAATATGCCCTGCCTGTGTAATTTATGTATAGCAGCTTACTTTTCTTACAAAATCTTTAAGAAATCAACGTGGGTAAAGGCAGTTCCATTGCCAAACATCTCTTTCTTCCCTTCCTTGAATATCTAACTTCAGAGACACTGTATAAGCTGAAGTTATGTATCTACAGCTTTTTTACACTAGAGGACTTCAATTTAGAATAAAAATCCATTTCTCTGAATATCTAATGCCTATGAAGGTAGTGAGAATTAAAACAAAACCACACATGCATAAATAACTTCACTCATTTCTTCTTTTATTCAATTTGCAGAAGTCAGGTTACAGCAGACTGAGGAGATTTAATTTAGTCAAACCCAGGAGCTTACTTAGCCATGTCCCAGGAGCTCTCCACATAATGCATCATCCTGTACAGAATTTCTAACTATTTGCAGTATTTTCAGCTACATTTCAGAGAAGCAAGAAGGGTAGAATCACACTGTCAATACCAGAACAGCTCACTGAGTATTTTGAAAACAGATGAGAGGTCCAGGATGAGTAACTTTTTCATAGAGACCTTAATCAAAAGAGAGTATTTCAACAATCTTATCTGGATCTGTTTTTAAAATCAATCTATTGTAACACTGACAGAAAACACATTTTGAATTTGAGCTAGCAAAGACTGAAAATTCTCCTAACTACTCCTAAAATACAGGCAAAAAAAGAGCACTTTCATGTTTTAACCTTATGCTTAAGGCATGAAGGCACTTAAAATACTTCTGAATTAGGAAAATCCTGAAGTGAGGTATATACAGTTACTAGGAAGTCAAGAAACATGAACACTGTAAGATTATCAACACAAGAAATGCCAACTCTTACGAAGACAAACTAAGAAGAGCAGGAACACAGGAAAGCAACAGAGACTGTGAAGCCATACATATAACCAAGATGATACTTCTCATGAACAACCACCAGAATTATTCAAGTACCTTCAGAGTTTTGTAATACGCAGCATTACATACTTGTTTTGACAAGGACAGTAGAACAAAGCAAGTCCAGCAGGATCCAAAACCAGCAGGACACAGTGGGAATGCACTTGGATACAAAAGGGAGCTGAACTACAGAAAAGCCCTCTCTCTAGGATCTTCAACAACACCCATAAAGCAAAACCCAGCTGACAGTAGAAATATTCGTAACAAGTTTCATGGAAACTACCAATAAAATAAAAGAAACAGTGCAGCAAAATTACAACAGTGGACTTCAAGTAAGAAGAATTCAGTAAACTTAAAAAATATGGGTAAAAAAGAAGTCTCACTAGTGATAACATAAGCAGAAAAGGCTCATAAGAATGATGATTTAAAAATTAGCGGCATGTCCAAGAAAAAACAGGAAAAGTAGATGCAAACTGACATGGATCAAATATCACAAATATATACACTGACCACAAACACACAAAAAGAAGCAAAAGTAAGTAGGAGAAGTCAGGTCACCATTTGAAATACACCTAACATGGTCATAAGGGTAGTAGCAACAAAGCATTCCACAGCATGCATACATACATGAAGGAGTAAAGCTAATCTGCAACTCCACAGTTAATAACACACAAAGAAGCTCCTGGTATGTCATGCTTCCTTCTACCACCACCCATCCTCCTTACAAAAATGTCAACTTCAGACAATTCAAACATATACCTACAAATGCATAAAAGCAGGTTAAAACTACTATTTTGATAAATTGCACAGTACCTGTTATGCTGATTTGACAGTAAGAGAACTAGCTATATCCGTATCTGAAACCAGAGAGGACAAGTGAAGTTCCATAAAGTATTGGAAAACGTCAAACAGTAATTTTAAAAAGGAGGAGGAAAACAGAGAAAGCTAGTGAGCTACAGCTCAACCATTTCAACTTTGTAATATTCAACGAACTAAGCTTCCTGAGAAGAAAACAACATGGGCACATATTCCCTTCCACAGGAGAAAGTGAACATACAAAACAGCACTCCAAGAATGAAAGAAGTCTTGCAGAAGCCAGAAGGGGTAAGCCGTTGTGGCAGAGAATACACCTATACAGTGGAGGATAAAGGGCTTGGGAGAAAATTCTTCTGAGGGCAAGAAGTAAAAACCGTGTCAGCCCCAGGGATCATATAGGGTTGCAAGGAATTGCAAGTATCAGACTGCACTTGGTACTAACCTTGACACTGCAGCTTGTTGTCTCTTCCTACTTAGAGCTACTTCACCAAAGTGCAGTACTCTTAATAAAACAAGAACCACTTAATTCCAGTTACTGGTAACTTCTGGTTCTTGCATGTTCGCTGTTAAAGCTATTTCTATTTTGGAGCCTAACTGCCTACCCAGGTTCCAGTCCAGCAGTTGGAAGACATCAAAACTGATGAAATCCAAACAAGATCTCTGCAGCAATGGTTTAAATGGGTAATGATGGGACAAGAGGGTCATCATGGCCAATGCTACAACACTACAGACAAAAAATAGGCTTCAAGAATTGTTTCTCAGGATAAGCAGCATCTGAGAGATCTCTAGAGAACATTAAAGCCAAGTCTTATATTGTGACCATGTCTAAGAGAATCTGGTTGAAAACAAAGCTGCAGATCTGAGACTAGCATTTTGCAGCAAGGTACTGTAGATAGCAAATAAAGGAAGAAAATAAGAGGATGCAACTGGAGGAGAAAGTTTAAAAATGGAGTTTTGCTCCCATAATCTCACTTTACAATCAAGCATCTGATAAGCTGCCTCATAATGGGGAAAAAAAATAAAAAAAGTCATGCCAATGACTTTAGCAGGGCCCCAAAAAATGTGAGTTTTCATTGCAGCTGTGACAAAGGAAAGAGTGGTAAAGCCTTCCGGAGACCCTGGGTAATTTTATCCTACCAGGTTTATCCCTAATCTCTGAAAATAAGCGGAGACAAGGAAAGACACGGGGTAAAAAAAGGAAATAAAGGAGACAGAGAAATTGTGTCACCCACAGCAATGTCCTAGTGGATTATAAAGGAACTTTACTTCCAATATATAGATTACATTTACAGAAGACACTTCACTGTATAAACTTCAAAACAAAACTTCAGTGGAAGGATGAAGGTATAGGTATGAAGAATGCTGAAGGCACACAAACAAGAAAGAAAAAGAAAAATCACAAGTATATTATCTTTCAAAAGTAGATTTTGATAGAATTGGGTTTCTTTCCTGCAGTTGTTTACTTTTAAGTAAGGGGACGTGTTGAGTAATTTTCTTTGTTGGTTTGGGGTTTTTTCCTGGTTCATTTTTTTTGTTTTTGTAGGAAATCTCTCACTATTTAAACCCAAAGCACCAATTCAAAGTATGTCAGCATCTGAGCCAAAATCCCATATTCTAGGAATTCCGACCAAGGAAGTGAGAGCAGTCCAAATGCGACAGACAAGCAAACAGAATGGCAAGTAGCACGCTTACTGCTAATTCAGAAGCCTCTAAGCATTCTGTATCATGAACCAGGGTGGGAAGTGTGAGTTCCTGAGCATTAATGATTGCTGTGAATGGAGTTCAGTAAATAAAGTCAAGCTTAAACAAAAAGCATTAGAAATTTTAATGAATCAACCAACCATCAACCTCTATTCAAAGCAAGAATTTCTGCAAATATGGTATCCCCTTCAAAACTCACCATTTGATTTTATTTCTCGTACGTAGTTACTTGGAAACCACCCTGTTTTTCCATTTAAAGTTCCTTCCCACCAGCCTCCTTCTTCCACTCTTGTAACATGAATAATATCACCTTTTGAAAAAGAAAGTTCATCTTCATTTGTCTGTTGAAAGTTGAATTTTGCTCTCACCACCAACTGATGGTTGCCGTTATCTGTCATGTCCTAGTAAGAGAAAACAAAGAATAAAATGATCATTAGAGATTTAAACAGTATTTCCACAAGCAAAACAGAAATATCCATAAAATGGAAATAGCTTTTCCTCCACACACAACAGTCCCCACACATTTTTACTCAAAAGCCTTTATAAGGAGTGATTTAGCATTTCCAGTATTTGTCATTTTTAGTCTATGGATTTTTATCAGCCAGGGGACTGTATAGTCTTATTACCACCCCTTCAAATCAGAAGGGGTTAACAGAGTAAAAATGAGAATAACTATTACTCTAACAAAAAAAAAAAAATACATTTTCTATAACTAGCATAAACTGAAACTGCCTTTGACGACTACAAAGAAACAAATGCTTTACATTAGAGAGTTTCTTCCTAAAATTTTCTCTGCTGCAAGGAGGGAGAAACTGACTTTGGTTTAATTTAATTTTGAATATATAGAGAGTTTGCAGCTCAAAACCTTTTCCTTTTCTTTTTTCCTGAAAGAGATCAGGTTGGAGAGTTCCACAGCTGAAGCTGCAAGTCTCCATGGCCTGCCAATGGAGAATGACAGTGATCTTTCACAAAACCTATGAATAGTTATACAACTTAACTTGAATAAGTACTCACAAATCATTTCTCTCAAGGTTAGCAAAGCTGGAATATTGTAGCATATCAGACCTGCAGTTGTCCACAAAACACTATGTATGCATAATCATCCCCTACCACAGAAGTTAAGGCAGATTATCCCTGTGTCCTAACAACTAAATGTTCTTAGAAGTAACCAATAAGTCTTTCAAATTTATGATGTTCAAATTCAGCACTTTGTCCTTGGATGTCAGTTTTGAGTATCTGCACCATTCAAGCATTTCATGATAGTTTGGGTAAAAACTTTGTGATAAAAAAGCACAATACTTGGACAGCTTTAAATACATTGCACTGAACTGAGAGAACAAGACTACAAATCATGTCTGTCTCTATCATAACTAAGGATCAATATCTGTACAGCTTAAAAAGTAACTTAGTTAGAAAAGACTGTATAAGTAATCCTAGCTAGCTATCCAGGTAGCAAAATTTCACCTACATGTTGTCTACACAGTTGACATAGTCAAAAGACTGCTTAGTGTCACTGGGATCTTACAACATGTCAGCTCAACTCATAACCCCAGTAATCACGTTATTGTATCACAGTTCAATATAACTTCCATCAGAGTGCGTGGTTGAGAAACTACAGGAAAATGAGAGCAAACAACTTTGAAAACATGCAGAAAGCCACAAGATACTCTAAGTCCCAGTGTTTGACAATTAGATTGGCACATTTTCAAACACATGCCTCTGCCTTAGTCCTCTGCTTGTACATCATGTGCTTCCATCCATTCTGCTCAACAAGTGAAAATGTTTTGCTTTAGTAAATGGTAAAAAGCCACAAAATAAGCAGAAACATTGCACAGTGAGATCAACTACAATCCCTTTGCTTGCCAGGATGGCTTTCCAGCAGAGGAAATGAGTACAAACTTGGTGAGAACAGTTCCAAACTCATCATCTACAGCAACAAAACCAAACTAAGAATTTCTTGTGTTTGGCCACTAGCTCTTTCCCTCCCTCCTGCTCTTCTCTGCCTCAATGTGTAGAGCACCTCATATCATCAAAGTGACAGAAATACTGAAAACACTGATGACTTCAGTGATCCAGCTAACAGCTTGTCCCACCAATTGCTGCATCCGAAAAACCGGAGTGGGCTGTGAACAGCAGAACAGGAGCTTGAATTAGTGGCCTGGTGCAAGAACTTGCACAGGCTCTGCTACCAGAGAAAACACATTACACCACACCTAAGAAAGCTGTAGAAAAAAAGCAGCTTTTGTTGGGGATCTGAACCCTCCCTCAAACCTTCAGTGACTAAAAGCATGTTTTATCACAATTTCCATGAGGTATGCAACCCTGATTTCAGCTGTACTGTAAAATAACGGTTCATACCACTCAGTTACCTGAAGGCAAGTAGAAGGATCAACCTGGAAATATAACAGAAAACAGGAACAACTAACACTATCGCCAACATTCGAAGTATCACCTTCACTGAGGTTTGAGTTACCTTTGAATCATCACCCCTAAACTCAGAGACAGAAAAAAAATGAGATTTTTGCCTTTGGAAAAGCAAGTCCTTATACTGAAAAGAAAAACATAAATCCAGGAAGACACTGTCTATGCAAACAACATGGAGCACTAAAGGAGGAAAAAATAATTGGAAGCTTACAAAAAGCTGCATGTATTTTGAAACATATGAAAAGCTGCAAAAACAAAGTCACAGGCTAAAAATACAAAAGTGAAAGAGATGAAACAGTTACTTTGCTACACTATAATTTACTTTAAAAATTCATTTTAAAAAAAAAGGAGAAAAAAGGGAAAAAAAAAAATCTCAGCACAGCATGTTTCATTCTTCCAGAACTTACCAAACTCCGATACTGTCCCTGAAAGAGTTTTGAAGTTCTACTGTGTAAAGACTGGGATCCCAGAGAATCAAAGGATTTTATCCGATGAGATGAGGGACGTGCACATACAGAGTCACTTCCCAGCCCTATGTCTGTAAGAGGGAGTGGGGAAAAAAGCAAATATTAGAATTTGAAAAACCTGTATCTGTAACTTCTGCTTACCTCTGTAAAATTCGCATGCTTCAAGTAGATTTGATGCATCTCCAGTTGCTCAGTAATTCAAGATTTACAAAAATTATAGCAATAAATAATCTAAAATCCTGAGACATTTACAATTTCTTCCCCACACAGACAAGAAAACAATTTGGCCTGTTTAGAGAGAGGAGTGTTAGGGTTGTATTTCTCTATTCCCACTCACTACTAGTCTTTTTAAAGGTAATTAACCAGCATCATTTTAGCTAGCAGCCAAGAATTTTGAATGCATAAAACTTGCTTGAAGTGAAGCCAGCCACATCTGTTTCTTAGCTCTTCCCACAGCCCCCCATCTCCTTCTCAATTAAAACATTCCTTCCAATGTCTTTTTTCCTACATTCCTTTGTCTCATCCCCTTTTTTTAGCCAACTAAGCTGTTTTTTCTTCTTTGGAGGGAGGAACTAGGAGCAGAGAGAAAAAAAGCTGTTTCTCAAGTAAACAACACCCTCCCAAAACATCTCCCCTCTTCCAATAGTCTCTTCTCTGAGAAGCACACCCATGTGATATGTTCATCTGAAGGGTTATGTGCCATCAGGAGCTGCTGACGTCCCTTGTGGGCTGGGAGGCACCAAGGGAGCAGCAGGACAGGGCTTATCCCAACATCCCAGCCAGGAGTGGGGCAGCTGGGGGCTCCAGGGCAGCCCCAGCCCCAGGCACTGGGCTGGTACCTCCCCCAGATGGGGTGTTGCTAGCCAACAGGGGCATGTGTCCTGTGGATTCGGGAGCCACAGCCAGACAGGGGCTGCATCAAAAGCAGCTCCCAAGGGCCAGGTTCAGTGTTGGCTGCAGCCTCCCACACTCCTGCTGGGAGCCTCTGCCCTCATTACTGTGGGTAAGGGGTTGCTCCTGGCTGCACCAGTGTCTGCCATTCTCACTGCCAAAGCCCAGGGAGTGGGATGCTCCCAGGGCCCTTGCACAGGGCAGCAGACAGACATTGTCACTTCGCACAAGCATGGCAAGTCATTCCTTTGCTTCATGTTTTCCACATACAAGGAAATTACTCAATGAGCATCAGAGCTTAAGAAGCCCTGAGAGCAACACAGTATTTTCTGTCCCAAACCTAGATTTACACCAGACTACACAAGCCTCCCAACAGCTCTCCTGGTTTTTATGCCTGTAACTCTCTTTCTTAGTAGTTTTCCAAAGCTTAACCACCATATTGAGGAGGTTGACACAACTAGCATTACTTTCAGACTGAAGTAGGTCACAATTACACAAATCCAAATTACTTTTTGTCCAAAGGAGATAGCATATACAGGTTCAGATCCATGGACACCAGTGAATAAGGTATCTCCCATTCCACATCAAACCTGGAGAGACGACTCTACTCATCTGAACTGGAAAGTCTTTAAACTTCAGCACAGCATCCAACAGCACCAGAGATGCAGGAGGAGGGAAAGGGTTTGAGACTGACAACAAATAGCAGTGCTGACAAAGGATGCTCCAAGTCTGCAGTGACGGAGTGGAAAACACCTTCTCTGCTGCATCTTTTTATGACTCACTTCAAGTATCATCAATCCTTCAAGTATCATCATCCTTCAAAAAAAAACCCTATGAATCTACAATTCTTAGTCAAATAGTGCAATATTAGAGCGATACACATTAAGTATTTTGTATGGATAGTATCACTACACATTGAAGTAATGAAAGATAATACACTTTGTGAAACTGCTTTCCTAAAAGCATTTAAAGGCTGCAGTAATACGAGAAACACTGGTGATTATAATCCAATACAAAAAGGCCATACATGACATGTTTTCAGACTACAAGCAAAGAAATTGTCTTAGTTTGTAAATCTTAACTATATGGCTAATTCTAATGCTCCCAGAAACTTTAAAAGTTGCCATAACCATCATTATGTAATAGAGCTTAAGGATTAAAAGTAACCTGAAACATCTCCATGTCCAGCTTGCTACATTTCCTAAATGCAGTCAAGGACAGAGTCAGAATAAAACCTTGAACACAGCTTGCCTAGAAAAACAAGGTTGACTTATGACAGTATGTTACACCTTCTGGGCAATTCTAAAACACTATCTAGAATTCCAGTGTGGACTGATTCCTCAAACTTCCTAATTTCACAGCAGCAGAGCCAAAACACCAACACAAGAGCACATTTTTAGGCTTGAATTAGAAACTGCATGTGTCTGAAGTGAAAACAAAATTATTACAAACCAACCACATGCAACTTGGAAGTATTTTTACCATTAATATCTGAATACTTTCAAATCAATCTGAAATGTTGATATATTTAAAAGGCTTGCAGACCTCATGCATCCATTAAGGTTTCTATTAAAATACCTAATAAACATATTCAATTAATTTCTCAATGGTATTATTGTCCCTCCCCAAAAAAAAGAAAGAAATCAACTCTGATGCTAAAAACTCAAGAACCCTGAATGGCAACAGAATGTGTACATTTAACAAATATTAATTTGGTAATTTCCTCACAAACTTCACTCTTCCATCCATCTAAACATTTCTGGTGTTTGTAAAACCCTTTCTGCCTCTTACCACTACCTCAACTTTCCTATACCAGTTCTTCTCCCCTCATTTGTCTACAAACAGTAACTGATTCCTTGATCCCACCACTCCAGAGATTCATACTTCGATGGAGTGAAAACCCACAGAAGTCCTTCACCAGTAATCATGCTCTTTACTCACATTGCTCCTATCGGAGGAAAGTCTATCTCAGAAGAACCTGTGTATGCCTGAAATTCTTGCAGACCCTCATGGGGATCTGAAAGCCATCTTTCAACACTACAGCAGAGAGAGTCTAAAATGCCTGCTACACAATCACTCAACTAATGAAAATTGTTTGGAAGAACAAGAAGGTTTATGCTTGCTCCTAGAAATGAGACAACACCACAGTTTGCATGTGGTTTTGATTTTTGGTTTCCACACCATCACCAAACATTCCCAGCATGAAAAGGATCAGCCTGAGTCCTTTCTAACCAGCTGCAGTTGTGGCTTTCTGATGTGGGCATTAATCCCTAGACATCTGGTCAAAACAGCCACGCTTTTTCTCCACTTTAATGACAGCAAAGGCAGCGATGGTCAGTGTACAGCACTTTTAAAGATGTACTGTGCTGGTTTGCATTTGCACTTACACTTGAGGTGAGAGGCAGTATCTCTAACTGGTCTAAACAGCTTCAAAGAAGTCAATGTATTACTCCACGCCCATTCATTAAAACTAAGAAGTTTGTTGCAAAACTTAATCTTAAGGGGAGCTTTCTAATGCAAGGAAAAAAATAAGCCACCAAAAACCAGTATCGCTCTTAAACAGACCAGAGAAGTATTGTAAATGTGAAAAGATACTTATCTCATTAGTATTAAATGAAGTAACACTTATCAATCACTGACTTTTAAATCACCTTCTGTTTCTTCCTCACATAAAACCTGACACATATGGGTTTAGTTTTAGATCTCCCTAACCACAGTCTGATCTGATGACCAGTACTGAAACTTGCTGCTGATGGTAGCACAGGAAGAAACCAAAAGGGCCAATGTTAACATTCTTTTGTTGTTCCGGGGTCCAGCTGGCGTAATTTAGCACAGCCTCACCCTACAACGATGGACACCTCTCACCTGTGTGTTATTTCTACAGATCTCTTGCCTCTCACCAAAGAACTCAAGGCAAGTGCTTCATGACTTCTAGCCGCTAAACAAATGAAACGTGTGGCTCAAGGCATCAAATACATTGGCTATCCTTTTGTTAGCGGCAAGAAAGGACAGTGCTGGGAAATGGAGACTGGGGAGTGCAAAAATTTTGCCAAAGCTGTTCAAATAGCAGAATGACAAAATGGAGCAAAAGCCAACTTTAGTATTTCAAACTTAGAGAAAAAAAATAAAAACAACTAAATAAACAGGCCCTTTTTCTAAATTGCTTGTCAGCTTAAAGGCTTAGCCTTAGCTCTACCACAAAGCTTCCTTCTGCAGAAGACACAACTGGAGAACTCAGCGAGAGAGACCACTGCAAAGTTTTAAAAAACTGGAACTTTAACAAAAGTTCTTTTAAAAAGCTGCATGCATTCACTTCATCATGGGTACAGTAACAGGTGTAAATATACACTGATGCAAGCTGAAAGTAGTTGTAAGCCAGCACAAGACAGAGCAGTCTACTTACCTGCAGTCACTTTATTTAAAGCCACAAGAGAGCTGAGGACTTTGCTGAAATTCTGTCCCTGATAGAGGTCATTTGCATCAAAAGTCTGAAAAAAAACCCAAAAAATCATGTAGTTAAGTCACAGAAACGAGCCTTTAAGCTAAGCATTTCTATAAGAGCATACAAACTACAATTGTAGAAGCTTATTGCATGATCAAGGTATCAGTCTTTTAGTGGCTGTTACAAACCAGTAAAACTGGGGCTGGTGGGGTTGGGAGTGTTTCTCCTTAGAAAAAGATAAAAAAACCCCAATGAACTAAGACATTTTAGAATGGAAAGATAGTATAGCAACAGCTGCATTTGAAAAAAACCTGAGGAACAGAAAGTAAAAAATCAAGCATCATTTAAGTGAGAAGAAAGTTGAATAAAACAAGTATCAGATGAGGGAAGCATTCCTGAGACATTTTGGTGAAAGAAAAGTTACCAGGTACCATTACTCTTGGCATACGCTTCTTTTTCCGAAGCAGCACAGTGCACTGACATTGTACCTGATTTTGCATAATGTACTTTTAAAATTACAAATACTCTAAGGAGTACTACAGTGTGCATGCTATCTCTTTACTCCACAAGGCAGAGAGGAAAGCAGCATTCCTGAACATTAATGAATTTTTAAAAGAATGAAGTTGCTGGATAGATTAGATCGAGGATGAGGTTTGGGAAGGGGAGGAGAGGATGAAAAGAAAGTTTGTTTTGTTTCTATTTTCTAACTGCGTTAAGGAGATCCAAACTTTGAACTACCTTGCAGAAAACACTCCAGCAACGTTCAAACACTGAGTGATGACATTAAACATCTGGAATTTTGGGGGGAAAAAGGACATTTAAAAATATATATATATGTATTTATTTGCCTGAGGTAATGGAAACACTCATCCAAAGATCCAAAGTCTCATGAATATATCTCTCACAATAGATTCTGCATAGGTTGAAAGGAGTCACAGTACTCCTTTTGGCAAGACTAGGAAGCTGACAATAAAAGACAGCTGCTACACTTCTTCCAACTGATATAAGAAACAGAAAGATATTTGGTTTTCCACAGTATAGCAGTTTTTATCTAAAAAGTCAACAAAAACCCGTTCATTTTGCTGATAACAGACCCATCCCAAAGACACTATCAAAAAGCCCCTACCCCAGAAAACAGCCTTCAAAGCCAAGAGAGGAAAAACCCATAATCCCAAGGGAGAAACGAGAAAGGAACAAAGAAAGGCTAGTTTAACCCAAGAGAAGAGAAAATGTTAACAAAAGCTACCTAAAGTAACCACAGAAGTTGCCAGACCAGTTGTGACTGGTTATGTAATATCCCAGGAAAGGTAGCACAGATTTCGGAAACATTTAATGACAGTATTAGTCAGTAAGAAAAAAATCTCCAAATGCATCCACAGTATTTGAGATATTCACATATACTAACATGCTCATTTTTCCCCCCCCTCAGACTGAGAATCATCTCTGGTCCCAGAAAGCAGCAGCTCTACCTGGGCTGTACAGGTGCCAATATCTCTCAAGCTCAGAAAAGCAATTCTACACAACACACACAGCATCAAGCAGTCAGAGCCACACACCAGAATACTCCAAGCAGTTACTGCTCACATCAAATAAGTCATATAACTATTTCAACAAGTTTTGTTGGACTACAGATAATTTAGAAGACTTCTCTTAGTTATTTGAAGCTGTAAGGAGAGGCACCAGGGAACTGCCTACAATTGAATTTTGTAAGGCTTTTCCTCAAACACATGGAATATTAAAAGACTATGTACACAAAAAAGGCATTAAGGAAATGAGAAATAATCTGATTTAACAAAAACATGTGATAGGTTTTATTAACAACATAATTTATAAATGCAAAACCAGGCTGGAGATCAGCTTAACCACTGCTCAAATTGGGGAAAAAAATTAAGCTGCTATGGAACAAGAAAGTATTAAGAGTGTGAAATTTCCATTGTTGCTACACACTTACTGTGGTAGTTTTTAAACAAGTAAACTTGGAAGTGTGAACATAAACACAAAAGCCTGGACCTGATCCTAAAAAAATGAAATACACAAGACAGGTGCTGATGCAGAAACCACAACTGGATCAGAAAGGGACAACAATGGAGTAAGAGAATGATTAAGAAAAGGAACATGTTAAAAAACAAGGTTATAAATCATAGCTTAAACTTACTAAAACTTAAAAACAACCCAACCCTAAATCCATTTTAAGCTCACCTTCATTCTGGATTCTGATAGAGCCAAGAGCTCTTCAAAGTCAGGCTAACTTGAGAACAAAAGGCTGTGAGGAAGCCTTGTTTCCTGCTATGCTGAGACTATAGGGGATACTAAGAAGAATTTGATTGGATCATCCCAACACATATAGTGCCATAAAAAATCTGTATCCAGGACATGCATCCAGTCTGCAACTTCACAGGAAGCAACACAATAGGAGGATACGAGAAACATTTGTTTCCTTGTGATTTTACATAAAACAATTCTGACAGGAAGCCACTCTCAGCAGCTCACAGCCAGTATGTTCAACAGCCTACAATAAAGGGGGTGGGGACATGACACCCTCTAGAGAGATCTTCAGACATAAATGTTTCAGAAAAAACTAACCTATAGAGATAAAAAGTGAGGGGAAAAAAACTTAGGTATTCTGAAGTTTTTGGACTAATTCGTGATTATAAAACCTTCATTAAAAGAAAACAACAAACAAACAAAGAAATACACAAGCCCAAAAAAATCCACAAACATGGATGCGGTTAAATTATGACAGATACTGTATTCTAAAAGGAGACCAGATCAGTCTAATAACAGTGACCTATAAACAACACTATGCATACACTCAAGGGCATTCTGGCCCTTTTGGTCAAGGACACTGAGTGCCAAAGCCTGCTAATTGCCCACCCTGACCCACGGATTCTGGCTTCCTTTTCCACGCTCCACACTAACTGCAAACACACAAGCCTGGCTGTCCACTACTGTATATGCATTTTCTGCGCCCAGATTTCAACTGGCCACAAACTTTTGGATAACAATTTTCTGGCTCTTCCAGGTCATTAATGAAATCTTACATAACGTGGTCGAGCAGCAATGGCAGCAAAACCCCTATAGCACGATATACACTGGATAGTCATTTTGCATTTGTAATTATATTGAAGTTTATTAATAAAGCCAGTTTTTAAACTCACTTCATGAGAGCCATTTTCACTTTTCCATCACTGACATTTCTTCAACACCAAACAAAATGCTTTGGAGATTCATTTCATCCACATACTGGCCGTTCAACTACCACATCCACCCTCTGATTTTAAACAAGACTAAACTCTGCATGGATCTGCTTAAACGCCATAACATTCAAAATTACCTGTATGTATTATTATTAGGGCCATTTTAAGTCAACTAAATCACTAACCCTCAGTGGATGGAGATTTCTGTTCAAACAGTGTTTCTCACCTAATTGCAACAAGGAAATAAACCTAACATAACAATGTTTATCCCCTGACATCCCTGCAACAATCAGTACCTACTGAAAGGAAAAAACACATTATCCAAGAACTTGATGAAAGAAAAAGGAAATGAGAAAATAAAGCTGAAAATATACCTGGTGAGAGCAGACTGTAGCATGCAGTAAGCCTGCAGCAGGATTCTTTTCTTCAAATCAGTCCATTTTAAGGCCTCATGTAAACTTTATACTATTTTATTTCCCCTTCTAGACCCTAAAGCCAGAATTCAGTTATGGAGGAAATATTTTTAAAATAAAGATACTTCACCTAGTAAAGCAAGCTCTACAACTGGAGACAGGAAAAAAGAAATCAGGGGTAGTTCAGTCAAGCTTTCAAACACCCACTTTCTTCAAATACGTCTTCCATGGACTTTAACTTGCTTGTATCCTGAAATCACCAGAGCACCAGTGAGGCTGTATCTAACAGTCTAAGCAAGAAAAGTTCATATACTGGTTAAGAGTAAAATAGAGTAAAATAGAAAGCCTTTTCCTTGCTGGACTACTGCCTTGAATATACACAGGTACAGCGTTCCTAGTAGGTATTAACACTTCAAGCATCTGACAAAAATAGGTGACAGCTCTCTTTACAGTACTGCATCATCAACTGCAGCAGCTGAGGAGCTGACTTACAAGCAGTCCAGGCATCTGTGCAGGACAGACGGGCTGCTGCTGCTAACCTCACCAGCCAGCCCCAAAATAAGCTGTAACCCCTGGGCTGTGTGTGCTAAACCAGCAGGACACTTTCCAGCTCAGTTTCGCAGCCTCAGGCCCCTCGCACAAAAGATTACAGGAGCATTGGCTCACTCACCCGGAGGAAATGAAAGGAAATGAGCAGAGTGGCCTGACAAAGCACAGCATGACACGACAACGTGTCACTCCACCTGTTCCTACTGCACACACTGCAGCGTTTTTGGCCACGGGAGCATGAATAAAGAAGAGGTAGGGAAAAAAAAGCAACTCATGGTTAGAAACACGTGATTGCGAAAGACATTAACAATCCCAACACCTGGCTTTGTTGTGCCACCTCCCCAAGTGTGGCACAATCCCTTGAGCAGCTGGCAAGGGGAAGCCATAGAGGCCATCCACGGTTCACCTTTCAGTGACAACACCTAATAGAACCGAGCTGAAAAAAAGATCCTGTAGGTAAGCTCACATGCAAATCACAGATTTGTTCATTTATTCTCACATTAGGTCAGCTCTAAGCGGTGCTGCAGCTATTATGCAGCAGCTGTTCCTCGAGCTGTGCATTATCATCTGAAAGCTGCAGCAGTGAAAGGAGAGATAAGAAAAGCAGGGAACTATGACAACTGAGAGGAAAGGAAGGGGTGGGGGAAGAAGGGATGATTACCAATGTTCTGGAAATCTCTATGAAGCATACTGTGGCCCAAAAGTAGCACTGTACAGCACAAGGGAGAGCTAAAACAAAAAAAAGTAGGTTCTGTTTCAAAATTTATGAGTAAGATAAAAGGAAATGTTTGAAAATAACTGGGAGAACAGGCCTGCAGTACAAGATTTCTGTGCCATTTGGTAACATTTCACAGAAGAAATGCCAGTGGTAAAGAATAAATAAAACTTAAGAGGTGGTCTGGAATAAATTTTGCTGCTCGCATAAACCTGTTCCACAGAAGTAAAAACCTGTATTAGTAAGACCACATCACCTAGAAAGCTTTATTTAATTCCTGCAACTAGTAATACTTTTAAGACATAGCATGTTATCTAGAAAAGCAAGCAAAACCAGCTGTAGAAATGTATATGGAAGTTTGTAGTGTCTGTGTGCACATCTGTGTATGCATGCATCCAGATACACATTTATAACAAAAATCCAAAGAGGACAAAGGTTAAAAAACTTGTTTTAGAGTCCTAAAGCTTTGCAGCTCCAAGAATTTTTGCCCAAACCAGAAACATCAAAGCACTAAGGATTCTACAGAGCATTAATTTCAAATAATAAACAACATTTTACCTAAGTCACTGCTTCAAAGTAAACATCTAAACATTGCCAAAACTAAACATATACAACTTATTTTCATCAACACAAGCAAAAATGGCACCTAAAAAATAACACAAAGAAATGCTACATTTCATTTTGGAGATGAAATGTACAATTTCTTAAGTTTTCCACATCTTTTTTTAGAATGTGACACAGCAAGTTAGTATCCTCAAATGAATTGTTTTGTAAGAAGTCATAGAATTTAGTGGTTTTGACTGTAAACATCTAGTAGTAGCAAAGCAGGACGTAATTTAAAAAGCAGAAATAGAAAGGTTAGCACTGCCTACGCTTGTGTAAGCAAGCATAAGAACATAAGTCTGTTCCAAATTTCTACCTGCACAGCAAAACAAAAACTACATTTATCACACCTTCATCCTAAAACACTTTCAAACTGCTTTGTAGGTTTTGGATCTTATAGATGATACCACAGACTGAGAAACCTAGCTGCCACAGAGAGAGACATACAGGGCACAAGGTATTAATACACAATTGAGTAGTACGGCTTAAGGAAGCTCACACTCCTGGAACTACAGGCAAAAATAAAAGTTGTTGGCATTAAATTACGAAAGAAAATTTGATCAGGACACTGAAGTTGAGGTGTCTCAGTACTTGCCAATGTAACCGCTTACACGTACACACTTGGCTGAAACACAGCAACTGCATAAGCACCTCCTAGTGCCAATGAAAAGAGGCACCTCAACAGGAAAATTTGGCCAGAAACATACCCTGAGAAAGATTCAGCCCAGCAAAACCCACCTCTCTTCCTGATATACACAGACAAGAACTATGCAAGCTACTCCCGTAAAATAAATCAGGAAACACAGCTGTGGAAATCCAGGCCAAAATGCAAAGGGAATGCTGTGTCCAAGTAAGAAGACACAGCACTGAGGGGAAAAAAAAGTATACATTTGGAAATAAATACCGACAGCTCTGCCATTAAGCAGAGTAAGCAGTCAGTGATAAGAATGGTAAAACTTAATTTTCACTAGTAACTGCACAAGGCAGACATTGCCAGTGCATCTTATAAACAAGAATATGGTTAAATAGTCATTTTCTCAGGGAGATCAACAAGAGCAAGGTAAAGGACTTTCCCAGATGAAATAGACTGCAGAGAAGGAAAGCAGCTTCTAGGTCTCACTACTCCTGCCCCACCCCTACCCCTCACAAGAACAAAGCTAACTGTGATGCTGATTCTGCGAGCAGACACTTCTACTTCTTGAAACCAGTGCCTTCTTGTATGAACAGTTCATTAAAGATAAATGTAGCAGGCAAAAGCCTGTGAAGTCAGTTTTTAAGTCTGCCTATGAGACAGATGCTGGTAATCAGTTTCAGCAAGTTTGTCAATCACTTGCAATTACAAAACCAAAAAAGATCGGGCAGATTTTGGTCTTCCAAATTCATGTGATGTCTGTAACACTATCAACTGTTCACCTTCCCAAGACTACAATCCCTCTTAGACATGAACAGCTGTGAGTAATGGGAGTAGCTGGTCTCCCTTGACTGGCCACACTTTTTTTTTTAAATCACAGTAAAAAAATCATGATTTTGGGAAGCTACTCCTTCATTCCACAGCATCTGCTACTTCAGACTCTGTTGGGCACCAACCCCATTCAACACTGACATGATGGAGCAGCATGCAGAACATAAGCCTTCCTGAGTTTCAGTTTAGAGCATGTCTATCATGCCCTGAAGTACCAGTACTAGCTCACAGGCAGGTATCCCACCTTCTCCTCCATAATCCATAGATGAATGTCAAACTTTCAAGTAAGGTTACTGCAATAGAATCTGCAAACTGTTCTCATTTTTATGTAGAAACATACATTATGGCATCATCATTTAGATACATCTACAATTTCTTCCTGACTTTTCTTTTTTTCCCCAATAATAAGTTAAAACAAAACAAGTTATGAAAAACCCTTAATGAAAGAACAATCTGAAAAATGGCTCTGGTACAAACTCCTGACTGACACTTCATGCTAACTGAAAGTATCAGAAGCACTGAAAATGAAAACTGACCTGAAACAGATCAGTCAGTCACAGCAGAAACCAAAATGACAAGATAGAAACAATGATTAAGACTACCAAAACAGGCAGTCCAAAGGGCCTGGCCAGGGTCTGGAAGTAGTTACTGAATATAAGCATTCAGAATGAAATCATCTCTTTCCCAATGGCTGAACTGAGTAGTGACAATAAATATTTTAAGGCTCAGATTAAACCAGCTCCTAAGAAAGAGGAAGTTGATATATTCAGGAAATTTTCAACTAGGTTTCAAACATTAGGAAGGGAGATGTCTCCTTTTGGCATACTTGAATTTTAGATTTATTTTCTAAAATAAAAAAAAAGGTACACATCAGCTAAACTGTGAACATCTCCATATTCTTACCTAAAAACACTGGAAGGATGGTTTGCCACAACTGATTTCAGATTCGTTCTGTCTAGATTCATGTTCTGCCAACATTTCTCAACTAGTTTCTGAAGTATCAGCTTAGTTTCAAAAGCCATGCTGTATCGAGAGAGGAAGAGAAGCCTACATAATGAAGCAAAAAGCTTAATTTATATAATGAAAACTTTTGGGAAAAAAAAATAGAGAAAAACTAGGAAAACCTGCTTCTCTAGGTTAAAAATTGGTAGTGTTACCTGCAATCTAAATCTCCATTTGCAAAACAAATGGAGATTTCCATGAAGTCCAAGTACCACAGACATAGTAGGATTTCTGAGACAGACTTGTTTCAGAACAGCAGTGTTCACAGAGGCACGCCCAGAGTGTGTCACAGAGCAAGAGCTGGAGGTGCGTGAAAAGCGGCATCTTACTGCAAAAGATTTTGTACTACATGAGGTTATCATCTGCCTCTTAAAATAGCCTGCTGGCTGTTTTACTACACTACCACGTGCTCTAAGCACAACTTAAATGCCATCACATGCTCACATTTCATCTGGAACAAATGTGTGCAGCCAAGTGATCAGATGATGCACAGATTCAGCATCAATGGAGAACGAACTACGGACAGAGTATGAGCCAGAAGCACAGATCCACTGACTTCAAGCGCACTTATTTCCCCCACTGCTTATCAGCCTGGGAGTCTCATTTTGCTCACACACTTTTAAAAATAAACATTAACAGAAGAAACAGGAAAATGCTTGTAGCATTAAATATGTACTATCAGCCAAAGAAGAAAGACTGAGCGGGAATTGATATTCCGGCAACAGTCAGAATTTGACTAAGTATGATTAAACATGTGGAAANGGGGGGGGAAGGTAACACAGAAATGTAAGAATGAAAGAAAAAAAGGGAATAAAGAAACATTACACCCTTCTAGTAAGAAGGGATTTAATCAGAAATCTCAATTGCTTCCTTAATATACTGTGGAAAGTGCCAAAAAATAAGAATAAAGGCTTACTCAATTTTCATATATCTTGTTGAAACTTTCATTTAATTTAGAATCACCAATCGGAAAAAAGTAATTCCCAAGTAGTTAGCAGAAATGAACAAGCCCCAAAACCAACACTTCAGGTATCAACTAGAGTAAATTCAATTCAATATATCCCTTTTAAAAATTCACTGAAGAACACAAAACTGTATGCACACTCCTGAGCTACAGCTCCTCTCAAGCAAGCGCTTTCCGATCCGTAGTTTACCATTTTGTTTCCAGCCAGTACAAACACTCTTTAAAAGGGGGCCAAGGATTTGGTCTCTTCTTTACTCACAGGTACCTGCAACAATGTGATGCAGCATCCTCCACCATTAACATTCATTTTGAAAGAGGTGGCACAGGACTTATCTGGGAAGCAGGGACAAGCCTCACCACCACTTCCTGTGGTGACCAACCACTCCTCCTGTAGCAGGGCTGGTGGAGCTGCCTGGGCAGCCAGAGGCAGCTGGAGGGCCCAGTATCTTTGGTCAAGGAAGACAGTAAACTGAAGCCAATTTAATGCAACAGCCTGTAAGTTGAGGGCATCCAGCAGCTGCCAGGCCAGCAGACAAATCATCTCTCTGAAGAACAAGGCAGACGCTTCAGGGACAGACAGGCAGCACAGGTCTAGGTAAACCATTCCTGCTCAGGATTTGCAAGCTCACGGATCAGTGCAAGCTTTCAGGAGCAAAATCTCCCAAACTCCCTTCTCTCCACCACCTTATACTCTTTTCACTCAGGCAGCCATTAAACTGAACTTGCAGAAAACTAATCTAGCAAGTGGAAAGCTTGCTGCAAATTTCATGAGCTAAACCAGCTCAGTATCAGATGAGACCAGCACCTGAGCCAATGCATGGGAGAAAAATACCTTATCTGTCAGGGGGACAGAAAAAAAAAAAGAAAATAAACAAAAAACCCTCCAAACACTTAGCTACAGTCCAGCCACAGCCAATCATCCAGCATAATTCAGTAGTGAGTTTCTGTAAGGAATTCAAACTTAATGTTTATGGGAATATCTATAAAAATTTCCACATTCCAAATTAATAAAATATGCCCTCTAGCAGGTTACAAGCAAACACAAAAATTCAATCCACACCAATTCTGCTTATTCATAGTAATGCCTGGGAATTCAATCTGAAAGAAATAAAGATAACTTCCTTGAAGAAACTAGCTATTGCAAGAATTTGATAGTTCTGATTCATCAGCTGATACACTATATGATAGGCTTGGGTAGCCAAGCAGACAAGGGCAGCTCGAGGTGATACTATGAGTAGTCAGGCCCAACAGTTTATCTGAATTCCTTAACAGTCTTATCTCCACAGTCCAGGGTTCTTCCAGCCTCATCACCTTGCCCATTGCCAGCGCCTTAACTTCAATGCCCTCTCCAAAACACAACTGCTCCCAATCCAACCTTCACAGAATAGTGTCCTAAGCCCAGCCTCTCACTGGCAACACACACTGCCTCACCAGTGCTGCCTGGGCCCCGATCCCACAACCTGATCCAGAAAGCAGCTCCTGGCTTTCCTACAACCATACACTGGATACAACGAGCCCCAGCCACCACTGGATCAATGGTAACCATACACAGACAATCCCAATCCTATCACCTGGATGCAGGCACCCAAAGCTGAGGAGTCCAGGCCTGTGGTAGTTGGTGCCCTGTATGGTCAGGAATGTGCCTGTCCACAGGCGCAAAGGCTTGGGACCTCTGGTGGAAGACTCAGGTACACTACCTTGTCCTTTCATAAGTTGTAACAGTTCAGTGGCTGACAAAGATTGCTTTGGTGTGAGCTCTTTTGCAAATGTAACTGCTGCTCCTCAACAACAAGAATTTCTAGCAGAAATATACACTACTTATCTATATACTCCTCCAAGCAGCATCTAGGGATGCCATCTATTGAACCAGGACAAACACTAAAGAAAAATCAGTGACAGCTTATTCAGGCCCAAAACCTGCATCTCGGAGTTGCTAGTAAGAAAGAATGCAGAAAGGCAAATATTACACAGTAATATTTCACCAAAGTTTTTTCCAATAGTTTGTCTTAGGGGCGATCTGCATCTAAAGGTCTTAAATGGATTTTTTACATTTCTTTAGTCACTTCTATAAAGGATGCAATTTCAATTTCTACAAAAACCCACAGAAATCATTTGCACAGCTCAGAGGGTGAAGAATCACTTCTTTTCATTGGTTATGACTTTGCCAATTGCTTGGTTTTTTCTGAGTAAGTCTTAGCTCCTGTGCAAGGAGAAATAGAAAGCAACATTGCCACTTTCTCCATGCTGCCTGTTACCAAGTCCCTATCAACCTCAGATACTCATCTCTTTTGTTGACAGAAGAGTCAATTTAGCTGCACCTCACACGGACTCAATTCCTTCATTTTCTTGGAACAAGTTCTGTTAAGTCTTGAAATGGCAGACTATTCCATTTCCTTTAAATATACCATTTCTCCTGGGCACTGCTGTAAAAATAATTCATCTTGATCCTACAATTCACAGAACAGTCAATGACCAAGCACAGCATCTTTGTGATTTGCCAGGACTCCATGACACCTGTCAGTAAAAGAACTCACATACTAAATTGAAATTTTAACTCCAGCAAGCAACATAATACTCGGCACAGCCTCAGCAGCAGAGAAATGGAAAGCAGCAAACACGAACCAAGCCTTTAAAGATCAAGGAAGGAAAGAAGGGAAGAGATCCAGAGATCTAGAGACCAGTAAAGCAAATGCCTAAGCCTGGTAAATTGATAAAAGCTATAATAAAAAAAAAAAGCATAATTGGTGAGGTTTGTTTAAATAGGGATATAAAAAAGAATTAACATTGCTTTAGTGGAAGAAAGCAGCTTTTCCCAAATGCTTCTATGCACCTTGAAACAATTAGCCAAATATAGGGTAGCCCAGTTAATACATCACATCTGAGTATCCTTGGAAAAGACAACACAACAAGGGTTGGTTTTATTTTAAACAAAGGTAATTTGAGCTAGGAGGCTCCTCTTGAAGATTCAGAAGATCTACAGAAGAAACAATCAACAGCTGTATGCAAACAACTGGGTTTCCCTATGAAGGGAGTATCAAAAGTGACCCATAGAGATCTAGCTTGGGAGCCACAGGCAATAAACAGACATTTTTTACTATTTCCACAGTATTTCTGTAGCTTAAATACAGCTGTGGTCCACTGTGATACTAAAAAACAAGAAATGATCCAGAGATGTAAACTGTTTAAGCCAACTAAATTAATACAATGGTATCCACATGAGGAAAAAGCAACCTGAACATGTGCATCTTGGAAAGAGATGGAATGCAGTGCAGTATACTAATGCTATATGAAGTCACATATAGCACAGAGAACATCTCTAATGTAAAAACAAAGGCAGTCACTGCCACCAGCTGCAGCAGCTGAACATACAAAAGGAAATTATTATAAAATGCGTAATTTAGACATAGAACTTACTGTCATAGGATGCTGTGAAAGTAAAGGGAGCTCAAAATAGCTTTAGAAAGCTATTTAAATAAGCCATAGAAGAAGGTCCACCGAGCTGTTGAATACATAGTGATACATCCCCGACTCCACAAGAAGCTCCTCAGCTACAGACTGTCAGAAGCTGGGAAGATTTAACAGAAGGTATCATGCTGTATTTTTACCAGCTTGCTTGAGTTTAACCTTTTCTTCCAGGCAACTACTACAGACCCACATTTCACAAGATAAAGTAAGTTAATTTTTGATCTGAACTTGTATAGTTATCCTTAGGTCACTGAAGACAGCAAAACTATTTCTACTTTTTAATGTCCAAAACCAAATTAGGCAAAAACAGGTTTTTATACTAATGTAGTTACTACAAAAAAACCAAAAAAAACAAAAAAAAAAACAAAAAACAACCCCCTCTGTAAAACACTGCTTGAGTAACAATAACTACCATTTATTCCCCAAATTCTCAAACCATGCATCAAATTTTATTTCAAAATTATTACAGGATTTCAAAGCTGAGCTAAGCAATTAAATCTGTCATATTGGAAGATACAGAAATATTATGATAGAAGTTACCTCAGAAAAGACTGAGAGAACATTTTACCTAGCTCAGTCTAACTGCACCCTGTTACTCCAATGGTCAATGCTGACTCAATGCCTCCCACAGGTGTACCCCTCACCCCTCTCCAGTGTGGGGTCTGGTCACAGCGCAATCACGGAAGCACAGGGTGAGTCAGAGAAAGCAGCAGGGCAATGTCTAAGACCATTGGGATTACCCAATTTCACATGGGCAGCCCACAGCCAGAGCAAAAAATGTGCAACAAACCTTGTCCACCACTAAAAGATGCAAATACTGTAATGCTAATACCACTAAATGCACCTCCTAAACGGTGACATAACTTTGCACCACTTCAAAATTAGCTAGCAATTACGTCTAGGCTTAAATGATAGCAAGGAGATTAGCAAGAAGAAACAGCTCCAAATATCACTATACCAATATGTTAAAGTTATGGCACAGTAGAGAAGAAACATTTTGTTATAAAATTTTCATGTGATATACTAACACGTGGGAGTTTTCTCCCCACTTAATCTCTGCTATTTAAATACCACAAAAAAGTCAGCCTTAGTTCTAGAAGAACAAGTTATGGATTATTATACTGACCCATCTTCACAGTTGATACTGTGGAATTGAAGTTGATACTAATAGGACTTCTGTGGGAAGCTCACAAGTTTCTAATAAGCAAAGTCAAGTTTGCTGAGTTAAGGATAAGGCTTCAACGAAAACTGAAACCCCACAGGGAAGCATTTAATACTGAAACTATAATTTACATAATACTTTCAGATGAAAGGATACCAACCAAACCACACAGATCTACAGCACCCTCAGAAACACAATTCATCACTGTAAAGCCATAAATGGCTGTAACACTGGCATTTAGCAAAAGTCTTAGAACAAGCCAAAGTAAGAGCACATATAAACCCTTTCCAAATTATCATTTCCATTACACTCCCCAAAAATCCCATGTAGAATTCCTGCTGAGATCAGTAATGTGACTAGTATCAGTCTCCAGACCTCAGCCTTTTAGTAGTGAGAACACAGCAGAGATCCAATTATTATCAGAGTTGTGCAGTACTGGAAATTTAACTTCTACATGATATGCAGACTGCAAAACATACTGATTTATTAACACAGAAAATATCAATGCAGTGAAATAGAAAAACAAAAGATCATTTATTAAAAGCAGTAACTAGGGCAGTAATGACAAAGATCCGGCCTCAGAGGAGTTCAATACACACAAAAATACCAAGGTGCTCTGCACATGGCAAAAGGAAGCATCACATCCTATATGGATAAAGGAACGAAATGTGCCATTCTAGAAACAGGTTAAAAAGTTAAACGAAAATTTCCAATTGGATGCTCCAGAAGCATTTAGAAATGTGAAGACATGGTTCCAACAAAGTGGATTGCTTAAAAATCTTCAGCAAAGTTATGTCAAAATGTTACTGCTACTCAAAATGGTACTGCCACCATCTTATCTTTATGGAAGACATCATCAAGAAAGTGACTTATGTTCCAAAAACACAAAACAAAACCAAATTCACCTTCTATGGGTGAGAAAACCTTTCAAATACATTGCAAGAAACAATACAAAGCTAACAAAGTACATGTTAGGACAATATTGAAGTTTTTCAACAGATCACAACTCCTAGTGAACATTATCAAGAGAACATATTTTTTTAACCTCTAAGCAGTAACAGTAGCTTTGGAAATAAGCATACAGTGTTTAAAAAATCTGACATAAAGTAACTATTGAAAAAGCACTTCTCATTTGTTAAGAACTGACTGTAAAGGCTTGTTTTGTACTATCAACCTGCCAAGCAAAATTTGTTTTGTCCATGCCTTTGTAGGGCTTCTCGAAGAGCCTGCCTTATTTTGAACCCATTGGCCTGTTGCCCTATACAACACACCTGGTAAAACAACACGTGTATACTGGACACATACAGTACCTGCTCCTCATATTTGTGCCCTCAAACATAATTAGTTTTAGGGTACCCCGACAATAAATCCACCCATGGAGGTTGTGCTCAAAGCTTGCAGCAGTGGTTTCCACACTAGCTTTTACCAGCTATGAAAGCAGTTCCTTTCAGACAGACATTCAAACCATAATCCCTAAGATCATGCCACCTTTTAAAATGGAGTTAAGCCATAATGCAGTGTCTGGATTGTACCAAAGCAATTCAAGTCCTGCTTCATTCCAATTCACCACCCTAAACTCCATGATTCTAGTGCTTTCTGAACAATTTAACTTCCACAGTACTAGAAGCCATTGGTGCTTCCAACATAGGAGTATCTCCTTCCCAGTGGCACCCTGTCACCCCAATTAATGGCCAAGGTATTCTCTCAAAAACTCTTCAAGTCATGAGAGCAGGTGAGCAGCTGTGGTCTCTCCAAGCTGCTTGAGAGCAAGTTCTCTGACTGTCAAACAAGCCACAACTCTCTGCCTGTGAAGAGGCTGCATCTGCTTCCATAAACTCCCTCAGAGAGGCTTTTTAAAAAGGCAGGAAAACAAAGGAGGAGAGAGTTTCATGCTGTGATTTCATATCCTTCATTAACTCGTGAGAAGGGCACCCAAGGCTTCCTCTTTAGGACTACAAAGCCTCCCTATTCTACAGAAGAAAAAGAAATGCACAAAGATGAAAACATAGTCTTAATATTAAAATCAGGATTATTTCAAACAAACCTAATATTAAAATCAGGATTATTTCAAACAAACCTCAATATATCTCACTTTAAGCATCACCACAGTTACCAGAGGGTAGACACTGCCATGAAAATACAATTATTTCCCTTGGGTAGTTTATCTAGTGAAACTATTACTATTCAGTAGGTAGTGAGGATACTCCTTGATGAGACCTGCCTTAACTACTACCAAGAACAGACTGAACTTGAAATCAATTACACGCAGCAATTACGTAGAATTCAATCCTGCTTCAGCACTTTCAGTAGTGAGGTAAAACAATTAAGACCCTATGTGAAGGACTGAGAATGGCAGCACATCACCCCCACAGTTCAAGTCCCTTAAGAGGCGTGAGTAGAGGTCTGACAAGCTCTATCTGCAAAAGCAACTGCCCAATTCAAACAAAGCGTAACAAAAGCTACATCCAGAAATGAGGAAGGGGAGCGTTGTAGACAAAGAATGACACTGCCAATAGTAAGTTTCACCCAAATTTAGGAAACTATTTTTCAGATGTCTAGGTCCGTGCTGTCTTCTTGTGTATCCATAAAGACTTGATTCCACCCACCACAGGTAATCGTCTGGAGAGGCTTCTGTTGTTGACTATAAGAGGAAGCCTCTCCACAATTAACTTTAGCTGGAATCCATGAGACAGTGCTGAAGCCAAAGGAAAGGAAGGGTGGTGTTACAGAGACCTGCAACATTTGCAAAACCCACTTGCTTTAATGCTCTCAGCTTTAAAGTTGCACTCTCCCTTTACCACTAGTTTTTGAGCCCATCATCCCCCTTTGCTGTAACAGACTGAAGTGGCTGAACCCCATGCCAATCCAGCTTTTTTCCCGGAGTAGTTCTCTGCATTTCAAGCACCTGACCTGCACCAGAACTGATCTACAATAAGTAGTCAGAACAGATAGAAAAACACTTGTCTCTTTGACCAGACAGCACGGACCTCGAAAACGTTAGAAATCAGGGTTAGACAGCTGATGCTAAGCTAGGAATGACAGGAGTGAGAAAAGAGAGGCAAGTCACCTAGGAAAATATTGCAGAAAGGAAGATCAGAACCCAAAACTGACGTGGAAAACAGATCCAACATGAAAGAGAGAATGGGAGAGGAGAAACAAACAGTTACTAAGAACTTGGTAGAAGCCAAGTCATATCATCCCTCTGCTATCAACACTTAGAAAACACAGCAATTGAGAACATGCACATCCCTTCCCAGCTCAGCACAAAGCAGAAACTTGAGCTTGCCACCACTGGCAGATAAGCTGACAGCTCAGGTGCAGAGGCTGAGCTGGAGACACAGCAGATCTCCCACACATCACTACACTGCCACAGAGAGCTTTCTTTTTCCCTACTTTTTTTGAAGGCTAGGATCACCTAAAGATGATCTGCATATTCACTGTACAATAATCTATCCCCCCACTTCATGCCAGGCACAGCTCCTTTGTGACCTCCACAAGGTCAATTTGATAGGAAAGAAAGCAGGTTAATAAGGTTACTTCTACCAGCCGACCTTCCTGCACCATCTCACCTTGGAGTCTGTCAAGCATCCATGCTAGACAATGGAAGGGCAAGAAATACGCAAGTGATAGCACGTGTCACTGCTGCTCTACTGCCACAATGGTTTCATCTACCCTAGGACCACAGTCTGGCTTTAGCCTGCTCTGCATCATGTTCTGCACTCACAGTTCCAATTGAGGCCCAGAGGAGCTCTGTCAAACCATGGACACTTGAGGCTGCAGCTCAAGCACTGCGAAACAAGGCTAATACCAACTCCTTCAGAAACCAAACCAAAGAAAGTATTGTGGAAAGCTGCTGCTAATTCTGCCTCCAAACTAACACTTAAATCCAAGAAAAGTCTGAGACCATCCAATGAACAAAGGAAGAGCAACGAACAGCGTTACATCTAGAACCGGGCAAGGATCCTAGAAAAAACTGAGCAATTACCCATTTAGCACAATGCACATACAGAGGGGGACCAATAATCCTTTTTGGGTTTGGCATAGCAATTTTCTTGGTCAAAGCCTCAGTAACATACACATCACAAATGGAATTGAGGAAAGTGTGGTGTGCAAGAGTTAAGTCTACCATTGTTCTACACTTGCAATGCTTTTACAATACAAAGACAAGTATTCCACTTACCTACTGCTAAGCTAAACTAATACAAAAGCTGATTTATTTACACCTGTGCAAAACAACTCCAAATTACATGCTCTTGAGTGTGTCAATTGAGGAAAATAGACTGCAGCATTTTAAGTTACAATAGTCTCTCATTTCTATCTCAAAGTGTACTTTCCGAAGACCTGAGATTTTTTGGAGTGCTCTGAAGGCACCATGTACGTTCTTCTGCATCTGCTGAAAACAGCTATAAATAAAATTATGCTCATTCACTGAGTTCTGAATGCTATAGTGATATTTGAAAATTAAATACCCCACCAAGAAATAGTAACAAAAAAATTAAGAGATAAGCCATCTTAATATGCAAGTACAGGCAGGAAAGAAACCAACTAGCTGACTGGCATCTTCAAAACTGCTGAGCTCTCCAAGCCAACTAATTAACTCAGGCCATAAATAATACATAGATGCGGCCAATTTAACTATCAGCAGTTTACAATATCAAAGTAAGGTAATTACTACAACTTTTTATTTTAACAATGAAGAACTGCTCTTTCAGTTTTATTGCTAAGTACAGAAAATAACTTTAGCTGCATTTATCCATGAAATTTATCTTTTGCAAAATGTTCATGTGACACCAGGGTGAAGAACTAGCCTAAGGCAAAGGGTGTGAAAATGTGTTTTCTTGTAATTTACTTTATGCTGCTCACAAGCCCACAACATGGATGGATTTAAATGGCCTATTCAAATAATGATTAGATTAGTACAGATTAACATCCTATTCCATGTTTGTAATTCAAACACTTTCCTAAACATTTGGCATCAATCCTTAGGAAAAAAAAAAGTGAGTGATTACCCTACCTCCACACACTTAAATGTTTTAACATACATGACTTAAATGCTTTAATAAAAAAGACTTTGATCAAACAATGAAATATGATGAACTATGTCATGATTTCTGCAGACGGTTGCTTTTAGACAAAACATGGTAATTGCTTAAAGTGTACATTTTGAAGGCACTCTATGAAGATAATAAACCTATAGAACACGCAAAAAAAAAAAAGCACTTCAATTTTTTTTTTTAACAGAAAACCAGTTATTTTAACAAGTAGGAAGTAATCTTTGTGCTTGATGATTTAAAACCAAGTGCTTCCAGGCACTTTCTGCTAAGGGACTTAAGAATCAGGGACTGTCTTTATATTACCTCATTTTTATTCATTAATTGAGCAAGAGTGGGGGGTGTGATAAATTCCACCCTCTCTCCCAGTCTCTTTGCTTCGTACTGACCAAATGAACTCAAAACATTTGAAGAATAGACTGATCCAGTTAAAAAGTATGTAAAGGTCCATAATTTTAGATTGGGTTGTTGCTGTCAAAAGACAATGTCCCAGACTCCTCCCTTCTCTGATGTGTCCTCTGTGCCACAGTCACTCAACCCATCCAGTTCTGAGGGTCAGTTACACTGGAAGAAAAATCTAACCCAGAAGTTGGCAGGGAAGCAATGAACAGATCACTGGGAGTCTGTCAGATTGTCTAAAAATAAGGTGTTTCTGCTTGAGTTTCTTTAGAAATAATCATGAAACAATGTAAATTCATCTAGATGATGTAAAAATAATGCACGGACAGTACACACTTGCTGCCAGAGTTTACAACTCTTTTAGGAAAGTAAAACATGGAACTGATGGATGCCTTGCTAGGGGTGTTTCATTGCAACTCACATTAATCTAAACCAGCATGCCCTTCTCTGCCATGTTCAGTCACTGCCAGGCAGGTGGGCAACAGGAAAACAGATACCAGAGTATCCATTCTAAAAATTTTTCAGAGGGGAACTTAAAGAAGGGGGGTTGGAGAGGGAAACAGGAGGGATAATTTAATTAAAGCTAGGGTAGTGGTTTGGTTTTCAGCAGTACTTGCCTAGGAGAACTGCTTTTGTTGGCACTTCCAGACAACACTCTCCTAAAAATCATCTTGCAAAACAGCCTAGGGATTGTTGTGCAGCAAGAGTGGACATCACATTGAGAAGACTTGATCAGGCAGGAATTTTTCAAGTTATTTAACAAGTATATATCTGGCAAAAACTAGTAAGCATATCATCACATTCTCACTAGTCCTCTCTCTGATAACAAGTCTTCTGCCCTCCTCAAGGAAAATGTGTCAGGGGTAGGGGTTAGAAAATAAGATTGGAGAGCATGGGAATAATTTTTAAAAAGTCTAGATATTTGGAAAAAAAAAAATCACTCAGCACTAGAAAGAGAGGATCTGTGAAGATGCCCTTCACAAACAGGAAGTACATCAGTTAGCAATGGCATGTATTTGTTGTTGAGTGCTTCCACCTCTAGTTTTTCCTTTATTTCACAACCTAAGGCAGCTGTGCTACTACCATTTATAGCACTGGTGAAGCAAGCAGCATCGAGGATTTGTATCAAAGGAGCTTGGCTCAATGTTTAATGTTTTATTTGTAAATTGGACTCAAAAGCAACTGGTACTTATCTAAACGTTCCACTCAAAGAAGCCTGGCCAGCAACAGTCAAAAAATTGGAAGAAGTCTACTGGGGGAAAAAGAATCAATCAGGATTTCATCTGCTAAAAATAAGCCTCTAGCCCCAGGCCTTCAGAAAGCAAAGGGTACCCCAAGAATGCTTCACCCTCTCCCTGCTGGCCCCAAAGGCAAAGAGGGCAGCTGCTGGGCTGCCCACACACAGGCTCCCAGCAAAAGCTGCCAGCAGGGCAGAGCCACCTCAGGACAGCACACAGGCAGAGAGCCCTGCACCAGAAGGAATACCCCCTCTTCTTTCCATGGCACCAGTGCTCAGGCTCGTATATTTGCACTTGACCCACAAGACGGCACCAACAGAAAAACTTTGCTCCCCCTTTTTTCCTCTCTCCCTGCCTCTCTCTGACACAAGGCTCACCACTGGCCCTGGACTGATTCAGAGAAGGACTGCCACCTACTGAAACATCACATCATTTTCCCACATAGCTGAATTTCCGTCCTCACCTGCCCCCAAGTCACCCAACCAGCTGAATCCTGCTGGCTTCATCCAAGAGGTGGAGTATGAGGCAGACAGCTGAAGGCAGCTTATTTGCAGTAACAAGTCTGAGGTTTTCAGCATTACAATTTTCCCCATAACCTAGGATTTTTCAGTATTTCCTGAAAAACAGAAAAACCTGGGAAAAGCTAGCAGTGTCAAAAAGACATACTGCTCCTCACACATGCAGATTCCAGCTCTCAGTAATACTGACAGGAGCAGCCCAGCATCTGATGAAACATCTAAACAGAGTTACCTATAGTGAAATAGAGGGCTCAAGCTGAAACATGCAAGTGCTAGAGCCATTTACGTATTCAGCTGAGCACAGTAAGATAACTTCCCTAAGGAAATGGAGAAATCACCATATTCTAATATTTCTTTTCCTTTTAATTAGAGCAAGGTACTTTTCCCCTCTCATCAACACCATCTTTCAAAATCAAGCCTGTGGAAACTACTCTCCACAGCAGAATGCATCTCACCTTTCCCACAGATGCCAAGATATTTACATGCAAGCAGAAGTCAGGAATAGCTGCAAAGTTGGAAGCACTTAAGAAATCAGAGCAACATACAAAAGGCCTAGATTTGGTAGCCCATCATTTACAGATAACTGAAGAGATCTATGTCGACTCTTAAGTTCAAAGTAAAATCAAAAGATTCTGGCAAGATGACAGTAAACAAAAGCAGCAGCCTGCTTTGCCAGGCTGGACTCTTTTCTACATAGTCCTCATTTGAGGTAAACTTCAAAGCAACTGTTCTGCCAGAATTCCTCCCTTGCCAAAATGATGCAACACAGTCATTGTCACAAGAGGAGAAAGTTTTCCAAGTTCCTGCAGAGACTGAGCACTGTCATCTCCCTTACTGCAGGATGCACTTCAACTCTAAGGATGCTCTTAGTCCAAAAGCATATGTTAAAAAAACCTCAACATTATGTCATTAAGGCCTGCAGGTACTCAAGTTTTCTTCACACAATATACCAACAGCTATAACCTATTTTTTACATTTTTTGTTTTTCTTCTGTTACACACATGCTTGGGAAATAATCTGACACCTAATAAAAAGGTAACTGTGTTCAGCATACACAAGTGTAGTTGTATAGTGCAAGAGTTCTCTACATTTCTATTTTCAGTATGTTTGCCAGCTAAAAAAATCTCTTCAAAACTATTCAAGACAAGAAGTGTGTGCATAGGGAGGGAGTCTGAGACCTCTTAAGTCCAACTTCACAAGGCATTCATAAAAACCGCAACAGCAACCAACAAGACCACAGCCATCCTCTAGGAAGTAAAAAGGCAGGCAGTTCCTGACACAAACAAGACCTGACTTCTGAAATGCACTTCACTGCTGAGCACCTGCTGTGAGGCCAGCGCAACACTGTCCCGATGCCATCTTCATTCCTCTCTCTCTCTATTGCCCCTGCTGTTGTTCTTTTGCTGAGAGGGACAGAGCAGCTCAGTCGTTTTCCTCCCAAGACCTGCCTTCACACCTGGCATCCCCACCACCTCTGCAAAGCTTGGACCTTGCTCAGTGTTAATCGGAAAGGCCCCCCTTCCAACAGCTCCCACCCTTTAGAAAAACAGCAGATGAGCCCTTCCTCACTGTGCTTCACAGCAAAGAACTGGAGGGCAGGAGAGGGCTAAAGAAATCAGAGAGTAAGAACTCCTCTGACAAGTTGGGAGAATATAGTGTTAGCCAGGAAGCAGCCTCTTGTCCCTTTTTATGCCTCAAGGACTCAGAAGTTCTCCTCAAAGCCTTCCAATTCTTTCTACCCACCTTTTTCTCCCCATTTTCCTAGTTTCCATGCTTTCCCTCACATGATTAATTCCTCTTCTATCAAAGAAGCACTGAAATGCTCTTGCGGAAACAGTTTTATATATTTGAGCATGAGCATAATGCTGAAGTCTTCTGTGCATTCTCAGTTAATAGTGCAATACATTTTAATTGCTAGATGAAGGTTCATTTTATTCTCAAGATCCAAACAAACATCAGAAATAAAGCAGTTACAGAGAAGCCTCTCCCAAACCACGGAGCACCTCACTTGCAAAACTGCTCTGAACAGATCTATACCAGTGCTGTGGTTTAACCTGGCAGGCTGCTGAACACCACAGAGCCATTCGCTCACTTATCGCCCCCAATAAGTGGGATAAGGGAGAGAACTGGAAGAAAGGTTGAACTCATGGGTTGAGATAAAGGCCATTTAATATGACAGAAAAGGAAGTGAAAATAATAACAATGACAAAAAAATATAGAAAAGAAGTGATGCACAGCCATCTGTTGACCAGGGCCCAGCTAGTCCCCAAACAGCAGGTGGACACCCCCTGCCACCTCTCCCCAGTTTCAGTGCTGAGCATGCCACCACATGGTGTGGGATATCCCTTCAGTCAGCTGGGGTCAGCTGACCTGGCTGGGTCCCCCTTTCTGCCCCACAATCTCTTCCTTGGCAGGACAGTAGAAAAATCTAAAAAGCTCTTGCCTTAGCATAAGCACTGCTCAGCAACAACTAAAACAGTATGTTATTAACACAATTCTCATTCTAAATCCAAAATGCAGCACTATACCAGCTTCTAGGAAAAAAAAATTAACTCAATCCCAGCCAAAACCAGGAGGACTAGCTAATATTTACTGTGTCACTGCAGCTTGCCTTGTACATGCTGACCACTAAGACACAACTGAAACATTTTGGATGTATTTTGACATGCTAGACTTATCCTCACATATGCTCCATGCAGCAAAGAAAGGAATGCACACCCATGATAAACCCATTATGCCACACTCTCTACATACACACTGTCTTATATTTTTGTGTTCAAAATATCACACATCATGCAATACAAAAGAACTGGTAGGAATTAAAATATTCATGGTCCAATTCAAAATTTCAAAATTATTTTTTACTTGGAAAGTACTGAACATAGACCTTCAGCAGAAAAAAAAAAAATATATATATATACTAGCACATTCCCCAGCTATTTGTTACATTACTTGTTACAAAGACATACTTGTAATCTACCTTTGTTACTCAATACCTTTTTTCTCAGTCTGTTTAAAATCATCGCATATCAGGCGCTTTAGGACGTGTACCTCAATAAGGAGATGCATTCTTCCTCTTTAATGAAAGCCATTGGAGTCACTTTAGTCAAGAGGTGATAGCACAATACCATGGTACTGCTGACACAACAAGCTCGGCAGAATCACAAGAAATAAATTCTCATGGAAAGAGAAGGTTTAAGAGGAAAGGGAACCATGTAAGGATCTGAAAAGCTACCATGCACATTTGTGGTTTAGACTATGTTTCACTAAATAAAACTGTAACAGCTTCTGATACTACCATTCCTCCCTGTCCAATGCCCTATGTTCCTGCCTTGCTGTCACCTTCTCAGTTACTATGACACTATGCACAAATGGTATACAAGATGAGGAAATGGCTTAATCCGAGAAAAAAAATCTTGGTTTTCCACCACTCTATTTATAAGACACCCTTAAAGTAGTATTCAAAGGCTTCTCTTCAATGGGAATACAAAGGATTGGTAAACGCATGAAACACAGTTTCAGTCCTAGGCCTGCTATTCTGTGCATCGTAGGAATTCTTTGGATCACAAGATGCTGTTCTTATGAAAATAATGTAAATATTGAAGCAACTGCATCTCTTTGTCTTAAAAACATGTATTTACACATGAGAAAAAGGATAGAAATTGGGGATGTGAGGGAGGGAGAAGTAGTCACATCTTGGAGGTCTGTATGAACAAGACAGGTTGCAGTGACACGCTGCATTTTGCTGTACATCTAAACTATATTCAGAATAGTTTTGTGAACAAGTAGAAATTGGGGTAGGAGTGGGGGAAAGGAATACAGTAGACACATCTTAATGAAAAGATACAACTATTCTCTTTTGAAAAATACACCAGTAATATCTCGGCCTCCAAATAAAACTTCCCAATGTGTGGTCCGTAAGCATAGAATGGTAACTTTAAAACATTGAAATTCTGGAAAATGTTTATGACATTTAAGTATCATGAAGGCATTTGGCAGCACACCTTCTGGGTTAGAAAGACATTCTCTTGGAATAAGCCCAGGAGCAAATCTAAATATTGTTCTTGACAAAATAAAGATGATAGCCTGAATAAGGACTGAAAGGAATAGATAGATGATTTAATTTATGTATCATCATCGTAAGACTGGCATAAAGCTCTTCAGTACTAACAACCTATTTATTCATAATTCACTGATAGATGTCAGCCAAGACCATCCACAATAGCAGCACAGCTCTACACTTTCTTTATACAAATAGTTCTTTGAAAGCCAACTGACAGAATACCTTTCCAATTCACAGTGGTAGTAGGATTGTAGCCATAATGATCTAAAGAAGTGGGCAAGGCTTAGAGGAAGGAAGAATCACCTAACAGATGAACTGCGGCGATAGGGGTGGGTGTGAGGGAAGAAGACAGACAGGCACCCTTGCTCCCAGAAGATCAGCTAGTCTAACACAGTGACACTGGCACCTCTTACAGACTTTTCCCCAAGGCCAGAGCTCCATTATAGACATTCATATGCATTTGTATATCTTGATTAAATCTTGAGAGCTATGAATTATATTTCACAAATTTGCATGTGGAGTTCTGAACCTTAAGGGCAAATCCCTCTTGTACAAGAGATTTTATAATATACAAGCACAGGATCTCCTTAGACTGTGTAAGACTGCCAGGTTTGATTTCTTCTTTGGTTAGTTTACTGCAGAAATAAAATCCTGGGTTTGGTATTGCCACCTCTGTAATAAAATGACCATCTTTTAATCCCAAAGGCAAGCAGGTCTCTTGGAATGTAGAGAAAAGGTTCTGAGATCCATGGCTTGTCTGTCTTTTTCCATTAGGTAGTTGCCATCTTGCCCATCAGTATAAAAGTCAGAAATACAAATTATTTTTGAGCTCAAGAAACCTGTTAACATTAGGTATTTGCAGATACGCAAGTAATAATCTTTTATTTGATGAAAGCTAGCAAAAAAAATACTGCAAGATACTACTTACAGAATTTGATGACATAGACCATGGTGTTGTTCACAGGATATATCAAGCATTCTGCCCTTTAAACAGCAGACACTAACATGGTTTATGGTTTTCCATTAACCTGTTTTTGTTTATTATTCTACATTCAGCTGCTCCCTAAACAAACTTCACTACAGTTGAACTATACAGTGATTTCTCCAGGGTCTCTTTTTGGTCCTGTAAGCTGTCAAACAGCTCTGGTCAAAGAATAAGAAAAGATAGCATTATATTCAAAAAGCTCAAGCTCCTTTGAAAGCGAACAAAACTAGAGTAACATGACACAGCTACAAGACAATCATCATGGCAAAACTTGCTAGGTAGAAATAAGCCATCACTTTTTTTTTTTCATTATCTTTCTCTCCTTTGCCAGGCTTCTGTGGAAGATATACTTGCAGTGAGTTCCTTCTTAACTACATATATACACCCATTTTCTTCTGGAACAGTCTCTCAGGTACAACAGGTATCTAGGACCCTGTTCTGAAAACCAGGTCATGCTCCTCAGAAGAGAGTACAGTTGAATGTCTTCTCACCTAAAGAGAAAACTGTAGGGGAAAACAGCCTTTAAAGTAAAAATGGCAAGAAGAGTACAGCTATATACTGTAGAATATTTGCTAAAATATTCTATCTGCCTAAGGAAAAGGTGCACAGTAAGTTGTGAACTGACAACACAGGCAGCTATTCTACAGTCCCTTCCATCTATACAGACATTCAGCAACAGCACTGAAGGCTCAAAGTAGAAGGAATACTAAACACTACAATTTTTATAAGGAAACACTAATGTTTTTCAGAAAGGAAAAAAAAATATGGAAATTCAGTCCCTGGTAGAGGTCTTAGGAACACTTCTCCTTTAATAGGTCTCAGTTCCTTGTATCCACACACAAGAAAACTGTATTAAAAATAATTTTTAAATCCCAGTACTTGCAGAACATTCTTCTGGTTATTTCCGGAATCATGCTTTGCTTTATAAAGATTGCTGCAAGCTCCAAATTAAGTATTCTCTTTTCTCTGAAACACTTACATATCAAAAAATACTGGGGGGTGTGGGAAGGGAGCCATTGGTTTCCTCTGAGGAACAGCAATCCTTCTCATTAGAATTTGAAATACCCTTTCTGAATGTTTTATTATCTTCCTAATAGCCCAAACTTACTGAGAAGCAAGAGGAAGAAAAAAAGAACAACTTTCAGACACCAGAACATTTCCAAACCAACAGATTTTCTCATCTCTACCCCTTATTTTAAATGTAGGAAAACAACCAAAGTCATCATGTCCTCCAATAAAAGGATCCACAGATGAAAGCCTCTCTAAGAAGTCATCTACTGCTCTGCAGCTTTCTATGAACCATAGCAGTTTATCAAGGTCTCAAACACACCCGTAACAAAGTCTCCAAAACTGGAGACACACAGAGCTCCAGCAAGGCAAGGAGCTCTGACACAGCTTCATAAAAATACAATACCACTGCTTCCAAGATGAGTTCAGATCTGGGAGCAATAAGTGCTTGTGCAATGCTGATCTTAGGCTAATCAAACCACTACCATGCTTTTACCAGGTTCATGGAAATACACACAGGAAATCATCTGATCCACCTACATATAGCTCAGATTCAATGTAAGGCTCAAGTGCAAGTTGTATAGGTCATGCGAAACTCCACACTGTGGAATGTTCTTTAGGAAAAGCACCTCATTAGTGCACAGAATAAGGTCACATCTCCCCACACCACCCTATAGCTTCCTCTGATACCCATGTTGTCCAAATGTTTCTATGATTTAAGATACCACATGCACATCCACACCTTTGCCAAATATTTTTACTTACCACTAACTCCTTGTTAGCTAATCTACCTTCTCTGAAAATATCCCCTAAAGCGCTTGCAGAGATGCTCCTCACACTCTTCAATCAATGCAATCTCTAAACCTGATCACGGCTCAGGAAGCATTGCACAGACCCTGCTCAGGGGAGCTATGACATCTCCCCAGTTCCCACAGAGAGGAAGGCACAGATGCACCAGGGCTGACTCACACCTTGTTAATGGAGGGAGGAGAAAGAGCCCAGGAGTAACGGATGGCCAAGAGGCCCCTGCCAGATACTCCCTGGATGAATCCGGGTTGCCATTGCTCTCATCTCTGGCCACAGCTAGGGGGTTGGAAAAATTAACAAGAAAACAACAGGGAACAGACGATGTACAAACCATAAACAAATGCACAAGAGGCTCCATAAGTCCAAGCATTTGTGCCCCATCTTGCCAGCTTCTGAACTCTCTGGTAGCTTGGGAGTAATTCCTGTTCCAACATGCTGAGCTGGAAGCTACTGCTGCCAGTTACCTCCACGTAAGAAAGGTGTTTCCGGCAGTCTTGCTGAGAAGCCCCTAAGGCCAGGTTAACAATTTGACTGTTCCCAAAAATATTCAGGCTCTCAGAACAAGGCCAAAATTATCTTTTCTTTTAATCATTTTTCTTCATTTTCTCATCACCCCGAGGAAAAAAGCTGACGAAAGCTTTTTACAACTAGAAAAGAGACTAAACTGCAACGCTGTAACTATTCCCAGACTGTCACAATTGCAATTGCTTCAAGCTTTATGAGAGACCACATGAAGGAAATTAGTAAAGGGGAAGGGAAGATATTAACGCTATTTTCCCCCTCTTTAACATTTACAACACTCAATTTATTTCTGCATTGAGATCTGAAGTACCTCCTCCCCCAATTTTCTCCAGTTCATTAATATCTACTACGTGAAGTTTCAATCTGTTCACACATATGAATGTTCAAAACATGAAAAAATTCAATGCAGCCCTAGAAAAGACAAATGGGAGTGACAGCTGCTCCAAAGCAAAAAATAATGCTCTATTCACCCCAGAACCTGGTTTCTAAGTATTTTAAAACTTAATTAGCTTTTTATCCCAAGAAATCCTAGGGGATTCTCTATGTATTTGGAGGGGAGAAGGGAAGGCAGGTAAAAATGCAAGGACTTTTTTACAAGAAGAGTACTATAAGCGGTCTTGATTTCCATCTTTATCCATGAGGGAACCTGAGATTAAGGACAAGTCCTGTAACTATCATTAATATCATTAGGCCTCAGGAAAGCAATCAGAGTCTTTTTTAATGACATGTGGTTACTGCCTGGCAAAATCACAGGCAGGACCAGAGGTATTATAAGACCCTGTGAATTAATTAAGGCAACACTACATTAGTTTAAGTTCAGAAACACTAGAAACCAATTTTTCCATCCCGAAAAATGTCTCCAAGAACTGAAATTACAATACCTCTCACTTTCCAACGCAGAGAAGCTGAAACCTGTTTTTAATCGCATCAGTTCCTTCCCACACACCGACATCAAGTAAACTCGACAGCAGTATGTACTTGCTATAGCTAAATATACCAGCAATATTCGAGAACCTAATTTGCAACCCTGCGAACACACATTCGGAAAAGATGGCAGTTTGCTGGGCTTTTATGTAACGCAAATTTAAATAGAAGAAACAGCACCTGCCATTTTCTTCAATTAGCATTTCACTCGGCTATAAGCAACTTAATTTCTCTAAGCCGACCGCTGCGCTTCCAAACCAATTCCACGAATAAATCAGACACAATTTATACATACCAAGATTTCACTCGGACAGAACAGCAGTGGTTTTAGTCACCCCGGGGCCAAGCAAAGCCCGTCCCCGGCACTCGGTGTCTGCAGTGACAGAGGGACGGGGCGTGCCCTGCCCGCCCAGCGCTCGGCGAGCAGCGGCGTGGCCCTTCCACGCGGTACCGGGGCACCCCCGCCCGCAGCCGAGCCGCCCCGCGCCCGGCGAGGGCGGCTGCAC
>VZRN01003169.1:825326-840104 GCA_013397935.1 Dasyornis broadbenti | reverse complement strand
GAGCGCCTGCCCCCCCCCCGCCGCTCCCCTCACCTCCCGCTCCCTCCGCAGGCAGCGGCGCCGATCGCTCTCACTGGAGGGTTTGAACCGGGAAGTAAACACGGAGCACAGGAAATGGCGTGCGAGGGCGGGGGGCGGCGGGCAGGAGCGCGGGCAGGGGTGCCCCGGCCAGGCGCGGTCGCGGGCGGCTCTGCCCCGGCGGGGCGGGCACAGGGAGGGAGGGAAGGAGGCGTGGTCCCACTCGGCCCTCCCCAGCCCCGCCCCGCCTGCGGGCGGGAGCGCCCGTGGGAGCCGCTCCGGGCCTTGCCGCGCAGTGCTTCTGAATTTTTCAAAATGCTGATACGCAGAGCCCAGTGCCGTGACCGGTTTGGGTGCAGGGCGAGGCGGCCCGGGGGGCAGCCCGGGGACAGCCCTTCCCCGGGACGAGCAGTGACCGCGCACAGGATACAACGCGCACGCCGCGGGTGGCCGGTGCTGCCAGTGGGGCTGCCGGTGCCCTCGTTCTGACTCCGGTCCACACTTAGAGATCTGTTTTCTAACAAGGAAATACATCAGAAATGCCCCGAAGACCTCCGCGGAAAATACCAGCACCCGGAGTTAATAATCTACCAATTCCAGTCTGATGTTAACGACCTTTATCTGCAGTTTATTAAACAGCCCCTTCCTACCCCAGAAGAAAAACAACTTCACAACGAGGAAAACCTTGACTGAATCTAAGACAGTTTTTGGCAACGCAGCCGTCTGCTCTCTGCAACCACACTCACAGTGCCTTCAGCTCAAACCCTGACTACCCTGAAAGCAAAGTGTAGCCCTTCCACGGAAAAGCAGCCAGCCCCAAGGGCTTCAGGGACATAGCTTAACTTACCACAGCTTAACTCAAATTCTGTGTGCACATAAGCATCGTTTCACAATAAATTCATTGATTTCTTTGAAGTAGTTTAGCAAACAAATCATTGCCCAAACTGGACACCTCGTTCTGTCAGAAGGGGAAAGCCTAGCACAGAAGTGCACTGGCAAGTCACTGGAAACCGAGGTTTTGCAACACACAGTGTCGTGGCCTTTAATCATGCATTATACTCAGAGGAGGTTTTGTTAAATGCACATGACTGTCAAGGTTACATAAACTCACAGCACAATTCACCTGCATAGCACTGGGAACTTCCCATAAAGCTGACTCCAAACATTCCATCAACCTGAAACCAAGATAGTGCGTTCCCATAAGATATCAAAGATACCTCTGATGCCATGATACCACAAAAATTACAAATGTGACAGCATGACAGGGTGAACCTGGCACAAAGAAATTTAAAACACAAGTCACTATCATTTTCTAAACACAAAATTCAGATGAGTTTTAAATGAAAGCCACTCGTCTGTAAAACAAGGAGTTTGGTAACAATATGAGTTGAA
The DNA here is from genome assembly GCA_013397935.1 of Dasyornis broadbenti. Classification (NCBI taxonomy): domain Eukaryota; kingdom Metazoa; phylum Chordata; class Aves; order Passeriformes; family Dasyornithidae; genus Dasyornis; species Dasyornis broadbenti. Next base: position 838,694 of record VZRN01003169.1, on the reverse strand, counting down.
GAATTTTCCTTTCCTCAAGGAAAGCACACATACACACACCCCCTCCAAACTCCTCAAATTGTTTATTACTAGGATAAACCACTGTGGGTGAAGAGTAACTACACTAAAATGTAAAGGGAATGCTAAAGAAGCCCTATGGAAGTACAACAGCACAAAACATAAATTCAGTAAGTTGGAAGGCCACAAGAGGCGTGAGAGACCTCCTGAGAATATGACCTTCATGTCTCTTGCTTGATATACTTTTTGATTACTGTATTAATTTATTTCTTAATTCTATATCTAAAGCTCAGTCTATCATGCCAACATCCCTTGTTAGAATAGGATCCTGGGAATTTTTTCAGTTTTTCTATGTTGATGCTTCTATTATGCTCTCTCCTATATGGTCTTAATATTCACACAACAATGACATAATTGCAATTTACAACTGTATTATCTTAAACTATTTGCATAATAACTGGGGTTTATCTCCTTTTACATGTGTTACTTCCTTGTCTCTCTTTTTTGCACCCACCATTTTTTCTTCTACTTTGTTCATCAAGGCCTCTTTTCATTCTGAGAAACCTTAACATTACTTCTGCTCTCCAAACACAAATAATGTCTCCCAAGAAATCACAGTAAATCTAGGTTTCTCTTAAAAGCAACAAATATCTTGTCTCATAACATAATCCACGTTAACACAAAATGTCCCAGTCTCCAATACATTAAACATGGTAATTCTAAGAAACCCAGACATGTATACTACCACCTTATAAGAGGCTGCACATAATTCATTAAAGACTGAACAATAACTGGAAAGAGGCCAAAATAAAAGAGGGGAGGGCAGAGGGTAAGGAGAGGCATGATTAGAGAAAGGCAAAAACTTTCAATTAAAGATTAAAGAAATAACAAGCAAAGAAAACTCAAACACTGCAAATTGTTCCCTATCAGGTCTGGAAGCTTAAAATACATGCCAAATACAGCTCTGAGACCTTAGTCCTACCAGCACTCTAATGTATGTTTCCATCTAAAAACCATCTTCCTCAAAACAATAAGTTACAGTAAATCTTTAGAAATTCCATTTCTTCCCTCACAAAACAAGGGAAAAGACTTCAGAGCAGTAAAAGAAGCAGGGTACATTTTCTCAGCTCTGTGGCTGTAGCAGCGTTTTTATACAACAGAAGACAGAAGCATATGGGTAAAGAATTTAAAAATATCTTAGCATTTGCATCCTGCTACAAATGTAAAGCATTAATGATCCCATAAAATGAAGCAAACCCGTTGTTCACCTGGAAAATCTTAATGTGATTCTGGCAACCTTTTCCTACAGACAGCTGAGAAACACAGTAAGAGACCTGAAGAACAAAATCGGCCCTGCGACAGACTGTTGAAATGCAGTTATGTGGGCCAAGCCCATGCTAAAATCACACATATGGTACATGATATTCTCTGCAGTTACAGAAAGCTTAGGAGCATGACCTCTCTCACACAGATTGCTTTTATAGCCTCACACGCTATTCAAAATGTAACAGAACATCACACAAGCAGACCACAGGCAGGTAAGTCCTAGTCTCCCTGAAAGATGGCAAATACATTCAGAGAGAAAGGATAAACAAAGTAAAAGTAGGGTCATATTCCAAAATTACTTAGCTTAATAAAAAGTAAGTTACATGTATATAAAACCAGTGGAATAAAGAGGTTACATATTTTCCTCTTCAGTATTTGCTTCATCCTTTTCCTTTTATAGACGAACACCATTAGTTCATTAATGGGGGTTATCTTCTTCTTCTATGTATACACAGCTCTTAGTACAAAGAGGCCTCAGTGTCCAACTGGAACCTCTGTGTGCTCTAGTAATACAAATAAAAAAGGTTAATAGTAATTAGAAAAGACAAGGATTCCAGAGGGGCATGATAGATTCTTAATTAGGGACCAGAGTGCCACAGTGGAATCCAAAGAGATCAGTGGAAGGTAATACGCAGAGCAGCTACTGTTTAAACCACTTCTTTTCTGGTTCAGGGACAGGTTCTGATTAAGATTTAATCTCTAGGGGAGCAGTTCTGGAAATCACAGCTAGTTCAATGAGGGCACTTACATCATGCACTGCAGCTATCAAGAAGCAGAGTACATTTCCCACTATCCAGAAAAGGTGGGGAACAATGCATGATGCAAATAGGTGATACCTAGCTAAATATTACATTCCTTTCGATCAGTTTAAATCTATGGTTTTAAACAACAATAACAAGTGAATTAAAAAGGACAATGCAGAGACAGGCTGCATCAGGAAAAGGTATAACGGGTGGTCCTGGAAAAAATTAAAAAGGCTACTACTAGTCCATTTGGACAAGCAAGGAATTGTACAATAATGAACTTTTTAAAAAATCAAACCCACAGTTCTTTGATTGCAATCTCGAGTAAACATGAGACATTAATAAAAAGCAGGAGATATCTTCAGCGATACATATGGCAAATTAGCTGTTGACTTGCATTTGTCTGCTGAACAAGTTGACAGACTGGGTCAGAGAGAGAGAGAGATACACAAGGCCTTTATACAGAAACTGGAATCTACAAGAAGAGCAGTAGGAAGAGAGTGAGTAACAACACAGTTGTTACAGTTTAACATGTAAGTTAAATCAACCATTTATCTAGCACAACATATAATAAGTACAACATGGTTTACTGTGTAAGAAGACTATTATGGAACATAACACTAGCTGCAAGCAAGTCGAAAAATCCAGCAGACATTTAAAAACGTCCTGTTCAGGAGTGTGGCTGCTCAAGTCTGAAGTTCCAACACTCAGCCGTCAAGTAGTGCTACTAGGGGGAAATCCTACACTGTAAAGGGCATCCCAGAATGCAATCTCAAAGGGAAATGTACTAGGAACAGTGTGGATGAGGGTACTGTCCTTTGCCACAAAATGCTGGATAATTTTCCCCACATTCTGTTTGTCCTGCCTGGAACCTTTTACACCAGATTCCCCTCGCAGCACAAAACAGTTTTCCCTCCATGTTTCATAACACCTTGTACACACAGAGCATTACTGCAATCTAATCAGTAAAAATATCATAATTGCACAATGCAGCAAAGTTAACAAAAGGGTCCTATTGATCACATTCAGTCCCACAGCAGCTGTGTTTTGTTTCCAGCCCCTTTGACTGGTCAAGGGCAACTGATCTTCCAGTGGAGCAAACACCTCCTGCACAAGCACTGCAGGCTGGGATTTGTCACCAGGGTTTGTGTTCAGGGATAAAAATCTGATTAAAAACATCATGAGGAGGAAGCTTGGCCATTGTCACACCAGCCTGGGTGGTGAGGCTGCAGGTGATTAACTGTCCAACAACTCCTGCAGGTTCCTTCCCTCCCCACCACTCCCAGCTGTTCCCTCCTGCCTGCACCTGCACCCATTCCCAGCAGGTCCCATGCCTGTTGGCATTTGGGCTTTCTGCTCTGTTCCAGACCATTGGCCCTCACAAATTGCACCCAGCAGGGATGGAAAAGCAGTGGCTGCACAGGAAGTCATCCTCTGCTTCTTGAGGAAGCATCCACTGCTAGGAGTCAATGGCAGGTGCAGCACTTCCTCCACAGTCAGAGAGCAGTTGGGCTGAGAGGACTGCAGATGGAACCCTGTGCTCCTCCCAGGACAGCAGGAGGCACAGCTGCACTTCAAAGGATCACCCACACCCCTAAGTAAGGAGCACTCTGGAGTTGAGCCCAACCTAAGGATCCTCTTTAAGGATCGCACATCATACTAATGGCACATTAGCAGGATGCTATAACTAAACTAAAAACACAGATCAGGATTCTCAACAAAGGGCAGTTTTGTTTTAAAACCAGGTGTCTTGATAGAGCACCAGACCTTACCACGTTTCTGTTTCTGTGGTACTGTAGCTCTTTAGCACTGATTTTTTCCACCCTATAAAACCTGCTACCCACAAACTTTTCAATAATAATCCACACAGCAGTCAGCATGGGCTAGACACCTGTATTTTGGCTTGAGGGAATCCATGCTCTGAAAGCACAGCAGCAGGCACTCAGATAGGCAGTCAGATAGATAGTAAGAGCTAGATCCAGTAAAAGACTGAAGCTCCTACACATGATGCACTAAGGTGCCCTAGGCTCTGCATACAGTACAAAGAGGAAGGAAGGTGCCTTACAATATGCCCTAAAATTCTTATATGCTGAGAAGGATACCCAGCCACAAAGTTAACCAAGACACTGCAGAAGGTAAAAGCAGGTATCTACTTAGTGTCCCGAACTCCAGTCATCTCCTGGAGTTACAAGAGTCCTTTGAGTGTCCTTTGGAAGAACTCTCTGAAAAGTGGTAAGTGCCCATTTTTAATAATAATAGAGCATAAAGGCTCCCAAACCTCTTGCTCTTGGACACCACTATTGGTGACAGCCACAGTGGCAGCTCTTAGATCCCACTGCCTCATTCCAAAGCCATCAGCATGACTAACCCCACATCTGACACTCCTCTGCTCCACATGCTACATCCCCACACCAGTCCTTGTATTCCATCTTTCCATCTCTCCCACCTTAGACCACACACCACAACCTTCCAAACCAGCAACTCCAATCCTACACTTAGCCACATAATCTTAACCCACCACCTTTTCTTTACAGTCCAACAGGCCACACCAACTCATCAGCCACCACTGTGCTCCCTCTGCCTCCACCTTGCTATGCCATGTGAAACCAGGAGCACTTTTGGTTGGCTGAAGACTCCTCCAGCTCTTCCAATTTCTTCCCCTGTACACATTCAGAAATGCTCATCTGCCTGACTAGCCTTCATTAACAGTGACCTACATTCAAACACACAAATGTTCTGCTTTAGCTGTTTCAGTTCTTTATTGGAAATATCCCTCAAAATCTAAGTTCAGATAAGTTTGCAAAGGAAATGTACAGTTTGGTTAAAATGCCAGCCAGGTCTTGTGGCAGCCTTTATAAACTGCACCTTATGCAACAATTAGAGCCACTTTTTTCCACTAATCTGCCCTCCAAAAATGACACTGTAAAACTGATTCAGCTGTTTGAACTCATGCTTTCAGATATATACCTGAATTAAACAATATTCAGGAAAACAGTATGTTTTTTGAAGTAGAAGTGAAGTATTTTTGCCACTTCCCTTGGACCCTGATTAAATTCCCATCAAAGTACATAGACTCAAGTTGCATCAGGGAAGGTTCAAGTTGGACACTAGGGGGGTTTTCTTCAGAGAAAGAGTGATTAAACACTGGAATGGGTTGCCCAGGGAGGCCGTGGAGTCACCATCCCTGGAGATATTTAAGAAAAGACTGGATAGGGCACTTAGTGCCACAGTCTACTTGACATGGTGGTGTTCAGTCAAAGACTCGATGATGTGAGAGGTCTTTTCCAACCTAATTGAGTCTGTGATTTTGTGGAAGTCTATAACCTGACTCCCAGGAGGCAGGTATCTAACCCAGCCTTGAGACACAAACACAGCAAGTTAAGGGCACCAGTTCGTATGGTACTTTTATTTTCTCAAGTTTCCACCAAATTTTTATATTTCATACAGAAAACACAGGTTGACACAGCATTAAGAAATTGAGAACGCCATGCACATAAAACTTACAAGGCTGACAGCTGTCTTTGCAGCTGTAATTAGGATCCTTGCAGGCCCATCCTGTGACCTGAACTAGGCAGGAGTCCTACCAGAAAACATGAACAGGAGTGTGCCTGAAGGGTGTGATATATACACATAAGAGAGACTTGCTGCAGTTGCAGGAGCAATCTGCTTTCCTGTGCTTCCTCAAAGCTAAGAACTAGTAATCCTAATTCCTGTAGTTTTGCTTATTTTCTTGCTCTTTTAAAGAAAAAGAGGAAATCAGCTAACATGGAACTGACCCCAACCCCATGCAGCATCATCAGTCTCAGGCTGCAGAGCTCCAGGAGTGCCAGCATTAGGCATCCACAGGAAAATGTGTATTTCCCTGAAGTCAGTGAGTGAAAAATGCCTGATTAAGTGCAGCTCCAGGGGTGGGCTTGGCAAGAACTGAACCAAAGAGATTCCCCTGTGAAGGAAGGCTGATGGGGAGGGATTTTGCACCCCTTTTCACATAAACCCTGCAGTGTTTCCTGTGGAGCATCGCTGTTTTGATGCAGTGCAAGCTCAGGCTTCAGGAGCCCAATCACTCAGGGTTTGTTTACACTGGGAGAGCTCTGCTGCTAGATATGCTGGCATCGCTCCTCAGTGTGGATGTAACATATGCCAGAGAGGGAATTCCTCTGCCAGTCTAACGGTACCACTTCCCCCAGTGACATTAACGAAGCCAACAAAAGCACTTCTCTGACAGCACAGCTGCACCAGCGGGGGGTATATGATTTTTACTGCTTTCCCCCTCCCCACACGCCGTGAAAATATTCCATAGGACTACCAAAGCCCTACAGAAGGGATGGATTCTCTTCTGGGCAAACTGCCAACATCATCCAATAGCACTCACTGCAGAGCAGGAAAATGGAGACTTGTATTAAATGCACTTAGACCCAAGCAGTGTTTCATCAGCCAGGAAGGGACAGTGGACTCTGCCCACAGGGTGTCAGTGATCCCTGCTGAAGACCGGCATGATGGAAACTTCTTACAGATGAAGCTGGCCACCCCTGCTCAACTCCCCACCACGATGACAGTGCTGAGGCACAATTGGACCAGGTTGCCCAGATAAGTCATGGATGCCTCATCCCTGGAAATGTTCAAGGCCAGGCTGGATGGGGTTTTGAGCAGTGGAAGGTGTCCCTGCCCACGGCAGGAGTGCTGGAACTAGATGATAGTAAGATCCGTTCCAACCCAAACCACTTCATGATTCTATGACTCTGGTGGTGGGTAATGACAGCAACCACATCATACTGAGAGATGTGGACAGAAAATGGCTTTGTTCTATGCAGCAAAGTGAGGGAGAGAGCGGGAGTGTCACACTGGCTGAGGATCAGGGAGGAAAGCTCAGCCAGCCAAGGTGCAAGACCAATACTGCTTCCATGCTGCCAGCTCACAGTATTTTCGCAAGCCCTGTCATGCTTGAAATGGCTTAAGGTTCCAGCTCTTCAAATCACAGCCACTGGGTAACAACTAATTAAATTGTTATTTAAGGAAGATGTATATTGAATTCCCCTCAGTGATTTATAGCCAGATTTTAATAATACATATGCATACTATATTTAATATATATAAATAGATATGTATGTGTATGTATGTATAAATACACTTATATACATACACAGTTTGCAAACTTCAATTTTAAAGCCAGACTTCCAGTTTTCTGAGGCTGGAATTACAGTCTTAAACTTTTTCAGCTGAACAGTGTGGTGTCCTCAGCCACTAGCATGCAGCGTAACCAGAAGGGAGCGTGCTGGTGGCATCCCCACAGTTCTGCCTTTTCTCCACACAGACATAGCATTTGGAGGATAGTCTGGGTAGCAGTAGGGCACATGAGGGCTAAAGAATCATTTTTACTGTTGTCCATATTATGTACAGGCATAGAAAGAACATATATAAAAACTGTGGGAAAGACAATAATGAGAGTAAGACCAGCAGAACTACATTATTTTTCTGTGTTTTCTCACAAAAAACAATTTAATCACTAACAGTTTCCTTAATTGCCCCCTCTTCTCAGGATGAGAAGGCACCCCCTTATTTAACTCAGTCTAGACCTTTATGCATTGACAGGATCCAGTTTCCAAAGAAAAAGGCAGCACACACAGACACAAGTCCTCTGCTTCCTCAATAAGCACAGGTAGACTGTACTTCTCTGGATAATATCCCAGTTACCAGAATTACAGAGCCAGTACATAGACAGGAAAAGCAAGGGCATTCTCCTTCAGAGCATTCATGCACCCTGCTCTCACAAGGCATTAGGAGTAACACGGTAAATGACAGGTTTGCAACAGGACCAAATAATCCTAGGAAGCCCAGGGTAACACTGACAAGAGCTGCATTATTCAGGAAAAAAGCACTCTTATTTGGGATAACTTTTCCCCGGGCTCTCGGCTCATCCTTGCAGTGCTTCCACCATGGAGCAACAGCATTCACACACACACTGGCATTCCCCAAGCATGCAGCCATGGCAGGCACAGCTGCCCAGCATGGATTATTCTTGCCAGAAGCACAATAATCTCCTTGAGAGGACTACTGCTGAGGGAAGAGAGCATATGCACATTAAAATGCAGATTCTGCTTCCTGCCTCCCAGGTCTAGTCCTGTGATGACCTTCTGCTGCTGCCGCAATACTATCAACCACAATACCAGATTTCAGTGAGCGAAGGCAGGACAGTCTTTGGGGTCAGTCAGGCAGACCCTAACAGATTCACCAAGGCTTCAAGGTGAGAACATTCTGCCAGAAGAACTTCCAAAATGTAGGTTGCTCCGGGCCAACTAGCACCTGGAAATTTCTACCTTAGGAGTAATACCTGCACTGCTGGTAGGATGTTCTCAAGCTCTGTCTGGGCTCCACATTCAGCACACAGCCAGCATTGCATCCTCTGCAAAGATACTGAGCTATAAAAATTGTCACTTGTTATTAACTCTGGCACCAAAACACCTTTCCTTTCTTTTTCCTTCACAACACGTGAAATACCACATTCAGGTCACACCTTGTCACAGCAGGAGAGAAGTATACTTAACCCTGATACTTCCATGTGAAATCAGAGATAAGTGAACATAAATCTTCCTTTGCCTGAGCCATAGGCACACACACTCATCACAGGGACAAGGCTGGTGGTATGGCTGCCACACGTGGCAGCCCAAACCCTCCTTTCGGATACTCTGACTCTCAGTGCTTGTGCTCATACACAACAATTCATTTGCCTTGTGAATCGCAAAGAGTTAATTTATTCCTAAATTACAATTCAGAACACCTCATTTAGGCAAAGACCTCTATCATTAAAAAGAGAATCATACAGATATATGAGGTATTTGTACAAAGATCTTAATCTTTGCTGCCATCAGTCCTGGTACTATCCCAATTAATAACCAAATTAATGTCAATGCCAGTAGCCAATCCTCCACAGGAAAAATAATGACATTTCCTTTCAGCCATGCACCAAGTCTCATCCAGCAAGAGAGAGAGCTGTATCTATTTCCCAGGGCCAGCCCTGTGCTGTCTGTCTCCCACCTCAGCGATGCGGGAGCAGCAAGAGGAAGCGGCTGTGTTTTGGATGAGCCTCCCACACGCAGCAGAGCAGCTTCTGGGTTGTTCAATCCTACGCTCAGTGCATCGGCTGGGGATGGTCCATTCGAGGGAGGGGGGCCAGGACATGTGAGACCCAGCACGCTTCCCTATCCCCTGGCTTCAAAGCACTGAGCCAGCTGCTCTCATGCCCTCCAGGAACCCCTAATGGGAGGGGGGGCACCACGGTGTGTCAAATGGCTGCTGCATCACATTCCCTGATGCGTCTTCCCTATTTTCCCCAAACAGAACAACGCTGTCCTCAAAACGACGCTTTCTGTTGAACAGCTGACCAAAAATAAAAGTACAAACAAAACTTAATGGAGCGCGAACCCTCACATGACAAGGAAAATTCCCGCTCCAATTCTGATCTCTGTTTACAACGGTGAAAGTGGGTCAAACTGGTCTGCGATGGAGGAATCTGTTTGGAAAATGATCTCTGTGAGGAAAAGCATCTAAGCGGCAGACAACTGCACTGCAATGCTTCCACGGGGATCCTTTCCTTGTCATCAGAGTAACTCAGTTTTACTATACAAGGTTGAAATCCTGTAACTTGAAATTATGGCTTTTTATTAAAATTACTTAAATTCAGCAATTCCCTATCTTTTGGAGCAAATCAACTAACCAGGGTGTTTCAGCACAGATCTCTGTGCTTTCAAAAACTAAGACTTGGCTGGGTTTGGACAGGGTGGAGGAAGCTGTTGTTGGTTTTGTTGATTTTGCTTTTTTTTTTTTAATAATTGCCCTCACTTTTGTTCATTTCCTGTGTTCAGGACAAGGTTATTGAGCAGTACCATCACACCGCTACAACCCAACTATTTTGTTTTAGCCTGTCATGTTCTCTTTCAAAATGCAAAGGAACGATTATGACATTAAATGCGAGCCCAAAAATAAGAAACAGACTGTAATAACAATACTTTCCAAGGTATTTTCATTCCAGCTTCTTGAAATCTAGTGAATTTAATATCTCTCCTTTCCTGTTATTCAAGATAGAAGATGATTGTAATGTAAACAAATTCAGCCAAAACTTCCTGGCAAGAAGCTCTGTAGGTTGTTCTGTGTAATGCTGGTACACAAATACACAGCATTCTAAAGGAAGAATATACTAAACAGCCTTGAAACACACTAATTTGTTTTACTGACTTATGAAAATTCTGTTCTTTGAGTTTCAAGTGCTTGATTCCTTTTTTGGTCACACAATCTTTATTTCATTAAAAATCTTCTACTAATTACTCTCAGGGTACCCAGAGACTTTAAAAAGCACAAAATGTCAAAAAATGTATTACTGCATTCCTGCCTATATTGAGTCCTCTTTCTAATCTGTTTTTGAAAGAAAGAAATACATTTATAGCATTTTCTAGAAAACACCCTTAAAAGAACCCCAAGCTGATAAACATTCCTTCATATTTATAATATGTATTTTTTTCATGGTCTCTTTGGTTTTGGTTACTATTTTGTATTTACAGAAAAATGAGCTCTGTGAGTCTTCAAAGTGTCTGCTAATGTCAGATATTTATAGAAAGTTATGATCTCAAATGATTTTAAGAACTGAATCTGTTTACATCTGTGGGACAAACCTTGTATCTTTTAGACTTTGAAAATGTCCATTTTTAACTGGAGACTTTCAGGGCAAATTAGGAATGCACTCAGTATAAAAGAATTAACATAACAAATAGTAGTAGAAAAAAATACTTGGAAAAAATAACATGGTACAGGAAAGGATGTAAATTTTATATCTTTTTACTAACAAACAAGGAAAACCAATAAAGTAACATGAAAACAGTTCAGACATAATGTAGATGAGAACGTAAAAGAAGTATGGGGTATAAACCCTGAGACTACAGAAATAGAATATTTACTAAGTTAGATGGAAAAATGAGTTCATGTGTCTCCAGACACATCTGTGAATTAGAAAGTGTGAATGGCCCATGGAAATAAGTAGTTACCCCTCACAGAACTGAAGATCCCCTCAAAAAAGGATTTTAAAAGGGCTATTTCTTCCCACACTTACAACTAAGTCAAAGCCAGAGGAGACACACCGGGTGAGCAGGGACATCCAGGGCGGCTGCCTGTCCCAGCACCCTGCTTGACACGGGGCGAGCTCGGGGAGGTGGGAGGCTGCGAGGCGCCAGCGTTCCTCCTGCCCTGGCTGCCATCCCAGGCTGCACACCACCCGCTGCAAACCCCATGCTGCTGCACCACGAGCTCCACAAGAAGTCCCACTGACAGCTCCGTGCATGCCAGGCTGGTGTCGGGAGTTGGCTGTGGGGAGCTGTGCTCCTCTGCAAACCCTCCTCTGCGTATGGGTGCTGTGAAAGGACCCCCACCCGAACATGAGAGGTGTCCGCACCTCTGAGATGAAAAGAGAGCCTTTCATTCACTACCCGAGTTGTTCCCAATTATACTGTAACAGAAAAGCACATTAAGTTGGGAAACACTCTTTTAACACTTCTTTCTGTTATGCTTTTTTGTTTATTGTGTTGTTCAGTAGAGCCTTTTTCCCAGATTGAGTGCAGGACCCCATTTTACTAGGCTTGACATCTACACAAAGGGGAAAGACCTCTTCTGCCCCAAAGCTCAGAACCCCAAGTCTAAGAGGTGCGTCTAAGAGTCTCAGGGAGCGTGCCTGGAGCAGCACTGTGGGACAGGCTGCCAAAACCCTCCCTGGGCTTGGTGCCACCAGGCAAAAGAGCCTGGGGACAGGGAGGCACATGCAGAGCCTGTCAGAGCCAGTGGACAGCCAGGTGGAGGATCTCCACCTGCCCTCAGCCCCACATCATGTGTCACCCCAGACAGCAGAACATGACATTTACCCGCTCTGGAAGCCCAGTTTTCAGCCCAGTGCACCAGACAACAGTTTGGACCTCATGTACCACCGCCACAAAGCCACAGCACCCTGGGAGCAGGGACATCCTCTTCAGCTCTATTGCCTGAACAGCCACTTTGGGGTAAATGGTGGCAGGGAAAGCTGGCAGCAGCAGCTGCAGCGGCTATAGGTGTCCCAGGCCCCACTAGCCATCATGGTGGTCCCTGAGTTGCCCACACTCACACAGCCACCAACACACTGTGCCCGCTCTCATCACTTCCATTGCCCGCCAGTAGCACTGCGGGCTTCCACGGGGTTTCTGTATCCCCATGCCACCTCCTAATTAACCTGTGAATTTGGAGAGGCAGGAATGATCTACTACATCTTTCAGAACGAGACTCTAGTGCAGAGCCAAGACCTCCATGCTACAGTACAACAAAAAAGAGTAACAACCCCAGTGGGTGGCAAACTGAAGAACCCAGACAGCCCAGCCCAGTGTCCTGCTGAGATCAAGGCACCAGTTTCAACTTTGTGGGTCTGCGGACCACTTGAAATAGAGCCACAAAAGGTAACAAAAGCCCGCTGTCAGCAGGCTCCAATGAGTGGAGTGCATTGCCAGCTGCAGAAGGTAAAAAATACGGTGTTATTTTCAAGCAAGGAGTTATCCCATCAGCATAGCAGATGACCTTCATCAATCTTCTCTTCACCACCCTGGACTGGCTCGCAAGGAAAGTTTTGTCAGTATGTGGGTTTCTATGTGCACTCGTCACTGAACGTCAGGTGAGACAACGGCACGGTCCCAAGTCTTGAGGCACAACCAAACCCCTCTCCCTCTAGCTGAGCTACGACGGGAATTACGTACGTACACAGAACACATAAAAGTTACCTGACAGAGTACATTTTCTTCAAACACAACGCCGAATAGAGCTGTAACGCGTTTTTTCAACACAAAAAATAAGGATGAGATTTTTTCCACAGGCTACCACACAGTAAAGGACCCAAATAACGCTAAAACAGCCTTCAAGAAAAATAAGCGTCAAATGCAAAAATGTCCTTCAGAGGCTGGAAGGGATGAGCTGAATCACCTCCCAAGCGAGGTGAGGCACCGGCTATTCCAGCAGTTGCGTAGATAAGTTTGCAGCCGGTTCGTGGCACGCAAGAAGGGTCTATAGTCCACCCCCCAAAATTAATGCATCTCCCGTGCACAGCCAGGACTTCGCTTTGGGGAGTGGAGCGTTTGTAAAACACTTGCAGAACAGTGGCCCCTCAGGGGGGAAGCCCCTCCAGCCCGGCTGCCGCTACCCGCTCTTCCCCGGCCCTCAAACGGGGAGCGATCCCGCGCCCCTCACCGCCCTCCTCGGGCCCGGGGGTCCCCCCTCCGGCGCGGGGGGCGGCGCGGGCGGGGTCGGG
>VZRN01003169.1:786425-824610 GCA_013397935.1 Dasyornis broadbenti | reverse complement strand
GGCCCGACCGGCGGCATTAACGCGATCTCTGCCTTTGGCGTCGTTCCCTTACGCAAGCAAACCCGTTCAGGAGCCTCGGCCCAGCGGTCGGGTCGCGGGATGGCCCCGGTGTGCGCCATCCCCGCCGTGCGCCTGTCGGGATGCTCCATCCCTGGAGCGCCTCCCGCCAGCTTCCACCCCGATGGTCTGCGGCACCCGCTGGGAAGCCAGCGTCAATACTCAGAAGGACTGTGAAGGCTAACCTGAAATAGAGCCTTCCTGTGCCTTTTTACTGATAAAACCCATTCCTCAAGGCTTTGCTTGGACAGGACACTATGAGCAATCAGTATTTTTTTGTTAGGAGCTGACTGGCGTGGGCTCCCAGGGTCCCTCTGTTGCCATCAGCCTCCCTGATGCAGCGCACGCACCTGGAGAGACGATACTACCACAGCCTCTGCTCTCCCCTCTTCTCCTCTCGCCCCACCTGATCCCCTCGAGGGGCAAAACGCCTTCAAGGCAGAGTTAGAGTGGATAATGCCAACCCAAACTCATCTCTGCTGTTCTGCTTCCAGCCTGGAGTGCTGCATCCATCACAGTCCCTCAGCAGCAGCTCTGGTATGTTCTTCTGACCCAGAATCTCCTCCCAAACCACAGGTCAGCCCAGAAAGACGGAGGTGCATTTCGATTTGAGACAAGATAATCTAATTTCAACATTCAGTCTCTTTCTAACCCATAAGAGATGCAGATTTTCTTAAACTCTGATGCCTCTTCCAAAATTTTTCTTTCCTTTTGCTCCTTGTTTGGTCGAGGTGAGAGCAGCAGACTGGGTTCTGCCAGTATTAATGCCCACCCGAACTCCAGCAGGATGGAATAACCAAGCACAATGCCCATAGGAATGGTCAGAAGGCATTTATTACTTCGGCAGCCCCAGCAGGGTTCCCCAGTAGTTTCCTGAGCCAGGTAAGCAGCAAGTGGGTGCATCCCTTTTGGCCCATGGTCAAAAACAATGGGCATGAGTTCATGAAGCTTTCTGTGTGAGAGATGTGATGACTACATGAACAAGGTGAAAAGTGCATGGCTGATTGCAGTAGAGAGTGTGATACATGACATGTTGTGGGAAAACCCATCCAAAGGCAATGGAGTAACAACATACTACAATGCAGAATAGTGATCTTAACAAAGCATAAAGGGTTTCATTATAAGCAATATCTGAGTTACCACTGACTAACATTGATCGCCCATCTCCTCACCATTCTTCTGCACTTAACTGTACACCCTTCCGTATTTATTTTGAGCAACAGCTTCCTATCCAATAATTTGCTGGCTATGAAGAACACAAACATGTCAATTCTTTGCCGTTGGAAAGCCGTGTCGATGGACTGCCAGGAGACTTTTGAAACAAGCTTGACACAGATAGGGAACCCATTTCCATATCTTTAAAGGAAAAAAATGGAAGTGCCCAAAAGATTTAGGAACATGCCATTCCCTTCCTGGCTTCCTTTCTTGTCAAACTTTCCCTACAAGGTATTTACTGCAAAGCACCTGAACTCTCTGCATAGCTCCCTTGTTTTATTCTTTCCTCCTGTGTGCCCCAGTACTGTCCATTTATACTGAAAACTTGTAGGACAGAGATATTTTGCATCTGTACCATCCAGCAAGTGGAGCCCATGCCATGGTGGGAGTTTTGAAAGAAAAACAATTAAACATATAATTATTGCAAGTCTGCACCTCTTCATTTCACAATTAAAGATGTTCTAATTCTCTTATGTCCTGACTTTGGTCCCACTGTTGCTTCTAAATCGTAAACTGATGACATCTTTATTCAAGCATCCATTTTGATAGTATTTAAATTATCTAAGTTCTTTCTGAAGGCATCAGAGAGGGATGATTTTAACCAATTTTTTCTGCAAAATATTTAAAATATATGCAAAGCCAAAAAAGTATTTTTGGTCCTGACTCTCATAAACAAAGGATAGATATGAAGCATGTATATAGGTCCAAGTAACTTCCAGCTCTTAAATCTCTTTACACAACCAAAAAGATTCTTATACTTTGGTATTTTTTTTAGTTTAATAATATCCGGACCTTTTTGTGAACAAGAAAGGAAGCAATAGTCTATGAAATACATCAGGCAGCTTTGGCAGAGATCTAGTAGTTTTAACAGCACGCCATTTTCTATAAATAAAGATTAGGCAGTTGACAATTTATTTGGTATTTTCCAAGCTTTTGTCATATTTTTATGAGAAGTTACTAAGGAAACCAGGTAGGCATGAGGTAGAAGGTAAATTTCTGCCATGGATTAGTGAGTAGTTGAAAGACAAAACAGCAGGAATAAATTGCCACTTTTCAATTTGACCAAAAAGTTACCAGTAGAGATACTTCCCCTATTCTGCACTATGAATTAACTGAAACTCTCCAAAAGACAATTATACTTCCATGGGTTTTATTTAGTCTTTTAGCCTGAGCAATTGGTTTTGGAGGTTTGCAGATTTGCATTAATTTGGTTACTCCTTCATTTTAGACTTTCGTGTGCCATCTTTCATTTAACTGTTAATACTTTGCCTGCCCCTGGGCAGCAGTGAGATGCTTTGGCCAAATACACAACTCTGTTTTCCCTGTGCCAAACCAAGGTCAGGATTTCAATGTGGAGGTGACTAATTAATTATCAGTCCAGCTTGAACAGAAATTGCCTTGACAATATGTAATTAGCTATATAGGGGTCATACTGGATCAATTGCTGTGCTGGGGTTCCCATGCTATATATAATTATCTCTGTAGTTTTAGCCTAGAGAGGTTTACATCTCTCTGTAGTAAAAGCGTCACCCCAACAAAGCACACGTCTGTGTTAAACTCAGAGATGTATTTCCATGTCTAGTTAAACCTACCTTTCAATAGTATCTTGAGGCTTGTAGAGGAGCTAGTCTTCTGCAGTTCCTGAAACCAGCTATCACAAGTTCAATAGCACCAGTTCTCTCTGCTGTTGATTGACTACCTGTCAGCTGAAGGTGTCATTTAAAACCCGTACACTAAAGATTGTGTTGGTGAACTCAGGAAGGCAGATTGATGAGCTGCATGGTACTGGCACAAGTGTCAATGAATTAAAAAAAAAAACAACACCACAACAGAGAGCCAATTATTTCATTATCTTCCAAGCTGCAAAGTATTTTAATAGACAGATGCAAAGTTTTTGGTCCTGAGAGGCCTGTCAATCAAGCATGAATAAATGAGTACCATACAGGGAGCAGCTAAGTGCTGAGCAGAAATACAAATCCGGGACTCTGAGAGCAGGTGTTCAACGGAGGGTGACGGCAGCATGATGCTTGAGGCTGCAGTGCTCGGCTTTAGGACCAGGCAGGCTTGGGCCTCTCAAACAGGGATCACAATATGCAGTGTGTTAAATACACCAACGTCAAAGCCGTCCACAAAAAGGAAAAAAAAACAAAGAAGAAAGGTGCTTTTAAACCTCTTCCTTTCATGGAGGCTGCAGGCAACTGTTGTGGAATTTGAGGGAAAACAGGGATGCTTAGCATCATTAGAGCTTTTAGCTGGGAAAGAGATGCCCCAGAGCTCAAGTCTGCCGTTTTTTTCCCCTGATCACAGATCTCAAATCTCTCAATCCCTCTAGTGCACTTGCTTTACTGCCTCCTGTGCAAGTGCCTTTAGGGTCTACTCAAAAGCAGAAATACTGTCACCACATCTTTACTTTAAATCAATGCAGCCTATTGGCACCATGCTCTGATTGAGCTCAGAGTCCAGGCTGATGTCAAGTCCTTGGCTATCTTAATCCTAGCAGTCAAAATGTTGTTGGCATTTGATGAGGCAACTAAGACAATCCTATGTTACAAGCTTCATCACAGTCACTCGTGCTTTTGTAGCTTTTGCCCTGGCTATTATCTTTAGGTGGAAATATACAGAGAGTCCTCTGGCAAGTCTACAGTAGCCCAAAATGTAGCTTTGCTTCTGTGCTCCTGAGAGCATCAATTCAAGAGCTGTGCTGCCTTTGTCTTCTAAGTGCAGATCAGGATAATGGCATTGATCTGCTACATTCTTTATACTTTCAGAAACCAATAAGTGTCTCCGCTTTCAGCAGAGATGAATATAAAATGAAGGTCCTTGCCATGAAAGGCTTAGTCTAAATCACAGATGATGGAAGATGAAGGATAGACCTGAGAAAGGAAGAAATGAAACAGGAAAATAGGCAGCAGTGCAGTCACACTTAGGCTCTCTCCACGGAAAGAAACCTATTTTTATTGCCATTTCAAAAGTTTTATTCACATTTAATGAGTACTGAGAAAGAAATGAAGGACAAAAATTGAACAGCAAGAAATCAAAATTACTAAAATGAATGAAAATGTTTTGAATTTAAACAAACAAAAAAAGGAACTGAGATTCTCAGATGTTTTTAAACAAATGCATAATGAACGAACAGTATTTTCCAAATTTTGCCCCGTATTTTGTTAGCATGAGTTGGAGTAAGTGCTTTTATAACATTGCAGGCTGGACAGAAGGAAATCAGTGGTTACTCTGTGGAAGGTCTTGGGGGAGGGGAGTTGGCAGTGAGCTCCACCATTTCAGGCCAGACGCAGAGAAAGCTGTGTCCTGCAAGCTGAAATATCACATGCAGATCCCCAGCTGGTGGAAGTTGTCACAGCTCTCTAAAAGTTGATGAATCTATGAAATTTTTAAACAGTGAGCTCTAAAATTTGTGAAGAGCTTTGATCGCAGAGGACTGACATGATCATCCATTAAAAAGGCAAATTGGATTCTAAATTTTATCTGATGAAGAATTTTGGGCAGAGTAAAGGTAAGAAAGAGTGTTACCAAGTCATTAGTAGAAACTCATTTGGAGTATAGCACAGAGACTTGGACACTTGTTCTCCGTAAAAACTAAATCACACAGCAACAGAGTTGTTAGAAGACTGACAGTGATCTTATGGGAACTCAGCTTGTTTGCCCTGGTGAAACAAAGCCTGAGAAAGGGTACAGGAGGGCCGTCTATAAATACACCAGTGGGTAAATATCACAGATAGGAATGCAGCTATTTAAGCTTCAGGACAATGCTAGCACAAGAGCAAATGGATATAAGCAAGTCCTGAATAAATTTATGCTGGAAATCAGGAAAATATATTTGATTCTTCTAGCCATAAAAATTTTCAATGCTGATAAGAAAGAGCGGGGCAAATAACTCAGCTGTTTTTAGAGGGGTGTATAATGTGCAGGTTAAAGAGATTCTATGGCTTGACTGCAGTAGCAGGGACTGGACATTGCCCAGGCTCTGTTCCCCAGCAGACTTTGCGTTACGCCTACCAGAATCAAAGTGGGCCAAGCATTCATCATGATGGATAAGGTTTAGTGAGAGAAGTCAAATAAGCAGAACCACAGTCAAAGCCATTCTCTCACTCCGAGTGAATGCTAATGACACTCGTTCATTGCCGCTTGGAAAATACATTTAGTAAACTAGGTTAATGGAAGAAAATTCTCTTCTCTGATATATAGGCTCACAGAGTGGGAAGCTACACACAGCGACCCTTGGATGTATTTTGTAGACCCTTTTGTATTCAGATTTTTCAATCCTGTAAAAGTTTGCTACAGATCTATCTCTCTTTTGTTTTAAAACACACAGCAATTACCAGAGTGAAGTAGCATCCTGCTACTCCCCTGCCTGTCCTCCACTTTATTCCGAAGTCCTCAGCAGTAGACAGACAGTTTTGAAGACATTTCTGAAGTGTGGGAGGATGGAAGGGCAGCACAGGGAATGAGAGAAGGGAAGAGAACATAGGTGGATAGAAGCTGTTGGTCAATGCGTTGAGCAGAAGCGTCAAAATATACAGCTCTTCCATCTGTGTATTTATGACAAGATTTCCACACTTTGCTCAGGTAAAGAAAAAGAGAACTGATTTTGATGGGGTTAGTTAGCTGCTGAGGTTTGCGACAGGATTCTTATTCACAGTTATATGAGCGGTCAACATACTGGGTACATTTGATAAAACTGTAAGACTGGATTAGTCCCCATTCACAGGGGAAATTGCTGTCGCTCTGTAGCACAGCAAGTGTCACCATCTGCTGGGTCACCCTAGTGCTTTTTTGGGCATGGGGTTGCACTGGCTGTCATTGACAGCAGGGCATGCTCAGAGGAGGGTTTTGGGAACCTGCTCCCTTGGCATGCAGCCAGAGCTCCAGCCTGGCAAGCCGCAGGGCTCCGCGGAATATCTATGGCTCGATCAAGGCTTTCAAGAGCTCTCTGGACTACTTTTGCAGGTGACCACGTGACCTGATGGAGCTTTTATTTTTAGTCCTACAGTACTATTTGTTGACTATGGCTGTTTCCTATGCAGTAGGTACTGAAGTGCCAAGGCACTAGAAGCCTTCTAATGATCGGTCAATAAATGTTACAGTCAATAAATGTTACAGTCAATAAATGTCACAATCTGCCTTACAGTTAGCGTCTGCACTCTTCCAACTCCTATTTCTATTCTATTCTATTCTATTCTATTCTATTCTATTCTATTCTATTCTATTCTATTCTATTCTATTCTATTCTATTCTATTCTATTCTATTCTGTTCTGTTCTGTTCTGTTCTGTTCTGTTCCATTTCATTTATAGACTCTTGTATCATCACCGGTTCTCTTCAGATTTATTTGTGATGCTCTCAATCAGTAGCAAGATGATCTTCAAGTGCTCCTTTTGAAAGAAACCAAATACTAAGCTCTGCTGAAGGCTTACCTAGCTTATGGTAGCCTCACCTCCCTACACGATAGGGTTTTCAGGGGTGCTGTCATTGGGTACCAAGATGAGGGTAGAGGGCCAGTTGTAGAAGCTGCTCAGACAGAATATACAGAGACGGCAACAGCTGAAATCTTGTGCTTTGCCCTGGAATCTCTGGGCACCTCTGGCTTCTTTCTTTTTTGCTGACTAAAACTCCAGCCACCCAACAGATATGGATTATGATTACTTGGCTCAGCTCTCTACCATTTTCCTTTAAGCTCACAGTGTTTAAGGACACTAATCTTGTGTATTTTTTCGTGGCTTTTACAGTCCTGTTGGCTGGCAGTGATTATAACTTTCAGTGTTCTTAATTTTGGCTAAATAAAACTAATAAGTATGCTCTGGTAAATTAGCAGTTACTTGACAAGCAGCTTACCAAACAAGGTCTTCCAGAGGCCTTGAATCCTAAAGATCTACAGTGTTATAAAAGCTAAGGTGAACATACAGAGTTACACCAGAGCTGATTAGAAAGGAGAAATAAACATCACTGACATGCCAAACTTCCTAGAGTTCTCAAGCTCAGGTTACATCACCATTTAGCAAACAAACTCTTTATAAGGTCTGCCCTCATAGGTCCTATTCTCCTTGCAATATTTCCTATTTGAATTGAAACAGGCTACCCAGAGAACTGGTGGAGTCACTATCGCCAGAAGTGTTTAGAAAACCAGTAGACATGGCACTTCACAATATGATTTAGTGGGTATGGTGGTATTCAATCCAAGGTTGGACTTGATGATCTTGGAGGTCTTTTTCAACCTCAGTGGTTTCTAGGATTCTAGGTGTAATCCCATTGAAGTTAATACTCCATATAAAAATGCCCCCTATAAGGAGAGCATCAGGCTTTCAATACTCAATGGCCTTGTGTTAAACCTTATGTTTCCAACCAAGCAATAGGATATTCCTGCTTTTAAACATAGGAACTGGGCTATAAAACAGTGAAAGAACCCTGGGGTGAAGATTGCCTGAAATTTTTATCTCCTTCTTCTTTGTCCATGTTTTCTATGCTCCCAATGGAAAGTTTCTGTATTCATCTAAAACCTATTTTGAAGACAGCTCTGCAGACATGGCTGCCACATGTTTCAGCCAATTTCTAGAAGGCATGTTCCAGCTGCTTATTGGATATAGCTACAGAAAGGAACAGCATTGCACAGGTAAGACAATTTTTTTTTAATTAAACAAAGTAAATTTTTCATTATTTACCTTGTATTTTCTGGGGCACCTTCAATGCACTGCAGATCTCTGTATTTTCAGCATGTTACATGTGATGTCTTGATGTGATATTTATAAACCTGTACTAGATTAATCAGTAATGGATATAATGGATTGGCTCTATATGTAGACATCTTTCAACCTGAAGCCTGTTCCGTCTCATCTCTGTTAAGAATCTCTATCTGACCAGTGAAACAGACCATGATAAAAGCTGTGTAAAAAAGCTTCCTTCTTTACTAATTGGACTGGACTTGGAAACTGGAGGCTTTCCTGGGAGCATTGCCTATTTTCCTCATAATTATTTGCATATTCAGTTCAACAGCAAAACAAGTCTATAATTGTTCTGTTCGGAAATAAAAATCTTCTTACCATGTATGTCGGTCAGAAGAAAATGTGCAATCACTGCATCAAAGTCAAATAGTACTAAATCGGTACTACCTGCACTAATTTAGGATTAGGAAGTGTATTAAACAATAACATAAGAAGCAAAGGATGTTAAGGGAAGGAAATATGCTCGAGACATTGTTTAATGTATCCTTGTTAGTACAAGGAAGAATTTTTCTATTGCTCAACATGTAAATTACATTCACGGTCTAATTGTACCAATTGAGGCAATCTGAGGTAGTTTAACATTAAGAAATGTTTTGTAACCAATTTATATTTGATGTTAACTCACAACAGTATTGACATAATTAAATCTTAAAATTTAAATCTTAAAATCTTAATTTAATAAAATCTTCAAATCTTAAAATGTAATAACATGGGTGGGGTCAGACCTAAATGTGAGCCTTCCACTTTGATGTCTGGCATAACTAATGTACACAGAGATGCTCAAATGCTGCTTTGCTGTGCTGCTGTGGCTTGAATGTCACAGCTTAATGCCACTGCGAAGAAATAGCACCACCAAAATAACTTGATCCAGCTATTTAACCTTCCAAATATATACTAGGAAATGAGATAAAGCCTAAAAAAAATGTTGGGGTGGGGGTAAAAAAAGAAAAAGCTCCTGAAACAGAGTGTAGTTCTCACAATTCAAACCTGCATTGTTTTCTCATTATTTTGTTCCACCCAAACTCATAAGACAGTCTGGATCAGTAATGATTAGTTTGAAACCACTACATTACATTATAAACCTTCATGTCTACTGTCCTTCTTGAAAATAGGATTATTTAATTAACTAACACAGAAGTCAAAACACCAAAGTTCACACTCAAGCAAAATAAATAGAAGTTTTACATGAGAGAGAAGTAACAAAAAAATTCAAAACCCACTTCTGGCTTTTTTTCTACCCTAAATTTCAGTACAAAACAAAACAGAAATACTGTTCTAAACATACAGTATAGAATCTCATATTATCATTTATTTAAAAGACATCACTGCAGTAGACAAATTTCATCTGTGGCAATTTCTGTGGATGAGAATAAACCATTCTATAAAACTTGTAGCTGAATAATATTTAAAAAGTAATTTTCTTGGGTGCAGTTTCCCAGGCTAAGGAGTTGATCACATAAACCTGTATGGAATGAGCAGACACATGGGAAACAAACTTTCAGCAGCTCTACTCCACCTTTGATTTCAAACTCAGACAACTCAAGTGATATGGAACAGATGAGGCTGAGGCACCAGAAAGCAGGTCTTTCACAATGGGCTCCCCTGCACCAGTTTCAACACCTTGTTCTTGACAAGAAAGCTGGTCAGAAGTTAACTTCAAGCTTTGGCTGTTTTCTAAACCAGCTGAGAGAAAAATGCCATGGGCCACTGTTATGCCTGTACAACTGTACTATTTTTGTTCAAACAAATGTAAAAATAGTCTCTTGAACAAAACTTACATACATATATGAAATATTTCAAAGGAAAAACTGCTATTTCCTCCCATTCATAATGTTCTGAAATGGCAAATGAGAAGTTAGAGACACCATCCATTGCTGCTATTGCCTGGAAAGAGGAACTGAACTGTTTACCAGCTCCAGTGAGGATATCCCCCTCTGAATCTGCACTTAACATCTTTCCAGGAAGGATGCTTCTTGGTTGCTACAGAAGGCTGATCATTCATCACCAAACACCATTGCACTGTCCTGCAGTGTAGAGGAACTGCACAGGAATGAGAGAAACACTGCTACAGGAAGACTGTACATTTTTCAAGCCTCATAGCTCATTATGTTGAATACCAAGTACCATTTTTGGCAAATTAAAAGGCAATGGAGAGAACTCTGATAGGGATTTTCCTTCCTTACTCTCTCTTATCGTTTTAATGCATGAAGAAGTAATTCATGTCCAGGGAAAATTGTTCTGAATTTCTCTGGATTTTGAATATTGATGTTAAAAAGGTTGGTCTTTATGCAGAAGCTGCAACAAATCTTTAATTAATAAATGCAACATTGGTTTTGGACCATAGCTAAAAATTTTGCATACATAAAAAATAAGAAGTGAAAGTAATAAGGTGATGAATTCTGCAGCTACTTGAAGTCTTTATCTATGCTCTTTCAGCTAGCATCCAAGTTGATTCAAAGGAAAGGTGTAAGCCTTTGAAGATTCAAACTGGGAAGAATTATGAATCAAGTAGTTCAACACCATATATACTTATTTAAACATTACACAAAACCAGACTGCAATGTACTTGACTTAAACAACAGTAGCTACAAAGTGACCCCACAGTTTTTATTCAGTCCTGATAAACATACTGAGATCTTTGCCTAAACAACTGTAAGAACAGATCTTCTGTAGCAGTAATAATTAAATATTGGGTGACAAGGTTGGGATAGTCTAATTCACATGGAGATGAGCTTTACCTCTCAAAGAGACACAGCAGGACTGTTTGAGGAGCAGCTACTATTCCATAAAATAAAGGGATCAAAATCTGAGCCCAAGACACTTTTATTTAAGACTCGGTTTGTACCTTTTAATTTGCAAAGCACAAGTCAGATATTTTGCTTTATTTTAAAGTACATTTTAGGGGTGCAATTATTAAACAGTATAAGTTATCTGAAGTAAACATATATATAATTTACAGCCAAATAACCTAATGAAATGAGAAACAATGGCACATCATGCCTGCAGGACTACAAAGCTGGATATGATTTAGCTTCCTCTTCCAAAAAGAAAATAAAAACTAAGCAAAGAAACTTTGAAAGATTTCCACTTTTTGTAGTCAAATATTGTTCTTTTACTAAGTTTGTAAACACTAGAATCTCACATAAGCAAATTTAGCTTCCACAAAGGCATTTAATTGTTTACAGCAAATTACAGCTGCATATATTTTTGATCATCATTCAAGCCAAGAGAAATCCTGTTTCAAGTTAAGGGACCTAAAAATAAGATGACTGTCACGAAATATTCACTTTTAGACCATGAACTTTGACACTGCCCTTTAGTCATAAGTCTAAGAATAAATTTAAAAACCCCAATGTGCTACAACTGTACTTCCTGTAACATATGTTCATGATTGAGTTATCTCACTAGCACAGGATATGCTCAGATGAAATGGAAACTGCCCCTCCATAACAGCCAGTTGAGCTCCCAAAATAAGGGTGAGTTTGCTGATCACAGTGCAATTAAGCCTCAGCTTTCTACTCAGGCAGGGAGGTATAAATACACTGAAAGTAGGAATGCTGCAAATAATCTGAATATTCAGTTAATAATATTGAAATTTATTCTAGAAGCAAATGAGATGTGCAGACAGCTGTTCCTTTAAAGGCTTTGGACAATGCAAGCCTACAAACGGATCCATGTCCCACCCAGTCAT
The DNA here is from genome assembly GCA_013397935.1 of Dasyornis broadbenti. NCBI lineage: Eukaryota > Metazoa > Chordata > Aves > Passeriformes > Dasyornithidae > Dasyornis > Dasyornis broadbenti. The sequence goes on along the minus strand of VZRN01003169.1, from coordinate 812,914 downwards.
TAAGAACCATGATCCGTTTAAAGACACAGATGTAAGGAGTATGTAAGTATGTAAGCAGAAGTGGAAAAGACTGTTTGAGAGGAATTCAAATTGATGCTGAGCTCTAAATACAAGCTACACACGTGGGGACTAAGCGAAAATATTGTTTTGAAGAAAACTCATATTAGCAGCCTGAAAGAAAAGGTAAAAAAACCTAAAAAAGCTTTTAAATCCATTCCAAAAGTTTTATCTTAGCTACATCAACCCCCTGTTGCTTTGAGCACTCAGAGAATAGCCAGTTGGCCAAGAGAAGTGTTTTTTTCCTCTGCTGCTTGTAAGGCTATTATTCCCACTTGAGGGGCTACATCTGGAGGAGTACCTCCTGTTCTGGGCATCCCAGTACTGGAGACTTGCTGACAATCTGGAGCCAGTCCAGCACAGGGCCATGAAGATGGTCCAGGGGCTGAAGTACACCATCCAAAAGGAGAGGCTGGGAAAGCTGGGCTTACTCCACCTGGGAAACAGCTGGCTCTGTGTTATCTCATGTAGAGGAGACCAGACCAGATGCTTGTATTTACTCAAAACCCAATCATAAAAAGTCCTTTATAAGCCTTGCTGGACTAGAGGCTGGGCTAGAGACCTCCAGGGGTTCCTTCTGACCTAAGTTATTCCATGATGCTGCTCCAGGATTATGTGAGGTGAAATGATCCATGTTTGTCATGAAGGGAGTACAGACATTTCATGGTTGTAAGCTGGGCATGGAAGGCAAGCACTATTGCACAACAAGAGCTGTGTTCTAGGGGCAGACTACCCAAACTCTCCACCAGCTGGTAGCCCAGGCCATCCAGCTAATTCCAAGTTAAAGCTTTCTGAGGGGCAGGATACATAGCCCTGCTGCACAAAGCTGTTTCCACGGAAGGAATGGCACCTGCACGAAATCATCTAGTCTGACATCCTGAAAACAAAGGCAAATGCAAGGGATACCTGCACTTACCTGCTTTTCATTCTGGAGACCTGAAAATGGAAATCAGTCTTTAAAAAATACCAAAATAGAACATTTAAGTTCCAATGACTTAGCAAAATTTTTTGTTGTACTGACCTTAGAAATCTTGTGTCTTTACCAGTGAATAATTTAGATAAAAAATAAAAGCAAGTTTTGATGTTTCACGATCAAGAAATTACTCACTGTAAAGATTCTAACTCCAAGTACTTGAGGCAAAAACGAAAGAACAGTAAGGATAACAATAGATATATGTGATAATGAAACTACTGATAAGAGCAAGGGAAAGCGAGAATGCAGGGCAGGAAAAACAGGACAGCACACAAAATTTATGACTTATGCAAGAAGATGGAATGTGTCTTCAAATACATAGAAGGGCTATTGTAAACCATATGGAAATAATGTATTTTTCATGTCTATGGTACATGCTATGAAAAATAACAGGTTTAAACTGCAGCAAGGCAAATTCAGTTTGGATATGGGGAAATTTCCTTATAGCTTTTCTGGAGAGGTGCTGTAACCTTAGCATTGTTAGCAACGTTTAAGAAAACACTAGACCAGTATCTGTCAGAAGGGATATATCTACACATGTTCCTGCCTGGCAACAGAAAGATGCACTGAATGAACTTTGATGTCCTTTCAAGCCCAATGATTTCATACAGAAACTTCTATATATCAAAAAATTAAAAAGACCACAAAAAATCCCCTAATTCTAAATTACATTCTAAAATAGAATCTGAACTAGAACTACAGCTATAAATTAAAGATCAGCAATCGATGAATTTTAGAGAAAAATAGCCAGTCTTTCCTTGTGATAGTATTTGCTTATGGAAATTCATAGTAATCACCTTGACATTAAAAAGAAAACAAACGATATAAGAATAAGCTCAAGGCATTTTATTACTCAGTATTGAATAAGCAGATGAGACAGCATCCCCTCATCAAATAGAACCTCCGTGACTCTGACTTGAGATGTGACCTGTGTTGTGGAGAATGTCAGGCTAAATAATCATCATTCTCACTTCTGGTCTTAAAATGCAGGCATAAAACAGGATTTCTCTTTGGTCACCAAAGACCAGAAAGACTGAAACATTTATGGTGATTGCATATGATTTTCCAGGACATGAAGTTGCATTCACAAGAATGTCTCTGATCTGCTCTTCAAGAATATGCAAGGAAAGAAAACCAAACAAAAAAATCCCAGATTTTTAGCATATCCTGCATGATAAAGAAAACAGCAATTCAAAATGAACCTCGGTTTTAGCAAGAGGCCATAGGATTTCTTTGGCAGGATGATGTCAGGCAACCAGCACCTTTTTTTCCTTTGTCTTCCTCTCAGCTATTTCAAGAGGTTACCTCATCCTGATACCTAATAAAATCACAAAAGCTGAAAAGCATAGTATGCTGAGCTCACTGTAGTTCTTAGCAGTGTCTCTTAATAGTTACTCTTACAGTGCCTCCCCTTACCAGTAAGATGAGCTCAATGAATGGGAATTAATTTCATCATGTGTCTCTGCCAGAAGCGGCTTCTCCTTCCTGTCACGTTCTGGCAGTGACAGGCTGTCCCAAACTGTGGAGTTCAGACTGCTCAGTACATACAAATTTGGTTCAGGCAGTATGATTTTTGTCCACGCTGATTTTACACGTACATGTGTGCAACATTAGCTCAAAACAATACAGCCACTGCATGATTCTCTTAATTCTGTTATAGAATAATTCTCCTCCTGTATTCTAGCAGTGGACAAAGGCATCTGTGCAAGCAGTTAAAAATCAGTGTATTTGAAGGCTAACCTGTAGTAAATAAATAGTAAGTAATCGAAACCTACTTATATGAAGATCTTAAAAAATATACAAGCATAACTAACAATCAAATAAACCTGTTAATTTTGCAATTGTTAAAATAAGGTTGATAAAAAAGAATAATCTTTCTCAAGACTTACAGTCAGTGGTATGTGAATAAATATTATTTTAAACTTCCAAATAGGAAACAAGCTCATTCCAAGCTGACTTTTCCCTAGCCATTAGCTATATATATATGACAGTACTGTTTGCCGACATAATGTAGTGCAAGCAGAAAATACTCCATGCCTTTACTTGCATTTGCAAAATCAGGAACAATATTTGAAAATATAAAAGCCATAGAGTCGTAGCAAACTCCCTGAAAGAACATGTATGGATGATGTCTTCCTTAAGAACATCCTGTCTTATGTATAGCTATGAATTACTTTTATTTAGTTGTAAAGTAGCATAGTATATTTAGTATATATAAACTATCTCAGATCTCTTACTAGAGTACTAGAGTGGCATCAGTACTAGGCACCAAAACCAGTAACTGAAGAGAGAGCTCAAGATCAAATCCCAAGACTCAGGATCAAACCCCAAGAACGCTCATTGCCACTCTGACTCCAGTCACATAGCACATTATTTCCTACTTTCTTTCTTGGTGTTCTCTCCCTCCTTCATATTCACTTATCCTCTGTGGATTTTTTCCTCTTTTTCTTTTGTCATTACTTGTAGTTACTCTTGAAACACAGGCTTTTCTGCCTGGAGGAATTTCACTGCACATGCACATAGAAATCAGTAGTTCGTACTGCCAAAACCATTTCTGTAACCAGAGTTCAGACAAACTCAGGATTTTAAGGAATATAGAATGCTGAAAAGGATCAAATGTCAATGAATGCCTTGGCTACTTTAAAAAAAATATTTAAAATTTCTTTTTAAAAAGAAATTGGATATTTTGGTTGGCAGAAAAACTTATTTAGTCTGCTTTTGAAAACTGTCCAGTAAGATTGGTAGAACTACCTTCTGATGGAAAAGTGTGACATTGACCAAGTACAAATTTACCTTGAAATCTCCTTTTAAAAAAAAATACTAGAAGTTTTTAAAATTTTCATTGAGTTTTTAAATGAAAGTACTTTGGCTTTCTCAACTTCTAAGCCAGAATCCAAGGACATTTTTGAATCAAAAATTTTGCTTTTATGTAGTGGTCCATACCTTTTAGGAAGAAGATTTGCTCAGATGCATTGTCCAGTTTACCCCTGTCCTTTTATCCCTGAATTCCAGCTGCATGGTTTCTGCCAGGGATTGGTAACTACCATCACAGGAGTTCACAGGCCTGAACAATCATTCAGACAATTTCCAAACTGTAAAGGCTCTTTACCAACTAGAGAAAATAACCCCAGCCACCTGTTCCAAATGTAAATGTTAGCTCACAGATTACAGATTGGGAATCTGTGCTCCAGCATGGACATGCTGAATCAGCACATCCCTCAGCTGCCTTGACCACATCCCCAGGTCTTCAGCACTTGCAGAGTCTTGATAGCAAGAGTGCGCCAAGTGGCTTCATGCCAGGCCAGCTCCTCTGCAGACAGGCAGCACATCCCTGGAACCGGTACCCACGCAGGCTGCTACTGGTTATGCCTGAATCTGCTCCAAATTCTTCAAATAAGCAGCATAGCCAATGTAGGACAGAGGACTGGAGGGCACCTTTTCTGTGTAGTGAAGCAATGGCCAGCCAGAGAAGTGGGAACAGAGACAGCAACTGCAGTTTAAAAAAAGAAAGGTCTTGTGATTACTGTATGTGGGCTCCACACCCAGATAGGGATGGCTGAGTTTGATTCATCATTGAGGCTTTAGGGTGTCAGCATAAAATAGTATATGATAACACAATTGAAGCAGGCAACATGTATGTTAAACAAATAGCTGAAAATAATAACAAAAATTTGACAGTGTTGATAGCTGCCTATTTAACAGCTTAGAAGCATCGTGAATGACATCACAAATTGCTGCTCAGATACAGTGACAGCATTCAGCTGTCTAGGTCACTCAACTGGACATTTAGCCCTATCTGCACCATCCTTCAAGAGAGTAACATGAACCTGTTACTAAATATGATCCTAAAGTGTCAGCAGTCCAAAAAAATGCACTAATCCTTTTCCTACACTTCAAGAGCTTCACATTTGATTGGAAATATTATACAGATTAAAAAAATATCTGCAAAGTGAAGAGGCACAGGCACATGGTCAAACTTGAATTATTTGAAGCAACATATAAATGAGGACTTTTATCAAGCTTGCTCTTCCTCTTCTTCATGTAAACTTTCCAGTCCTCTACTATGATGTAAAATAGCTGAGGACACAAAGTCCCTGTGTAGGGTAATGACCCTTTTAAAGTGGCGTAATAAATCCTATACAACCTTATTACATCCACAGACCTGTTTAGAATTTTTTCAGTTTATATATACTTGGATCTTGGTCCTCCAAATAAATCTATGAAGTGCAGCATTTGTCCTGTTCAGGATAGAATTCTTTTATTAAAATGTACCAGGATAAATTTTCCTAGTTTGCAAAACACTACAGAAATAGTATCAGCACCTCTGTGAACTGGCAGAATGTTATCCATCTTTGGCCTAGATATAAGATTTAACAGAACACACAAAACCCAGACCCCTGTCAGCAGATTAAGAATAATAAAAGATATTTCTCTGGAGGAATGGGAGATGAGGAAATCCATAGTGCTCACAAATCTTTTTTTCAAATCTTCATTAGAAATGAAAAAAAAAAGCTTTAAAAAATCATGAGATTGGCTTCAAAATCATGAGATCTGATATATGAATAAATTTAGGGTAATCTATCTGCCATTGAAATTTTGAGCCTCTAGAGTGTGCTCCAGCCATATTTTAAAGCATTTCCTCAGAAACTGAAATGTGTAGATACTTTATTTCCAATTAAAGCTGAGATGCATTCATAAAGGTAGTAATTCAGAACAGAGAAATGTGATTTTTAAAAGATCTAAAACTTTTAAAAATATTTTTTTAAATTATTAAGGTTACATAATCAGAAATACAGTGGAATATTAGAAATATAATAGAGGAGGAAATAATTAAACGGACAGCAGAAGACCTGGAAACGCATAAGCATTTCTGAAGAAAGGAAGAAAAATTTCTTCTGGTGCCGAGGAGCATAAACTCTAGAATTTAGGGGGCAACTTAGCAAGCCCCTTGGGGTACCAGTTCAGTTATCCTCTCAATAAGCATTAATATCAACTGCACCAAAGACAGACTTTTCACAGTATTGAACACTCTATACCTTTACAAGATCTGAACTGATTCCTCAAGCATAAAGAGGGTTGGCTTGCAAAAAGTTTCAGATTTGCTTTCCAACAATTCATTCTCAGCTCCTTTTATTTCCTCTCCAAGGCTCTTGTCACATTATTTTTAACCTTCCAAGACACTCTAATATCTAAGGCTAAAAAGTTTACTTTTATTTAAAAGAAAACAGCCTTTTAAACAATAATGGAATCACAAAACAGCCCACATTGGAAGTGACCTCAAAATATTGCCTGGCTCAATATTTCATGAGGAAAGGGAGCCTTGATGAGATTATCTAGCACCCTGTCCAATTGCATATTGAAAATCTCCAGTGGTGGAGCTTCCAACACTGGGAAAGTTGTTTCAGTAAATGATTGTTCTCACTGTAAAAAATTTCTTTCTTATATGGAGATGAAACCTCTTCTAGTGCAACTTTTACCGGAATACTGTGATGATGTGCCCCCCAAGCCTTCTTTTCTCCAGGGAGAAAAGACCTGGCTTCTTCAGTCTTTCCTTGCAGGTTCTCCAGCCCTTTGATGATCTTCGTGGTCTTCCTTTGGACCCTCTCCAGTCTGTCTGCCTCTTTCTGGAATTGTGAGGACGAGAACTGAACACAGCCCTCTAGCTGCGGCCAGACAAGCACTACATGGGGTGGGATGATCACATCTCTGTCTCTTCCAGTCACAGCCCTATGGGTGCAGCCCGGGATCCGATTTGCCTTGGCCGCTGCAGCAGTACACTGCTGACTCCTGTTCAGCTTGTGTCCACCAGCAGCCCCAGGGATCTCTCAGCATGGCTGCTCCCCAGCCAGACTTCATTAAACTTCATATCATTCTTGCTTGCCCACACTTGCAGCCTGGCCAGGTCTCTGTGTGAGATGGCTCTCGCTTCTGACATGTCCATCTCAACCATCCAGTTTGGTGTCATTAGCAAACTTGGTGAGGCTGCTTTCAACCCCATCATCCCGATAATTTATGAAGATATTGAATAGCACAGGGCCCTGTATTCATCCCTGGGGAATTCTATTTGTGACAGGCTTTCAGCCTGAGTACAAACCATTGATCTGTACCCTCTGAGTGCCACCTCTTATCCAATTTCATATCCATCTTGCAGACCACTCATGTAGTCACTTGCTACTTTGTGCAGGAGAAGGCTGAAGGAAACCATATTGAATGCTTTGCTGAAGTCCAACAAAAGGCTGAAGTCTTAAGGAAAATGCCAAAGGTTGCACTAGAACCATGAAGGCTAGCAACCCTGCATCCTCTAACTCAAGCATTTACTTGAGACCAAAGTAAAGGACATGAGACAGCAGTGCCTGTTGGCTCTATCAAGTCCACATGAAGTCCCAACTGTTCTCTTCACAAATAAGAAATCAAAATTCTGTATTATGCATTAGATGTGGAATACAAATCAACCATGCCAATAATGTCCTCATTTTCCCAGCAGTTCTGCAATAAGTATGTAGAATTAACCATGGTAACAGGCATAAGTACATTCAATTAATATTTGTTCACTGACACGACACATTTGCTCACTGAATGTCTGCATGATAATTTGATAAGCTAGAAGCTTCTAAGTGGGGAAAACAGGCAGGGCCCTGCTCCTACATATTCAGACTCAGATGGCTGCTTTATTTTCTATGCAGAAGTCATATAAATCTGAATCTAATATGGCCATTTTTCCCACTGTCCCCAAGTTGAAGATATAGCACTTGAGATTCTCCTCAAGCTTCCCATATCATACACTGGCCAAGCTTCAACAAGAGCAATGAATTCTTTTGCCCTCAACTTGTCCTATAGCCCAGTGGCTAAAGTACTCCTATGGGCAGTAAATAGACATCAGACTTCTCTGCAGCTTGTGATGTGTGTGCTGTAACTACTAAAAATCAGTAGAGCCCTTTCATTGACCCACCAATAGCATGAATAGCTTTCAGATTAATTTTTCTGTGACTTAAACCCATGAATTTCTCTATTAATGATGGTAGTATCTGTTAGATTGGTAAAAGGGGATGAAAAGTTCTTCCTTTCTGGCATAACAAGAAAGAATAAAAATTTAACACACCTTAAAAACTGTAGAGATTCAGATCTGGTAGCAGGTAATTGTTGAATTGTGAAATATGACTCCATAATCATCTGATTTGTCACTCAGCCCTCACCCAGGTAACACACGCATAGATTTGTTCTGGAGATTTACTTAAGTGCTCACTCTGGTATTCATGTGTACACACTTTGCTGTGCAAAGCCACACTCCCAAGCAGGCTGGAACAGAGCCAGATTTCCTCACACGGTATGGAGAGACAGATTTCCTGAGGGAGAAAAACTACTGTCCAGAGTCTGAAAAACTACTGTCCAGAGTCTGACAAGCAGACTCTCTGTCATAACTGAATTTTATGCAGTTCCAGCTGCATAAAGCAGTTCAAAAGCACACAGGTGCAGCACGCAGGCTGGGTGAGATTAATGAACAAAGGATGGTGAAAATATCTTGGCAGAGACACAGTCAGGAAACAAACCCACATGACAGTAGGACTTCAGGGTGCATGGCAAATTGCTAACAGACTCTTGTACAGAAAAAAATTAAGAAGAACTGGCATTGGCTTTCAATTTCCCATTCATACTCTGTGCAGGGCTCCATCAGAATAGCAAATACAATGCCTCAGCTATAAACCAGTACACAATAGCCCCATGCTAGGCCTGTGGATCGCAGAGAGCCTTTAGCTTCTGCAGTCTCTTGATTTAGGTGCTTGATTGGGCCTTTTTCACAGTGCTAACACAAAGACGTACTTTTCTACCCAGCGAGTTAGGCTCTGTCTTCTCCTTTCTTACACCCGCCATATGTGCCTTAAATGTTAGAAAGATAAGGAGTTTGAAAATACTTCTTAAGCAAGCACCATAATTCAACACCATTATGAATTTTGTTATTTAAATAAAATTCTATTATTAAGCAAATCTCATGTTGCTCATGAGATTGTACATCAGCTAGTATTAAATCACAGCAATTTTTAGCTGAGCTAAAAGAATAGAGAACAGGCTGGTAAATACAAGAAAGCCGGTATTGAGTTCATGGGACACTTCACTCCACTACAATGTACAAAGAACTGAAAAAAACCCCATGCTTTTATGAACCAGCTAATGAGGAGAGCTACTGAATGCACACTGCTAGTGAGCTCGCTCAGTGATTGACCTTATAATCATCAGCTATAGAAACGTGTATGCAGTCAAACAACACGTCCATAGAGAATCAAGTTTAAAAAAAACCCCAAAGCGTATGATTTGGCCACTCTAAAAATGAAAGAATTTAATACATCATGAATTATAACAAAATAGTGTAAAGGGGAATCAATGTGAAAGCAGGATGCAATTGAATCCAAAAAATATGGGTGAATGACAATGAGATAGATTACTTCTTATCATGGTCAGCAAAACAGTCCTGATAGCGAGTGAAAATAATTATTACCTCATAGCTGTGCATTATGACTTTTAAGTGAATCATCCCAACAGTCTCTAGACAAACCTCCATGGGAACGTGCACACACTACCAAATTCTTGTTGCATTTGGTCTCATTTCTGCATGAACTCCCTAAAGATGAACTTTCCCTTTTGCCACAACAAAGGCAATATTTAGAAGCCTGGATGCACTGATGGTGAGGAGTGGAGACTGCCTGTTGCCTCTCTTCTGTTCCAGTTCATGCTCCAGGGTACACAAGCACCTGTAACATTCTTCTCAGGGCACAGCAAACAAGAATCCAGATCCTTCAGTTTCTTATCTGCATCCCTACAGTTCTTTAATACCTGCCTCCATTTTCTTTTGAAGCTAAAGTCAATTCTTCCCATACAATCATGCAAGAAATATACAAATTCTGCAGCTCAGTTGCCTTGACTCAGGTAGATCTCCATTAATTTCTCAATATCATCTAGTAAATTTCTTGTGTTTACCACAGTTTGCTATGCCTTCATCTAATGTGCCAGGAAACATATTTAAACCTGCTCAGATTTGAAGTTCAGATAGGTAAGGATTCAACACATACAAGTAATGAGAAATCATCTGTAAAGTACAGTTTGTATATTAGCACTTCCAGCCACAAGAAAATGTAGTGTAAAAGTCTTGACCTAATTGTGTATATCTATATTTGTTGCAATACTCATTTCCTGGCCCAGCTTCAATAGCATAGGTCACTGCCTTTCCCCTAAAAACCTAAGAACCCATCAGGTTCCTAAGTATGACTGTAGGAAGCCATATAAACTTCTCACTGATCCATGTGATAACTTCTGTATTTTGTGGGACAGTTTTGTGAGAACAAAAAACATCCCTGATTCGCAAAATTGTTGGCAAAGCCATAAGAAAACAAGTTAGACTTTCTATTAAAATACATGTGAAATTCTGTTCTAAGTCTATATAAGTTTATTTCAGCAACTGTACAACAGATTTTTCCAACTTCTGAACTAATTCTGTGAAACTCAGCTGAACAAGAAGCACTGCATTTTGGTCTCTTACTAGGCATTCCCAATAGAAAGAAGCCAAAAATGGAGTGACTCTTCTAATATGCTGATTACTTCATGATCTCCCGCTCCCAAACCCTCTTGTAACAATCAGCTGCTCTAAACATTGGAGCAGCCATATGTTGATGCAGAATGTTCCTTTGTTAAAAAGCTCTCCTTTTCTCTAGACTGGCTATGGGCACAGAAGTTCAGACTAAAAAGCTCGTTCAACATTTGTGCCTAGACATAAACTCTTCAACATATTCCACATCCTTAGATGGGCTTTGGGCTCTCCACACTTCTGACCATCTGTTGGAGGGCAGGATGCCCACTGATGTTAGCCAGAATCAGTGCCAGTTGCCGACAGAAAGGGATATATGGTCCTTCAAGTGACATCTGTTTCACCAGAAGCCCTTTTCTCCCTGAACAATGTTTCCATTTAATCTCAGGCACACTTGTTACAAACAGCGTTAAAGAGACAAACTAATGAAAAACCATGGAAAGTATTGAAAGTGAAAGGAAACATAACAATGAGGGTACATTTCACAGATCTATGGAGAATCATTTTAGTATTAAGATGATGGAAATATTGGAAGAAAATTGTAGGTGCTCTGGCTATATGGACAACCTCATGGCAGATGAAGTCACCAAGGGATAAGATTAACCACAAAGAACTCACTGTAATTTACCCCAAGACAACAGCTGTGCTCTTAAAGAGAACACTGGAGAAAAAGGCACAAGTGGATGTTTAATAAGACAATGCCTTTTCATGGGAATGAAAGATAGAAAAAAGAACAAGCCATTATGTACCCTTAACCAAATCTTATTGATTCAGTGAGACACACAGCAGTTTGTGTATGAGAGGAGGGACACCAAATGATGCAGGTTGCCTGTCTTCTGGTTGTCTATCAATACATCTAGAAGTTGAGTCTGTAATGCAGAGCAAACACTATTCAATCTACTAACATCCATGAGGTTTCTGAAAGAGAACACAAAATCTCTGGCAGTTACATCCCAAACAGACTTGAGAAATATTACCAACAAATGGAGCAGAGAAATAATGACAAAGAAAAGAGGGAGAGATCATCAAGGACTCATTAGTACTTATAGAAACAGAGAGATGAGTATGATACACTGACTATTCCCAGAATGGTCAATGAAAAGAGAGGATATAATCCAAAAGATACAAAACTCATCTCAGAGACCCATTGACTGCATTCACTGAATCTTTTGTGCATTAAGCACATACGTCACATGTAGAAATCTGTATCGTAGTCATCTAAACTTAGCTCTGAGTCTGAAGCTGACTCCCACTCTAAGAGTTCTCATTCAAGATCAGTGATGACTTGTCCTGGATGTGTGCTTCATCTGAATCTGTAGCTGGGTTAAGGTTAAGGCATGTACTCACAGCAAAGAGCCTGGAAACGTTCCTGAGCTTCTCAGCACAGACTAACGATATAATCTTTTTTCCATCCAACAACTTGAGTCCATTGAGGACATTGATAAAAGTCCTCTCTTCTATTCCCCCAAGATTTTTGTTCTGTTGCGACTGTGTCTCAGTTGGAGAACTGCTGCTGAAGTACTACTGTTGGCAGAACAGTTTAAGTTAGTTTAGTTTTAAGGTAAGCCAAAAAATTATTTGGGGTTACCTTAACATGCTTGGCTGCAAATGAAAGAAATTCAGCAGCTGCTACACTGAACGGCTGAACAATCTCTGCACTGAAGGTGGAAAACTGCATGTTATTGGATGGAAAGGACAGCTGGGAGCAGGATGTGTCACAGCCATCACTAGGTGAGCCTCAACTCTTGAGTCAGCACCCTCACTGCTCCTATTCTTAACATACTGCTCTTACAAATACGTAGTTCTGAACAATAGGGTTTCCCATTTACATTTCCAGCAGTATGTCCTCTGTATAATAGTAACTGTAGAGTCTATGTAACACTAGAGCACATATATTGTGCAAGAATTACATCAGTGTTGGAAAAAAAATCATAAAGCATCATAGGAACTCTTTACAGTTATGGGTTCTTTCCCATAATATAAGACACAGAGGAAAACTGAGTTACTTTCAGTTAAATTGCTTGGCAGTAAAACCATGGAAAACCTGAATAAAACTGAGCTAATGCTTCTAAGAAATAGCTAAGTGTGTCCCAAATCTAGACTACTGAATTAAATTCAAATAACGGAACTTATTACATAAGACCTACCCTGGCAGAGCTCTTTAGCATTTGTTCAGAATAGTCCAAAGAGGTGGCTAGAGGTGAGAAACATAAAGTCAGGCTGAACCAACCATTAGCATTTTCCTTCCTGATTCTCATTTTCACGAAACATCCTATCTGTTTGATACTCCAGCCTTGTGCCCATTCCTAAATTATCTGCTAGCTATATTTCCCTGCAGACGCTCTCCTCCTAAATTCACTATAGACCTGATCAGCAACCATCCTTACAATTTCCCAATGAATTTATGGACTCATATTCCTATTTTAGTTATGCTTTTTCACAAAACTGAAAAGTTTAAATATATTTTCTTTTCATCCCAAGCACTATACATTTTGAGAAGTATGCAGCTCCCAGATAAGGTTCCAAATACACATGGTACATGGTACATGCATAACTTTAACTTCTGAGGTTACACATCTCAATACATTTAGTCTAGAATATTTAAAAACATAAACAGTGGCAAGCATCCTCTTTTTTTTTTTTTTTCTAGAACTTTTAATCCAAACTGAAAGTAGAGCTGACATAGACAATGAATCAGAAAGATTTTGGTCTTTGGTCAAGGTTGAAACAGACTGGCAGAGCACTGATTTTCAACACTGTGATCCTGCTGCTGCCTTTACCATTTCTCTTGTTATACAAGATATGAACTTGATTCCTCAGTCTAGTACCATCAAAAACTTTATACACTTGTTCTACAAATTGATTTAGATGGAGCACTACAACATCTAACCTTGGATGTTTTTATACCCAGATAGGTGTCTTGACTCCTATATAGTGCAGCTTTGAATAGAGGGCAAGTCCAAGTCAGACTGAGCAGTTTAAAATAGCAGATTTTTCCCTTGCCTTCCCCAGAGAATGGCTATGGATCCAGTATGCTGAATTTGGACAGGCTCAACTCACCTGACGTGATGCTGGGGCAAAGAGCATCACATATGTCTTATGATACACATATCTCTCAAATTGATGGGCCTTAACTTGCACTCCAATGAAGTGAGTGCTAGTAATTATTCACCTACATTGTTCCCTTGAAAAGGCAGCAGAAATACTTTTAGAAGAGGTGAAAAACACCAGTGTTGTCTGTCCTTTGGAAAATAGGTATCACATGGTGAGAGAGCAGGAATCCACAAGTTCAAGGTCACACATTTAAAAAAAACAGAAACGTGATTTTTAAAAGTGAAAAATACTCCTGTTTGATTCTGACATACAGGTGAACAAATAATTGTTTAGGTTATGATTTATGTAACTTGATTATAAACCATACATTGTATTAAGCTAAGAAAATACATTAATTAAATGTGTGAAATGTGTGAAAAAAAATATGTAATAATACACATATAGAAAGCAAAGAACTGTTGTTTTGTATAACTAGGTATCACAACAGCCTGGAATTCTTTCAATACTAATTTTCTTATAGCACCAAATTTTGGGGTTACTTGAGCCAAATGGCTCTTATCCACACACAGGGCTTTATTTTCCTACCCAAAGCATTTCTCAAAAATTTTATAAGCTTATACTTTTGGGGTTTTGTTTGTTGTTTTTTTTTTTCCAGGAGTAATATGCCTTTTGATATGAATATATTACAACTTTAGTATCAAAGATTTTTTCATGGGTGATGTATTAGAGACACCTGTAATCTTTTGTTTATGTATTTCTATTTCCCTGTCCTTCGAAAAAGCTCAGAACTTTACATAAATTATACTTAGCCTCACAAACCTTGTGGAACAATGGAGTCCCAGTAGTTCTCCCAGATTTTATTTTCCCAGTGAGTACAGACCTAGGTGCAGACCCATGGAAGGTTTTAAGAAAGTAACTGCTGTTTAAAGTGGATTTCAGATGCTACCAATGGGAGCAAGAAGTCTTTGTAGGTCTGGACCAGTATGTCTTTCTTGGGACAACATAAAAAACCTCAAGTAGTTGATGAACTGAATCCGTTCTGCCCTAATGTGGGCTGGTATCCAAATTGCTTGGATATTCCTCAGCTTCTCAAATGCTTGAAAGTCAAGGTGGATTTGCAAGTTTGGTCATGTGTTTCACTACTGTGATTAGCAGACAATTATTACCCTAGCAGGGAGAAAATGATGTGTGTTTCAAAAAAGATAACACATTTTAGACATGGTACTATCCACCATTTCAAAGCCTGGCATGGCTACAGATCTTCAGCATTAACTTTTATGCCAATGTGTGGTATCAGACAGTCTCGCACGTCCTGTCTGATTGCTTAAAATAACACATTGCCATTCCTTTGGGGTTACACCACTACTTTATGTAGATATAAATAATGGCTGTGGTTTAAGCTTCCTTGTAAGATGCTCCATAAAACTTGCTAGGTCAAATTTCAGAAACTTCTGCTTCAGAATGGCAACACCATGACTAAACAAAACATACCTTTTCTCCCTAAAATGTCTGTATCTGTCAGAACAATTGGTCAATAAAATGAATATCTACATGTCAGGATATTTTGATACAAGAATGTTGCCACTACAGGCAGCAAGACAGCATCTGATAGAATGAAAACTACTACATGGAGAGGCTTCCAGGCTGCCATGCTGGTTTGCTCTGCCTAAAGCTTTTGCTTTCAGGCCAGCATTTACTCTCGGTACTTCCTACTGAGAACAGTGTTGTTTCAGAAAGTATTCTGATATGCCCAGCAAACCAAGGAAAATGTACTGAAGTTTGAACAGAAAGTAAGGTCTTTGCAGTCACTTTCTACATAGCTGCACTTGGGCTATAACCATTTCTTCAGTCCAGCCAAATAGTTATCACTGGCACAGATTTATACATTAAAATTACCAATCTAATTAACAAAGCTAACAGTTTAAAGCTGTTCTGTTATTTTGGTGAGTTCAGTGAAAATTAACCTGATTCCAATCAGATCAGAACCTGGACTTAGATATTGCAGAAGAGATGGCACTGGTGATTGACAGGCTGGTGTCTGCAAGAACTGAGGGTGTGCAATAGGGTTTTAGCAGCATTTAGCTGTTTTAAATGATGTCTAGCATCTACTGGATGTGGTAAAAACATGCTATGCTTCCCAAGATTAAATCTAAAGTCTTATAAATAGAACAAATATTCAGTTGCTATAATAAAATACCAAAGTAAATGACAAAAAGAGACAACACTCACCTGAAGGTGAATTCACAGGAAATATCACTGGTTAACTTCCACCAGACTCTCACACTTTATATTCAGTACCATGTATATGGTATCTGTAAACTTTTCAGAGCGCAAATAAAGCTCATTTTCCTCCACACAGGTTTGAAATGTCTCTCTGTGCCAAAAATATTTTATTTTCAGCAAATCAGGAATTGACTATTGAAGCACAAGATTTCAATCAAGCAAATTAGACATTCATTCAACATGTCAAGGTGTAGAGAGAAGCAGGGAACCAAATAGGGGGGTTTTTGGATCTGGCGATCGTGGCATTACAACATTCCAAATTCTGCCATTTAATTATTTCACAAAACAGTTTAAAAATGCTTTCCTTACTGTTTTGAATAACACAATTTCTGATTGCCAACTCAGCATAATCCTAGTTAAAAGAAACAAAAAAATCTAGACAAAGATAACCTTAAGGCTGCTCTGCTAAAAGCTTTATTAAACAGCGGATGGTAGTGATTTATTCCTAGGGAAAATCTTACTTGACTTCTTGTTTATGAATATGGAAGTGCTGACCTAGGTAAAAAAATGTATCTATGACTACAAATTCACTTAGCAACAAGAAATTTCTGGAAACTGAATCCAGGTAATTCTAATCATCTCTGATCAGTTCTGTTAAATGAATATACGCTGATACTTTTCACAGCTTTCATAGAGTTTAGTCATTAGAGGGAATGCAATACTTTAAAAAGGTACTCTCTTCCAGGCAGTCCATTCTCATATTTGATCCTCTTTTAACTTTACATTCCACATTTCTTACAATATGTGTTTATTCTCCTCTGAATATGCTGCAATGGCCAAATTTCTGGACTTTAACATGCCTTTACACAAAAAAGTTCCACAACTCCATCTGTCTGGGATCTATGAATCTATGATTTCAGGTTCACCAGAGTAAATACACGTTTTTGTGGAAACACATAAAAAAAAGTTTTTGCTTGCAGCACCATTCAAATATATAGAGACAGAGGTTCAAGCTGTAGTTCTGGGTAACTGTGGTGGTTGTCTTCAGAGATTCACAGACTAAGTTTTTGAAAGAAGACTTTATGCATCCTAACAGCTACAAAAATGAGGAAGGTTAACCACTATTATTTTAATCGTTATTCTAATCCATTATCTTCCAGAATCCTATACCTTGAAAGACTTACTTTCTTATATAGCAGCAGATTATTTGTGTGAAAAATAATCCCATGTATATGTTGTCTCTCTTATACTCAGAATAATCACCACTCTCATACCAGCAACACTTTTGGAGAGAAGACACTTTAACTCACTTGCTTTTAACCTATTTCCTAGGCAAGAAACCTCTCCTACTCCTTTCACTCCAGAGATTTACCAGATGCAAGACAGAGAGCATAATTAAAGTAGAAAGTAAAGATCTATGATTACGCATGAAAATTATTGTTGCTTACAGCAGAGAAAACACAATCCTACTGATACATTATGTCCAAATCCTACATGGCATGATACTTTTGATTTCCTTACTTATGTTCTCTACAACTGTGGTGCTTCATTCAATTAAATAATTTTCTTAAGCAGTGAGATGTCATTTGACTGTTTGATCTTATTTAGAGTGACATTGTGCCAAGGTTTGAGCCTGGCCAAATGCCAGGTACCCCCAAATTAACACACCCACACCCAGGGCTTATGGGTTGAGATAAGGAAACCTGGGAGAAGACGCACTTAGAATAGGCAAAACAGGACTAACTTAGGTTGCAAAGTGATCTAATTTATTACTAACAGAGTCAGGGGAGTAAATGAGAGGTAAAATAAACCCTTCAAGGCCACCGTTTCTTCGCTCACCCCCCTCCCTCCTTCCCAGCAGCTGCATTAGGGAACAAGGTATGGGGGGAGGGTTAGGTCAGTTCATCACCCAGATCTTCTTCTCCTGCCCGGGGAGAGGTTCTTTTCCTCTGCGTAGCCATGGGTCTCACCGTCGGCAGCCCGCCCGACACTGCTACAGTGACGCTGGTCCCCACACAGGCAAGCAGTCTCCCCAAAACTGCTACGGCGTGGGGTCCATCTTCCACGGGGTACAGACCTCTGAGCCGGGCCGTTTCCATCTCGGGAGCAAGGCTTCTTCTCTTTACCGGACTTCTGCTGGGCTTCTCTCTCTCTCTCTCTCTCTCTCTCTGGCACCCACCCACTCCATGTGGGACACTCAGTTCAGTCTCAGGGTGCAAGTCAAGGCCTGTTTCTCCACTAGGACTCCCTCTGGACCACGGCCACTTTCAGGGTATCCACTCGCTTTGGGGCAAGTGGATCTCAGCATTTCCCGTGGGCCCCCATGGGCTGCAGGGGCACCCCCTGCTTCACCATGGGCCTCACCACGGCCTGCAGAGGCTGCAGAGCTCTGGCGCCTGGAGCTCCCCCTCCCCCTCCTTCTCCACTGACCTTGGTCTCTCCATGTTGTTTTCCCTCACATACTCTCACCTACTCCTCCTCCTCTGGCTAAGGAAAAGTGCGTGCACCCATTGTTTTGATTTCGTCTTAAATATGTTTTTCACAGAGGCGTAACCAACATCTCTAATTGGCCCAGGCTTGGCCAGCAGCATGTCCATCACCTCAGAGCTGGACATGGTGAAGGCTTCGAGAAGCTTCACAGAGGAGCCATCTTTGTGGTCCCCCCCCACTAGCAAAACCTGGGCCAAGCTAAACCACAACACATTGGGCATAATTTTTCCATCTCAAGAAAAATGTAATTTTTAAAGTCTCCTCTTTAATTGAGGAGAAGTAGTAAACATATCAGAAAGAGATTTAAAAAATAAAAAGCAACTTAAGCATCTTCTTTAACAATATAAAGCATTTTCATTTTAGTATGAAGTTTTGGACTATTTTAATATTTTTTTTTAAATCAGATTTTCATTAAAAAATGTTACACTTAACAACGAAAGCATATTTTGAAGGAGGCCACACATATTTTCTGTTAAGTAATTGGTATTCACTGATTAAAAATTTTATCACGTTTAATTTTAATCTAATGCCCCAAATACATTCCCAAAATACATTTTTTACAATATCTTTCCAATCCAGATGTAGTAAAAACTATTACTAATCCTGTCTCTCCTTTTCTCAAAGTCTACCTTTCTTTTCAGCAGGAATAAGTATTAGTCCCACTTCAAACCCCAATTCCAGATCTGCATTTTCATAGAACAGGCTTTGCTTCAACTCTGAGAAATACAATAAACCTCAAATGGCACATTCTACAGTAAGACTCTGCTTATCTGTTAGTTGTAGTATGTGCACGAATTTACCAGAAACTAAGATTCCATACATTTTTGCCTTCCAATCAATATCGAATAGCAATCAAATCAAATCTGTAACATTTTTCTATTCTTTCAGCAAATTATGGTGACCCTTGGTCTGGATATTACATTTAGTTACTAACTACTGCAGTAGGCAGATGGCTGCCCAAGCTGAATCATACATAACCTTATTCAAAATTATTAGGGAAATTGAACTTTAACATTATGACTGAAGCTTGTGTTTATATGATTTAACTAAGGTTATTTGGTGGGGATTTTTTAAAATATTCTTAAATAAATTGGTATAAGCATCAGTGAGCTAATCTACATAAAATAAATTTGCTCATCTACTCAGGATTGTGTGGATTTATCAAACTCTAAAACTGGTAAGTGCCACTGTGTATCAGCAAAGAGGTGAAGAAATCTGACTGATTTATCATCTACCTGTTTGCTACCCAAGTCAAATTTGAAGTCCAGGAGCAAAGGATAGGGATGCCTTGTGCCTGGAATGCACAGAGCTCCCAGGGAGCACATTTCAAAGAAGATTATATATATGTATAAAACCTAGCATCACAAAAAGTTCTACTAAGAGTCATATTTCAGAGGATATGCTGCTATTGTAGTTTAAAGCAAAATTTAGAGTGCAGATTACAGTCTGAACAGAGCTCAGGGGACTAGCAAATATTGGGATGGACTGACTAGCAGTGAAATGCAAACTGAACACGTCTAATTTAATCCTGTATGACAGGCAGATGTGCTATATTAATTCTGAAGATTTGCCCGAAGTGGAATCTGATAGGAAAAAAATTTCTCTGAGTAAAAACATTTGTAAGGTCAAGTGTTAATTAGAAAGTAGCATTTCTGAACAACCAGAAGAAAAATCATCACAGAAGTGTATAGGTATAGCCATGTGTTTTACTTCAGCTTTTCAAGGCAATCTTACAGCAACATTTTGTTTGCAAAGGAGACAACCACAAGATGGCTCCTTTCATATGATGCAAGCTAAAATACAAACCTTTTCTGATAACAGGCTGTTTAGTCTTTCTCAATGCCTTCCCTGAACAAGTGAAACACCAGGCACCAACATTCGATGAAAAGGTGGTGCCACAATTGCTTTATTAAATCACAGTTTGGGGAGGAGCATGCTCTTTTTGAGAAATAAGAACTAAAATCGTCAAATACAAGTATCGAATCTCACTGGACAGAGTGCAGGTTTCAAGAACACTTGCTAGGCTCAGACACAGATGTTTCACACTCTTCACCTTCCTCTGGATTTTCATTTCCTCTCTTTGTAAGTAGCAATGA
The DNA here is from genome assembly GCA_013397935.1 of Dasyornis broadbenti. Lineage (NCBI taxonomy): Eukaryota > Metazoa > Chordata > Aves > Passeriformes > Dasyornithidae > Dasyornis > Dasyornis broadbenti. Next base: position 792,447 of record VZRN01003169.1, on the reverse strand, counting down.
CATTTTCACCTTTATTAAAACTTTTCCATGTGAAGGTTTCTAGATTATTACATGATTAATCCATGCGGTTTTTCAGATAGAAGTTATTTACTGAGTCCAGGTACTCCGCAACTCAGATTTATATTCACCCTAAATGTCAACTTTCTTTTTTTACTTTTTTTTTTTTTAAATCAGGACACAATTTGAAGCTGAGGACATTGAAGGACCTTCTCGTTACTGTGGTTCAGGTTCAATATAAATGGAAAATGGAAATGGTTTGGTATTGATTTCTTACAGTACTGTTTTTAACCACAATGCTGGTATTTTGCCACTCAAGAAATGTTAATTTTCAGTTAAAACTAGTAAGGAATGTGGGAAAAAGAAAAGTAGTTTGTCAAAAAGCCAACAACTATAATTAACTCCCTTATCTTTTAGGGACTAGACCTCTCAGCTGAGCATGACAAGATGATTCACATGTATGAAGAAGAAAAGGGTTGCACGGAGGCAGAATTGACAAAGCCTTATGATGAAAAAGATCACCCTTCCCTGGCTCATGAAAGATGGCAGCTTTACAACTGTAGTGCAACAAATCTGTTTTTATTTATTACCCACGAAATCGCATGGTTTCCTAAGCAGCAAAGTTTTTAAAAAGAGCTTCTTTACGCATGAGTAAATATTTTCCCAATGAACTCTTGGTTTGTCTTGCAACCCAACCCTAGTTTATTTAACAGTGAGATTGCTTTCTCCAGGGAAGGCAGTCAGAAATGGGGGATGGGAAAGGGAGAACTTGGCTCTGTCTACAGGGCACAGCTGCTCTTTGCTACTAGCCTCCAACAGAGTAATACATCAGTAATTATTTGAAAGTCAGACAGATTCCCTGCTTTCCTTGCCAGACAAAATTCTGAGAACTGAGGGCTGGAAATGAGGATAAAGGACTTTCAGTTTACTGGTTTTCCACTCATTACTTTTTTTTTCCATGTTAGCAGCTACTGCTGCTATTAATTTTCTCATCTTTGTACCTCCAGAGACTTCACATACACTCACACTCAGTTTTAGCATTTGAGCACCAATGTTTCTAAGTTTATGAAATTAATTTTTATAAAATGTTTCAGCTGTTTTCCCCAATAACTGCCATCTGAAAAAAAAAAAAAAAAAAGGTGTTTATTTCTGATTCTGTTTTAGGAGTGATTTAAATAGAACACTTGGTCTTTGCTGAAGAAAGGTGAAGACAGCCAATAATCTAGTTAAGAACAACATACTTCAAGTGGCGTACCACTCAGCTGTGGTTTAATTTAACCAAAAATAGGAAGTAAATCTAATCTTTGAACTACTCCCTGAAAACTATGAGTCAGTCTCTATTTACACCAGGAAAATGATGGAAAGTTCCCACCACTGCTAAAAAGAATTACGGCATCTAAAGAAATGTTGCATTTTCATCACAATTCACTGAGAGTTTTGAAAAAAAAAAAGAGAAAAAGAAAGAAAAAGAAAAACGAAAGATTAATAATGACTGAAAAAATGTGTCCTTTTGTAAAATCGCCCTCAAAGATAGGAAAACAAAATGAAACACAAGTAGCTACTACAATGACCCACAGACCCAGAACTAGATTCAGGCATAATGTAGGATGTAAACAGAGACTCTGTGACAACCTCCTTCAAAGACAAGAGATTTTATGGGATTGAGGACCAGACAAAATTTGAGGAACTCCTTATGTGACTAGGCACATGAAAGCAAGTGACATTTATGGAGAAGCATTAGCCTAAGAAGCCTTCAGACTTTCAAGATATCTGTCAGCTCTGTGCAGGCATGGCAGAGAACCTGCGTAAACTGATCCTGTTCTGCAGCAGCTGACAACAGGGACAAATACTCTTGGGTATCTCCAACAGCACTAGAAATGTATGTACAGGTAACTAAATAAAGCCCTAAGTGTTAACCAATGCAAGCTTGCTACAGCAAGAATGGAGGAAATTGAATTAATTCTGTGTTTGGTTAAATTCTACGGTACTTTTTACAAGTTATTATAAAATGCTCCATATTCAATCTGTCTGAAAAGAAAAATGGGCATATATAATTTATTTGTATCAGAGTGGCACAGAGAAGACAAGTACAGCTAAATAACCCAGCAAGTCCTTTGTCACAAACCACGTGTTCAAAATAACGTGTTTACTTTTTAAATATACACTTCTTAGACTAGCGAATATCCAAGAAGTCTTCATTTACAGACCATTTTATTTCTGTGCCATTAGCCAAAAGAAAACATAAAAGCAAACTTAGCTAAAATAAAGCCAATTCCTTCTACTCCCTTTTGCCTATAAGCTCTTCTGTGTCTTCTGCTGTTTCTCTCTCAGAAGAAATTTAATTCTGTTAAACACCCCAACAAAACATGAAGTCTATCTCCTTGATCTGACAGAAACAGAAACAAAGCTTCTCACTTCCCTTAAAAGACCAAGAATAGAACTGAGAATGAAATTAATGCAAATAGGACTGCAAATAACTACCTTTTCTCAAATATACAAAACTGTTCTACTAAGTTGAGCAGGTGAATTCTCTGAGTAATTAAAAAAAATCAAGAATGCATTTTTAATAAATAATACTGTAAGCATTTACAATACTATTTACTGCATTCCAATAAAGACTTCAGTTTAAAAATATATATTAAATGCTAAAATGTCTTTATATAAAACAGAAAATCCAAAGAACTTGAAATGTTATGTATTACTATGCCCCTTTTTTCATACAAATTTGTAAATCACAGTTTAACCCATGACTGTCAATTTCTTGAATTATGCCATGTGCAAACAGACCATAATAGCAGGCAACGGAAACTAAAGCTATCATTTAGAAAGAAACTAGAATCACAAAACAGATTTATATTTTATGTATCTGATTTTTTGCACAGCAAGGTTGTTGAAAATCTCTTTAAGATTTGTATTGTTCTGAACAGAATCCAGCCACAATAACGATGGAGAAGTACAAAAGAATAAATTATAACATAATTGAAATGAAATTTTAAAAAACCCCCAGGATTTCCATGTCCTCAGTTTCACAAGACATGGCAGTAGTTAAAGATTTTATTTCCAGTAAATTGAATTAACTTATGAAGTCCATTGCCAATGTATTTTAAGGAAGTTGAAGGAAATGCAGAATATCGAAACATACGTTTTTACATTTATCTGGATAATGATTCGCTTTTCAAAAAATAGAGAGACAAATGTGATTTCACAAGTCATATGCCAGCTACAGACTGATTAAGGAACCAGTCTCATACAGAGAGCACTGTGCTTGTCTATTTTGGAACTTCTGGTCTAGATCACCAGCATGGAAATAAAAAAAGTTGACCTCATAACAAAGAATTTAGCCACAAAACAAGATATACCAGAGTTCAGTTCCACATGCAGAATTCCTGCACATCATTGTTAATGCCTCTTCCCCTCTGTGCATTCTGCTTTCCCCTTTCCAAATGGAATGCAGTGGTAGTTGTCCACCTTGTGGGAATTACTAGAAAGTAAATGTAGTCAGTGTCCATATGGAAACTAGCCAGACCCCTACCTTTTCTTCTTGGTGTGGCGGTTTCTATATCCCTGTATGAGATTAAAAGCACATGCAAATCTTGAATACTAATCTTCTCAAGTTCAGGAATCTTTAATTTTTGTTCATCTTCACTATAACCCACATTCTTTGTATTTATTGCTTTTTATGATGGTTATAAACAGTATGTGAGCAACTATGTCAGTGCTTATATATAACACTATAAGAAACCGATTGCTTTTTTCAGCATGGGAAACTGTGTTCTTTAACACCAAACATTCTGGTAAGGTCCATTTTTAAATCGTAAGCTGTGGTATAGGTTGACTGTTTTCTTTCAACTGCTCCATCATACAGGACCTGCATTATTTAATCCCCAAACAAGATATGCAGATACAAAGTGTCAGCATCTGCCTAACTGTACATGGGGAAAAATCTCCATAACACAGGATCAGAAGTGCATATAGGATGATGAATTCTTAGACCCTAGGAAAACAAGGGCCAGGTCCAACATAAAATGAACGTTTTTGTAAGACAAAGGATAAGGGACTGAACTAAAAGTTGCTGTAGCTGAAAGTACTCCCTCCCCAGGCCAAAGCATTTAGCTTTCCTGTGCTTCAGTGTCACCATCTATGAAAGGGCTGACTTGTAATCTATCCTCCCTTGCATATTATTGTAAGATCTGTAACTTGGCAGGATTCTAGAAGCTGAAGTGATATTTTATTTCGGTGAATATATAACATCTAGGAGATACAAGTATTAGCTGCAGTAATGCCTGATGTTGAAATGCCTCATCTGTATATTCATACCAGTGTTATGATTTTTACCTCAAAACACTTTGATTAATTGAGCTTCTTACCACTGCTCAGGGCAGGATTTTATTAATCCCATTTTGCAGATAAAAAAAAAAATGCAAGAAGTCTCTACAGTTTAAATAAAAAGACAGCTAAGGTTAAAACAAAAGTTTCTGAAAGCAAGACTTCCATCTTCATATTCTGACTTGATACAGCTATAAAAATATGGCCACATTTCAAGTTAATTATTTTTATGAACTCAGAGTTAAATATCTTGATACCAGACTTATGCTGCTAGTCCTAAGTACAGAGAGCTGTATGTTATGACTTGACTGTGCAGATCAAAACAAAACTTTAAAACCACAAAAAGGTGCTTCATTTTCCTATGATTTTTACAGTCTAAAACCACTATTTCTAGCTCAGGCTATCTTTGTGATATTTTAAGGAAAATCTCCAGATAAATCTCCAGTTTGCTGTTGCAACAGCTTTCTAGGAAGGACCTTCTCTACATGAGAGCAGTACAATCCAACCAAACACCCACTCTGTATCAGTGCCTTTCCACAGTGAATGAATTCCTTAATCACCTTCTTGAAGGCTAAAAAATTGCCCCATATGCTGACCGTCCAATTCCTTTTCTAAGATTTTACATATGTACAAAAAGAGTACTTGCTATGGGAAGCATACGTCAGAGGGGCATTTCATGCTGGGCTGTAAGCCAAGGCGCAGTTCTTTCTGCTTGCAGGTGTTTTTCCTTGTGGTGGAAACTTATCTCTGAGCACTGGATACTCTATCTACAGCTTTATATATATGCCAAAATTCAAAGCAGTCAAATAAATGTAAGGAATGCCTATGGAATCACAATTTCTGAGAAGCTGCGGATGCCTCATCCCTGCAAGTGTTCAGGGCCGGGTTGGATGGAGATCTGAGCACACCAGTCTAGGAGAAGGTGTTGCTGCCCATAGCAGGGAGGTTGGAAGGTCCCTTCCAACCAAAACCATTCTATGCTTCTGTGATTCCATGATTTTCAGGGACGAATGAGTGTACTTATATGTAAACAATTTTACTCTTCATTGCCATCAATTGAATTTTACTAATAGAAAAAGTCGTTCACAAATACTTTGGTCAGAATACAATTAGGAGCAACCAATAGAAGTTTCTGAAAAATTCTGTGGAGCCATTACTCAAATGACTGGCTTCTGGTTGCAATTTAAAATCTGGCATTGCTATTTTAACCAGACACTGACAGGGTTATCTTTAGATTTGCAATCCACTGAGCAGCACAAACCCATAGCGATCTCCGAGTGCCGAAGCTGACTTAACAGCACTCCCGCGGTATACGGCAACAAACACCACGACGGTCCCTGCCCCGCGGCCCAGCCCTGTCGCCGGCACCTCTTCCTTGCGGACACACGGGCCGTCGCTGTCACCGGCGGCGCCGGGGGAGCACAAAGCGGGCCCGGGCCTGGGCTGCTCCCGCCCTGCCCCACCCGCTGCGGCCACACCGGCCCGAGGCGGCGGCGACGGGAGCGGCTCTGCAGCCTCGGAACAACGGAAAATCCGGGCGCTGGCGGGGAGCAGGAGACAGGGAGAGCGGGATGGAGGAAGGGGAGGAAGGGGAGCGGGGAGAGAAGGAGGGAGGGAGAATGAGGGAGAAAGAAGGAGAAGGCGCGGGAAAGAAGGAAAGGAGAACGGGGGAGAGAATGAAGGGGGTGGGGAAAGAGCA
>VZRN01003169.1:705291-786365 GCA_013397935.1 Dasyornis broadbenti | reverse complement strand
CCGCGGAGCCCCGCCTCGCGCCGACCCCCCCCTGCCGGGCCTGGGATCCCTGAGGGCCGCGCGGCCCCGCCCGCGAGAGGGCGGAGTGTCGCGCGCGGCCCCGCCCCACTCCCTTTGTGCCGGGGCCGCGCGCGCCAGCCGCAGTCGCCGCCGCTTCCCGCTAGGGCAGGGCGCACCAGCCGTCTCCTTTTTCCCCTTCTCCCTCCCCCATTCCTTCCTATTCCCTCTCGCTGCTCTCCCGCTCGCCATGTCGCTGGGAGCCGGCCCCGAGGCGGGCTTCTCCAGCGAGGAGTTGCTGACCCTGCGATTCCCCCTGCACCGCGCCTGCCGTGATGGGGATCTGCCCGCCCTATGCGCGCTTCTCCAGAGCTCGCCCCGCTCCGACCTGGCGGCCGAGGATTCCTTCTATGGCTGGACGCCCATCCACTGGGCCGCGCACTTCGGCAAGGTGGGGCCTGGCCGGGCTGAGCCGGCGGCGGGAGCGGGGGTGGATACGGGAACGGGAAGGAGAAATGGAAGGAGGGCGCGATTCCCGCTCGCGTGCAACGCGGCGCCATCTTTGCCCCTTGGGCGCGCTGTGTCGAGAGGCGCCGCCGCCCCCCCTCCTTCCCTCACCGCCTCTTGTCGCTCCTCAGGGAATTGGGCGGGACGGGAGCGGACAGCCGTGGCGCTTGGCTCCGTTCCTGGCCCCGCGGTCAGCGAGGCGTGGGTGGCGCAAGTCACGGGGCTGGCGGCACCTGCCATCTTCACATCACTCATCTCTTCCCCGCTGCCGGCGGCAGCCGCCCCTCTCCCTCCCCGCTGCTTTCCCGGGTGACAGCGGCGGCCCCACGCCTCGCGCCCGGGCCACCGGCACCAGAAACAAATGGCAAGGAGCAGCTGATCCCCTCCGGACATCCCCGGCGGGCGCAGGCCATCCGGGCTGGAGGCACCGCCGCGGCGCGACCCCTTCCACGCCCCCTGGCCGATCTTCCTTCCTTGCTGACCCACCCTCCCTCCCGGGGCGCTTCGTGCTTTGTCTGCGCGGTCTAGTCGCGATCTGTATCATCTTCAGGCTCCGCACCTGGAGACCGTTGTGTTGTGGTGCCCGTGTTGTGACAACCGGCTCGTTAGGAGTTTGGGCAGAAGGTGCTTGTTGTGCTTGTAAGGCGCTCCTCGGTTGCCTTCAGTAGGAAAAATAAATTGTGGCTCATACGTATGGAATTTTCTGCATTGGCGCCGTTGCATTGCAGAAAAGACCAAAACATAGAAGTAGCTACGCTAACTTCACATCTTAGAATGAGTGGTATCCTGATTTCTTGATTTTTATTTATGCGTTTTCTGTTTCTGATGCAAGAGTGTCCCAAACTATGCAGGAATCCAGCGTAAAGGGTGGGGATCTGTTTTTTTTCCCCTCATTGATTTGTCTGGGTTCAGAATTCGAGGGGCCTTTGTTCTTGTTCTCTCTCCCATTTCCCATATACTTCTATTTGTTTATTGGTTGTGTGCCAGAGGAGGAAGATTGATGTACTTAGGCAATTGTCATGGTTTATAAAAGGACATTAAGAGATGGTTTCTATGTGTTATGTGATCTTATCTGCAGTTGCTGCTTTGAGAAGCTTTTACAAGCATATCTAAGTGGTCTTCCAGCCCCAAAACAGTGCAAAACAAAAAACCCTAAACCCACAAAATCCAAAATGTAAAATAACCTTTTATCTGTTTAGAAACAAGCTAATAATATGCACTCTGAAAACTACAGTAGAGTGCCTTTGTTTTCCTTGTGAAGTACATTCTTAGAAAATATGAAGATACTAATTGGTCTTACAGTCTTCTCTTTCCTTTCTCTGTCTCATAACAATTTATTTTCAGTACGAGCTTCTGACAGTCTTGCTTTTGCAAGGCAGTGGATACTGGATTAATGGATATAGGTTTTGGATAGCGTATGTGTTGTTTTGTTTTTTCCTTTAAGCATCTTCAGCTTTCTGCTAACCATCCTAGGTTGTGTGAGCTTTTGTGTGCATTCCAGTTTCTGTTGAAGAGACTTGCAGAAACAGCAGACAAAGGGAACAAGTCGGTCTGCAGCATATTGTGCTTGCATTTGCCATATTCATTCTTAGGTATGGGCAAAATTTGGTGGGTGGTGTTGTTACATATGGCAGGGGGAAATCTGACAAATGAAATGAGATCTACAAAGGTGACAGGCCGTAAATGGGTTTTATAGAATTTTGCACATATATATTTTTCCTAAAAGCCTTCAGCTCTAGGCAACAATTTATGGAAGTTATCTACATACTTTATAGTCTAGCTAGTTGTGTTCCTTTCTCAGAGCCAAAGACTGCACAATACATTGAAAATGTTACAGTAGTGTAATTGGATCCCGAACCCGACTGGCTTTGTGTTTGTATGGCATGGTTAGTAAACTTTTACCTTTCACCAGATACCAGTGTTGCCAGCAGTGAGCTGCTCAGTTGCATGTCTTACATTCTGATTTATGACTTTTTTTTCCCCAAAATTCACATCCATCAAAATGAAATGGAGACTTCTTCTGTTTCTCAAAGTACCAGAGTTTTCAAACATTAATTTTTGAAGTGTTCGTTAGCAGTTACTGAACAAGATTCTTACTCTTCACTTGTTTTTCTAGATTTTGTGGGATTTTCACATTTTGGTTTTTTTCTTTTCCTGAAAGAAATCATGTGATGGCAGAACTTCATGCCTGTCTGTCTGATATAGGGCCATTTAGCAACATGGTCCACCAGTCATATTTTGGTTCTCACTGCAGCTCTGTTGGAGGCTGAAAAGACAAAACTGATTTAATTCCCTTCTGGAAGAAGTCCTTTCTGGAACTACTTGTAAGCGGTGAAATCTAAGCCAGTTCATACAAGGACACACGTGTGTGCCTGCACACACAGCAAGAGTCAAGGTTTAGTGAACTTCTAAGAGAAATTTCTTTCCTTTTACCTATGGCACAGGTTGAACATGGAAGATGGCCCTCCCTGTATCACAAGACAGTACAAAATAATTTTACAGTAAAGCTATGTAGAACTACAGATATTCTTCAGTAAGGAAGTAGCATCAGCAAGTTGGTTATAAATTACTGTGAAAGAGGAAAGGTGGCTTATGGGGGGAAATACTGGTGTTATCAGTACCAGTAAATATGGAGTCTCCCTTAAGACTAAAAGTGAAAACACAGTATTCTTGAATAACTTACTCCAAAACATACTTTTACAGCTTGCAAGTAATACTTAAAGTAGCAGCAAAGTCAATTGGAGGTGATAGATATTGCAGCTTGTGTTTTTGGTTGGAAGATCTGGGTTTAATAACAGCATGGACCTCCATTTAGCGATAGTTGCAAGTGCAAATTTACTTGCTATGTTGAGTACCTGTGGTGGAGTTTGCATTTTCAGGACATTCCCTGACTGCAGAAAAGTGCTTATCTCCCGAGATGTGAATTAGTTCTCATTAGAGTTGCTGTATTTTAATTGGAGTTAATTATAGAGTGCCCTAAATTACCCTGGTATTCTGTAGGTTTTTGAGAAGATGGGTCAGAATGTAAAAATGTTAACAGTCTAAAAAAGCTACCAGAGAGGTAGAAAATACGGGGCTTGCATAAAAAAAATTAATTTGGTCTTAATTTTAATTCACTTTGTTTTGGACTAACCTTAAGTTTCTTTTTAATCACTTGCGTGTGAATTTTTGTTTTCTCTGACCACGTCTGTTTGCTTGTGCTCTTTTTCTGCTTTTGTTTTTTGTCATTTGACTGTTTAAATTATAGGAAGCAAAATAGTAGTAAATATGTTCTGCTTCTTTTGGAACAAAAGTAGTAGAGATAAAAATGCCTGTCTCTTCCTTGGTATTTTGCCAGTGTTGTGGCCTATGTGGAGGCCTGTCTTTCTTCACTAAATCAATTTAACCTCTACTTTAGGTTGGAAAACATCCGCTGTAATAAATTTAGGTTATTTAGTGAAAGCGGACTTGTGTATCCCGATCTCAAGCATAAATAATCAAGTCAGGTATTGTTTTTTGTCATGTTGACTTTTCCTGTTTGTGGATATAATTCACCTCATTCTTCCATAATCTTGGAAGAAGCAGGTTTTTCTGACAGCCATGATACAGAAGATCCATACTTAAGCTTTTAATGGGATGAAATGTTGTATTCATTGTTAAAGCCCTGTCAGAGGGCAGTATGCAAAAACAAAAAAGAAAAAAAAAAAGGAAAAACCAATATTTAAAAATGAAGTTTCATGGGTAATCATGGCAGGTAGCCATCTTATAAAACAGATTTAAACAGTGTAGGATAGTGCTGGTGAATCAGTTTCTGTGTTTCTCCCTTTTCAGTTGATGGGCTGTAATGCCTGTCTAATTATGGAATTCTTTCAGCCTGGTGCCTGTGCAGGAAATACTGTTCTTTCCTGAAGTTGTAATGCTTATCTGGAAGTGGTTTCAAATGAACTCTATTAAAAGTTGTTTTAAACTGTTGTTTTAAAAACTGGCTGAAATTTATTTTTGTTAGCAGTTACCATAGACGAACCTCTTGGTGTAGCTGGAGGAGATTTTTCCATCACATGGCTATTAATAATTACAGTATTACAATTCAGTTAATAAGGATTAATAGCAATGTTACAGGTACTAATATGTGAGCATCAAGGAAAGTCTAGTATTGCCAAATACAAAATGTATTTCAGTAGTCTAGCATTAGAGTTATAAATTTTCTTACACCAGTCCTTTGGTATAATTTTTTTTCCAACAAAAGTACTTGTTTGCTTTTGAAAAGACACTTTGTCTTTGGCAGTATTGATTTTTATGGATTCATTAATATGCAGTATTCCAGTTATCCTCACCCTTATTTCATGCAGTTAGTGAATTAATGGTAGAACTGTGTCCAGCCTTAACTCCATTACAGTCCAAAAAAATTACTTTTGTGTATCCTGAAGGATAGGGTTTATATGTGTGTGTTTGTTTGAACTGTGTGAGGGAAGGAAACAATTGAAGTTCACAATGTAGTAGCAAAACTAATATAAAATACTTCATTACAGTGGTCAGTACTTTTATCTCATGTATGTAATTCAGCAAGATCAGGAATATACAGGTTAAGAGAGGGAGAAGGAAAGAAAGGCTGACATACAGCAACAGAAGAATGTTACAATCCTGATGTTGATGGTTCTGAGTCAAGCTGCCAACCCATATTCAGATGATTTTTAATTGTTCCTTTATGGACAGACTATTCCACAGCTGTGGTGTGGCTGATGTTTTCTGTAACTGTGAGATACTGAGAGACCATAGATTTGTTTTATATGAACCAATGCCTGAGCCAGTGTGAGGGTCTTTGTTTTGCTGATGCGTTTGTGTGCAGTGGTGTTTGTTTTCTAACCACAATAAATGGATGCCTAGACTTAGCTGTTTATTTCAGCATAGTGCATTCCTTTTCCTGTCAACAAAAAGACAGTGTTACTGTGTGACAGGAAAGGAGTGTTGTTTTGACTATTATTGAAAGTTGAGGTCATCGTAGCTGTGGTTTGCCTAGTTTCTACAAATGAGAAGTTATGAACATTTTAAAATAGTGTCTGGTTATCTGACACTTCTGGTTAGTATGTCAGGAAAAAGAGCAGAATATAGTTTGATAAAATATTGCTATTTTTTAAAATGAAAAGGGCTTTTATTATCTTTATATTGCCGCAAACATGCAACCTGTCTTGTTTTTTACAGTTCCTCATTTGTAATAACAAGAAAATGGTGGAATTAATTTATTCCTTTTATAGATTTAGCATATTACATATATTAAGTATTAGTTTTCTTTACTAATCTTCTGTCACTTCAGGAATACATTAAAGAAATGAAAAATATTTTGTTTTTCTGATTTAGCTTTCTATAAATTCTCCTGAGAGTATGAGTCCATCTATGCATCTGTGTATCTCCTAAAAACACTTTTGTTTTGGCAAGTGTTATCTAATAATATCTGGTTAGTACCATGTTTGCTGGATCAGAACTCGCCCTACTCCCCGCCCCCGCTATTTCCTTCCTCCCCTCCCACCCTCTTAACAAAAGTGAACTGGATATTTCTTGTAGTTAGGATTGAAGTATTTATGTCCTTTCTCCTGAAAATAAAAGTGAAATTCAGTTTTGGAGGTGAGAATTAAGTACTTTTCAGGTATAGTCTATAACCAAATGAGGGAGGAGTAAAGGAGGAGGGAGGAGATCCTAAATTTCATGTTCCATCTTGTTTTTCATCCATGTAGTCTCACTACTAAGTTTAGTTTTTCTAGGTTTTATGTATTTATTTAGCACATGCTGATTATCATAGCACATCTGTGTAATATTTTTGATTTTATTTTCCCTCATGTCTTTAAAGCTGGAGTGCCTAATGCAGTTAGTAAGAGCTGGAGCTTCTGTAAATGCCAGTACAACACGTTTTGCTCAAACACCAGCCCACATTGCTGCTTTTGGAGGACATCCACAGTGCCTGAATTGGTTGATTCAAGTGGGGGCCAACATAAACAAACAGGTATGGATTCATGTGTATTTCACGTATGCATATAGTTTTGGAAGGAGTGTCTTGATCCCTCTTTGATATGTATGATCCTTACATACAGATACTTTATTTTTTGACATCAGCTGAAGTCAAATGACTGAGTTATCAGTTACAGACATTTTACATTGCAGTAGAGATAGGACTAATAAATGTCCTTTAAACCTCTAAGGGTTTGGAGGACATTTGTTTCAGAAATTGACGTCTTGCTACTTCTTGAACAAAGTGGTAATGTTGCCTTGGTGTTGGCAGCATTAGCAAATACTCTGATATTGTAGTGCTGCTGTAGGGTCGAGAAAAAGACTAGTGAGGAACATAATACTTACTAAATATGCTAAGAATTGAAAAATTTACCATTACCTACAGAACCATGAGACCTTTGTGGTGCTTCATGATTTAGTCATACATCTAACTAGTAAGGTCTGCCTTTGATTCATTTTAAAGGTGCATCTGATTTTATGTTGTTTTCCTCTTAGATTATTTCTAAAGCTTTTCTAGTAACTTTTTGAAAATAGATCAGAAACATGTACTTTACTAACAAAGAATGAATGGGTGATTTTTTTATTTTTTTTTACTGTAATTTTCATTAGTTTTGCTGTGAGTATGTAATTTATTTAGTAGAAGAGAGTGCATTAATATAGCAAAATTCCTGCAAAGGACTGTTGTACTCTGGTACAGTAACAGAATCAATGCTTAAAAGCTATCATGTTTTTGAAGAAAATGTTTGAAGTACTGAATGAATCTGTTATGTATGCTGGGCATACATAACATTCTTTTTAATGGTAATCAAAGGTATTTTTAATAATATTATATGAGAGTAATTAATACTACAGCATATGCTGTTATTAAAAGCTGTGGTATAGCACAGTATCCATAAAATGTCTGGCCTGTTAAATCTTGCATCATACTTTTCTTAAAATACTTAATGGCCAGACTATATTTTATATGCAGTAGAGTTAAGCTAAGTCTGCTGAAGAGCTTAAACATTTGCATTTCTAGAGTTTGGTTCTTTTTTTTTTTAAGCTATGCAAAAATAAGAAATGGGGAAGTTTGTGTTGAGTTTTCAGAAAAGAAGTCTGGTGCATTGAGAACAGCTGTGAGACACCAGGAGAATTGTAGAAACAATGAAGGTGACTGGATGCAGAGGCTATAGATCGCATCTTCTCCTTGATACCTGACAAAAGTAACTTATTGAATAAGTTATTGCTGCATAGTGGTAGAATCTTCAGAAGAGAAAATACAAGAACTATAAATGCATCTGGAGACCAGGTAAGAATGTAAAGAAATGGTGATTAGAGAGGAAACATGGCATGCACAGAATAAAGATGTACAAATAACTGCTAAATGAGAAGAGAAGAATGAATGAAAGTGAATGAATGAGAAGAATGAAAGTTTCCAGCTATGAGGATAAAGAGAAGAACTGACCAGTGAGGTTGAAATGGAGTTGAAGAACAAGCTTGATGTCCTGGAACATGATGAGGGGGGAAAAAGATCACATGTAGTGAGTGAGGGTGTAGCAAAGAAGAAGGTAGCAGCTAGCTCCCAGAAGAAGAGAAGAGTGTGGAGAAATCTCTCCATGGGCTGAGGGCAACATGTAGATGACTGTAAAAGAAAGCAGAAGGCAGTATAATATGCAGTTAAAATTGGGCAGGAGACTTATTCCAGCTTAAAGAAGTCACTAAGGCAAGCCAGTGATTCAGGAGTCAATATGTTGATGGATTGTTAGCAGAGCAAATGGTCCTCTGCATTGTCAAGTTTTCAGATAGTGATGATAGTATTCTATAGACTTCTAAGGGCAGACTTAGGTAATGACAGACCGCAACTGCAATATCCATGGGTACTGAGAGCTGGCACTGTGGATGCCTTGTATGTCATTAATGGTAGGCTCAAGTTACACTTCAGTGTAGTAGATTTTTTTTTTGTCCCCACAAAATACTAATTGAACATATTATGAGGTATTTTAGAGTCAGTTCAGAGATAAAATAAGATGGCTCTTGTTAATTAAAATGGTAGTAGAAACCATGAAGTCTCCTAAGTTCTTAGGATGCAACTGGTCAGTCACACTGTTTTCACATGCATGAGCACTGAAAGCTAGGCAGTGTGCCTTGGTTGATACCTAAAGCAGAAAACTCATCCCACAGATAGCTGGAATGTTTCCTACATGGCTATGTAAAGCACAGTGCATGCTTTGCTCTCCCCAGTTCCCTCAGCTGTTTATTGAATTGCAGTCAAATTCTGCTGTTCTTGTTTGATTTGAACTCCTTAAATGATCTTGGTTCCTTATTTAACTTGGAAGCACTTTTACGTGATCATCTAGGGCTTCCACCCACACTTTTGAGCTTTTGGAGCACTATTTCCTGATGTGTATTTTGTTTATTCCTTCCAGCTCGCTGACTGATGCTGTACTCCAAACAGACATAGTCACTGGCTAATGCTTGTGTGAGGACAAGTGTTCCATGGACACTGGATACAAAACACATGCTGAGAAAGATCTGGGAATGCTTGATATTTAAACTAGTAAACTTTCCTTCCAAACTGGCTTCTGGTCATTGGCTACAGACTAACCCTTCACTTCTGGAAAAAGAAAAGGATAGCTTCTGAAAAGGAATCCACTCAAGTCTCTCAGTTTTACCGTAAACCTCCGGTACTCAGTAGAATTTGCATGCATGCTTTCTCATATCTGCCCTGAGGTATTGTATTGTAGCTCATGCTGCCTGCCCTGAAGTTTAGGAAAACTTAAAAATGTCTTACCTTGTTGCTGGTGACAGTTGCCCAGGACACTTCTCAGGCAGCAGCAATGAAGGACAAATGCTGAAAACTGCTTGTCCCAACTGTACTTTGCTCCCCAAATAAATTCTGTGAGTATATCCTGTTATGCCCAGCCCTCTTATATAACTGAATGTGCTGGCTAGAATCATATCTCTCTCTGATCAGCGGGCAGTTCTTTTCTCCCAGGATCACCGTATAAAAATGCACAGGAGGAGAGCTGAAGTGCCAAGCAATGGTCTGTCTGTTTCTACTCAGCAGTGGATTCAAGAGAATGTCCTGCTGTTCCTGATTTTTCTTTTGTTTTTCCTCAGCGGGCAATGCCTGCTAATAGTTCTTAGTGATGTGACTCAGGACCTGCATTTGGCTGCCTGCCTGCTCTAGTTCACTGTAACAGTGCAAAGCAATTACGCTGCTACTTTTCCTGAGGATTTTTTTCTGATGTTTTATCCTTGTCACAACGCAGATTTATTCTGGGCTGTTGCACATATTAACATCAGATAATAATGAGTTCTTCCTGATTTAGAAAACTCTTAACTTCATTTAAATATATTTTCCCTCTAGCCTCAGCCTAGTAAACTTTTCTATTGTATGTTGCCTTTGTTGATTGGCTTAAAAAAAAAGTTGTGTGGCCTGACATAAAGAGAAGGAAAAAAATACTGCACCCTTACAAGGGATGCAACTTGCTGTTCATGCAGTCAGTTAGCATCACATGGCAGTGGTGGCAGATAGGTTTAGGAGGGTTAGACTACCCGTAGGAGCAAAAACTAAACAAGCTGATATCCTTAGCGGGGAGGAAGAAAACATTCTTGTAGTATATTACAGTTTTTATTTTAAACAACAGTTAGTACTAAATCCAGATAAAAAGATTCCATCAGTTCTCGTGTACACTCAAAAGCCTTTTTAGCAAGGGAGGAAAACTACTCAGTGTTCTTTAGTTTCTACTTCCTAGCTTCAGAAAGGATAGGAAACTGGTTCTAAGAAATGTAAGACATGAGTGGTGTTTGGAAATGTCATCTGATAGAACTTGAAATTCAGTCAGTTGAGTTAAGGAATGGAGTTAGAAGCCCTATTTTACTTGATAAGAAATATAAACTGTGTCTTAGTCAGGTATCATTACTAGAAGTATTTTATAAGTGCTTGCATAGTGTTGAGGTTTAATCCAAATAGACACCTAAGCACCACACAGCTGCTTCCTTGTTCCCCCCACCCAGTGAGGTGAGGGGGAGAATCAGAAGGGAAGCATAAGAACTCATGGGTTGAAATAAAGACAGTTTAACAGGTAAAAAAGGAAACAAAGAAAAAGAATTAAAAAAAAAAAAGTGATAAAATATTTTTTAAAACCCCACACCACAACCCAAAAAGCTGAATTGCACACCAATACTTGACTGCTGCTCAGCCAGCGCTGGAGCAATGATATCCCTGGCAAACTTCCCCCCCTGCCCCAGTTTTACTTGCTGAGCATGATGTCATATGATATGGGATAATCCTCTGGTCCATTTTGAGTCAGTGGTCCCAGCTATGCCACATCCCAGTCCACTTGTAGCAAGAACATTGGTGTACTAAAAATACTTTGGTCACAAATCGAAAGCATCTTACCAGATACTATGAAGAAAATTAACTCTGTCCCAGCCGATATACTACACAGTTGAAAGCTTTCAGTGTAAATGTGTGTGGGAGCATTTTATTTTAAAAATAAATACCTGTGAGTAAGTTGGGTTTGGTTGTGGGGGCGGGGTTGTTGATTTTTTTTTTCCCTTTGTTTTTTTCCTTTATGAGGGAATGAAGGGTACCAGTGAGTGAAATCAACTGAATCAGATCCAGGGACTTGGAAACTGGAGAACAAAATAGGAAATGTGCTCTGAATTCAACTGGACCATCCTCAAGCCAACAGAACTTTGGGTCCCAAAAAGACAGAAGGAGGAAAAATGGAGTAAAAATTATCTTTAGACTGAATTGAAAAAATACCCATCCATGAAAGAGGCCTGGGAAGTGAGTTTGAGAAAAGTATTTAATCACAAGGGGAAATGTCTTGTGAGGTTAAGCAGCATAGTGAGGAACTGCAAACTGATTAATCAAGCTAAGAGAGATTTACTGATTAAAGCCAAAAAAGCAAAAGACTCTTCAGCCACATAAATAAAAAGAGAATAAAGAAGGAAGCTAGATGTTTATTCAGAAAAACAAAATAGAAGTCAAAGGTAATCTAGTCATGACCCCAAGCTCGAGAAGATTGCCCTTGTCTGTGTGAAAGGGTAGCCATTCTTTCCAAGAAAGAGGAACGCATTCAGTAGTGAGTTGCAAGAAATAAATGTGTCTGTGATGCTTCATGAAGTCTTTTTATCATTTATTCAAGAGCACTGTGCACAAAGTGTTCAGTAGCCACAGAACCAATCAAATGTATTATCTTGAATGTTAAATTAATGAAACTTGAGTTTCTACTCATGTATTTATAATATGTCCTCTAGATTGTGAGACAAGTTTGGGACTTGTTGAAATGTTGCAGCAGAAGGACAAGTATTGCTCTAGTTGGGAAAGGCCAGTACAAATTATTGATGCTTCTCCTCCTGGAATATTACTACAAAAGGGATTATATCAGACTCAAGCACAGATGGGAAGTGTGAACAATTAAAAGGTTTATGAGGTGTTATCAAGGACAATCAGGAATTTGTAGAGCCTCTCAAAATAAAGTAACTTCTTTTGCACCACATAGATAAAAAGAGATAGGGAAGAGGTGTCTTACACATGAAAATGTTCTGGCAGGCCTAGACCCTGGACTGTGTCTTAGAAAAAACTCTGTTACTTTGTTTTTCTGTCATTCCAATTGTTGAATCAAAGCAGAATTGTTCTGAGGCTCATATAGAGTACATTTGTTTTCTTCTGTATGCATCATTTTGGATGCATTGAAAAATAAGTAAACTTCAAAGCCATTTTTCAGTGGGATACATTTTTTTTTTCCCTTTCAGTCTAGCTCATAATCCAAGGAGAATTTCTGAGGAGAGCTAAGAAACTACTTCAGTGCAGATATATTTGGGCCCTTAGAAAAATTTCAAAGGAACATAATAGTAGTGATGACTGAAATTTAGGTGCTGTAATTAAAACGAATGCTATAAATATCTATATCTGTGTATTCTGTAATTTTCTAAGTATTTTCTGAGTTCCTTATCTTTAGACACATGCTTTTCTGGGCCGGTGATTGAAAGCAGCCCTTCTCAAGACATGTATTCTCTTCTGAAATGCTATTTTTTTCTCTTTGGTGATGGAAGTGGTAGCTACTATAAGCTTAGCTCATTCTTCTAATGCAGTGGTGAGGAGTCCTTTTGCAAAGGTCTTCTCTCACCCTTTTTGTGTTTCCCTGCAGCAAGATGATGTAATTCAGTTCTCTGGATCTTCCTGTGAGCAGTGTGCCAGGTTTTTGGGGGCTAGTGGAGATTTTGTCATCTTTGTCATATGCATGGCCAACTAACCCTAAACTGAACTTCATGTCAAATGATTATCTTTTAACTTAGGGTTGGGCTTGTAAATACTAAAGCTGACCAAAAGAGGCAAATCTCTTATTTTCTATACTTTTGCCTCTTTAACAAAAGGAGGGAGGGGAGGAAGCCATAACAGAGTGATGAATTGAAGATAGCTTTTGTGATTGGAGAATTTATTACATAGAAGAGAGTTTTTCTGGATAAATTAATGTCAAATGAATTTCCATATATGATCGTTAACAAAATTGTATCATCTGTTAAACTTCTCTCTATTCCTATTACTTCAGGAAAAGTTACAATTAGAAAAAATTGCATTAAGTTCATTGGAAAGCAGTCTTCTATCTATCCACTACAGCTGGCCACTTTGGAAGAAGGGCTGCATGGCTCTTTTCTAATCTCTAAGAAATTTTCTGCACTTTTCTGTGTCCAAACTTTGTCAGCCACAGCAATTTTCCTTATTTTATAAGAAAGTAGACTTTGTCTGGTGCCATTATTGTTCCCTTTAGGGTGTGCTAGGTAGATCACTATTTGGCTGAATATATGGCTTAAACACTGGTAAGATGGCTTACCTCAGTGAATTTGTAACTTGTTCTAAAAATATTTTACCATGGAATAAAAATGACAAGTAGAAAATCGAGAATACATACCTCATAATCCAGAATTCATTTTCAAGTTATACTTGCATGGTCTAAAAGATAGGATTAAGTTTCTCAAAAGCTTGGGGGACAATTTAAGACACTTAGTAGCTTCTAGGTAGTATGATCATATTTTGAATATATTCACATTTCAAGTAGAACTAAAGTGTAACCAGTACTGTGGAGTTAAGCATGAATACTGTTGTGTGTAAACACTGGTGAATCAGTAAAGTTGCTGTGTTAATTTAATAGCTGGGGTTGATATTTTAATAAAAGGAACAGGGAAGCTAAACTGAGGCACATACAGTTAGAACATGTTTAATATGTGGAGCTGACTAGTGACATCTGTCAAAAGTTTGGAGAGAAAGAGGATAGGGAAGAAAACAAAACGAATAAACTCCTTGCAACACTGGAAGTGTTGAGGACTGAATCACGTTAACAAACCAGTAACAACATTTACTTGCTACTTCAAGGCAATATTTCATTACAGATTTTTCTCTGTGGTTCTTAATGCTGAAGGTTAATTGCAAGTACTGAATTGCCTCTGCAGCCTGTAGATCATGATGCATGAATGTACCTGCTGCTTGCTTGGATTTGTAAAATTGTAGATTCTTCCTGTTACCTATAAGACAGTGGAGAGGAGTTGCCTGAAAACCAATACACTATCTTCAGTATGCTTGCACATTATGCAAAAAAATTGATCAATTAAATATGCTGGTTAATAATAATGGAGTATAAATGGACAAAGAAAATTAGAAAAGACAAGTGTATGGGTTGTGAGTCAATGTATACATGTTGGGAGAGTTCTAGCCTGTCCTATGAACACTGGGCATACCTCTGTTGCAGTAGAGCTCTGCATATGTGCTCCTCTCCGTCTCAGTGTTGATGGTGCAACACAGGACTGAGTCAGTGTGTCAGCACAATCTGAAAGCAGCACAGTCCCACAAACTCAACCTTGCTGCCTCCGAGTTCAAGAGGGCTTGCTCAGTTCAATGTGTTGGGAAACAAATTTTTAATAGCAGGAAATATAGGGGTTAGAATAATGTGTTAATGGTGGTATATCTTGGGAGGGTTAACCACTTTTGCTGAATATGAGTCTGCTGATTGCCTAGTTATTGGATAAGGCTTATCTTGTGAGTTAAATGCCTTCAGCATTATGTCTTGCTAAATGTCTGATGTACATGACAGCCAACTGCAGACTTTAAAGTAATGATAAAGTACCTGATGTATTTGCTAGCTAATAAATACTGCTTTTATATATCTGCTTTCTTAATTTAAGTAAGTAATGTAATAATAAGATTTTAATTTTTAGAAAGATTATGCTTGACAAAATGTAGTTTGTCTTTACAGGATTATGTTGGTGAAACTCCTATTCATAAAGCAGCACGGTCTGGTAGTATGGATTCCATAAGTGCCCTTGTGGCTCATGGTGCGCAAATAGAGTAAGTGAGGTATTTTGTTTTGTTGTTGATTGTTGTGTGTGTAGTTGACTAACTTAGACTGGTAAACATAGATACTAATTTCAGAAAGAAAAGTCAAAACAGCAGACACATGATCAAAATAAAAATGACAGCTAGACATGTTCAAGTGTAATGAAACCTAAGATGTTTTGCATGTCTAGTAATAAAGTTTATTTTCCTTAAATGATACCATTGTACTACATTAGTATTGCACTTATATCTGATATATTAAAATATTTATCTCACTTTTGTCAGATGACCCCGAATTGGACACTTTATTCAGCATGTAGTTATTTTTTTACAAGTCTACACTTTGCACTTGTGAATAAATATAGAAAACAATGCAAAAGCAACATTATGTGCAAAACAGCAATTCACACACTTTTCACCATTAGTTTAATACTGTTTGTTAGTGTATTATGTATTTGCCCTGTTAACTTTTTTCTTTAAAGGTTTATGTACTGCAAAAACATTCAGAAAAGCTCACAAACTTTTGCAACTTACAGCATGGACAAAATGGATGCAGTTTTCACCTAGAAATGTTGAGTATAAGCTCTATGGCTTATAAATAATGTCGATACTTTAGCAATTTGTTTTAATTAGAACTAGCTTTTTTATCTTAAATGGTAACTAGTTACTGTATTTTAACCTGCAATATGAAACTTTGAAGTTGTAAGTGAAATAAGAATCATGCAGTTAATTTCTTGTTTTACCCTTTGGTTTCCATCTTACTGGTTTTGTAATGCTGCCCTGATAAATTTACCATGAAATTTAACTGTTTTAGTAGTGTCATAGAGTATTCGGGAAATATGTTACCTTTTAAGTTAATGGTAGTGAACAAATTGCTTTATATGAAAAGATTGCTTAATAGAAAAATTTAATAAGCTGTCTCAGTTATTGACAAGCCCATTAAATCAGTCTTGAATGTATAAATTCCCATTTTTCATTCACTTTCTGATATTTTTAAGATAAACTTGGATTTAAATTTACTGTGGAATTGAGCAAACCTTAATTATCATCATCAATTAGTATGTAATCTTTTTACGAAGTAGCCAACCAAAAGAAAAGTTGTGGAACTGCATAAACAATGTGAAATAGGTGATATCTGTCTTTGACCAAAGCTATTTGCAGCAGAAGCAGTGTAAGTTTATAGCCATTTTATTGAACAGGAAATAATTTTAATTCAAAGTTTCCTAACTTTGAATCCATCTATATTTTAGTAGACTTGTGACAAGTCTTATAGGTAATTAAACATCAGGTCCTGTATGAGAATGGTGAAATCAAGGATAAAAATGCAATAGGTTTGTGGAGCAACCCATGTTTTAATCATTTAGAGGATAAGGACTTGGCCCTGTCACCTAGGGGAGTTAGCTGTTGACTCATAGGGGTGAGGATTTCTTTCCTTAGAATCCAGTTTCCAGATTCAGTATGTTAAATAAGACTAAATATATGTATATCCTTTTGACACTGGTTAATTTTGGGTCATCTGGTTTTGAAAACTGGCCCTGTATTAATGGTTGTGTTGATTTCCTGATTTTTGTAAAATCTTGAAAGTGTAGAAGGTCTGAACGTTTTGACTCCTTTATTTTATGGCTTCAGTTAGGAAAAAATGAGAAGGATTTTAGCCATATATGTGATTTCCAATTTGTATTTATTAACTGAAATGATAATTGACTGTGTAAGACCAAGGCAAGAACTTTATGAAATATAGAACTAAGCACTAACTAGAACTGACATGCTGATCGATAGTGATGATGAATAAATGCATTTTATTTTTACTGGGATTAGATCTTCTAATCCAGTCTTTTCTTTATTTCTTCATATAGTTAAAAGTATTGAAGTGTAGTTTCATAAAGATGCATGGAATACCCCTTGTGACTGTAAATAGTCAAATATACTACTTTTACATTAAAATATACGTCCAGAATGGCATCATCCCTAGTTTTTTATAGCAAGTAGAACAGGGATGCTAAGATTTCATTATTACACAAACACTAGTAGCCAGTAATGTAATATTACAAGAAATGTCTTTTTTGTTAATGAGTGATTATTGAGATACTGCTCTTAAAATGACGTAATTTGGACTAGTGTAATCTTGTTATCAGTGTTTCCATGTTTCTACTTTATTCCCTCCTTTGGTTATATTGGAAGCCAAAGAATATTGATAATAGTCAAGTTAAGGATAAAAGTAAGAATTTCAGTTTTAATAAAAAGCCTCACTTGAATTGTTCTACTTTGCTTTATTTCAGGCTTGTTAGTGTATTGCTTTTACAGAGAAAGACAGTATGTTGCAGTCTCTAAATTTCTTTAAGCTGTTGCATTGTTTTCCTAATTGATGAGAGAGAATTTGGGTCTCTATTCCTGTGTAAATTTTTAATAATATTGAAAAATAATAATTGTACCCTAGTGAAAATATTTTGATTTTTTTGTGGTATTTACCTTTTTATTTTAGCTGAAGCATATTCTGTGCACAGTATGTCCTACAGCCATAAAAATGGTTGCTCCACTAACTATGATATTCATGGACCCTTGAAGAGGGGGAAGCAGGTGGTCACAATGTCCTCATATGAGTGAAAAGGTTTGCTGTGTAACTGACTTTTTAATGTGGATAGTACCTTTTAAAGTATCCATAATAACTTCTGGATTTTTGCTAAAAAGCATATTTATGCAATTTATGTATGGTTAATTGTATATTATTTATCATGGTGACAGACAAGTGTCCACAGCTCCTTATGGAGGAAAAGCCTTTTTGGTGCCATGTTTTGTTTTGCTCTTTTGCACTATTATGCAAATGCTGTGTATTAATGTAGTTATATAGATTGTATCACAGCATATATAAAAATACAAAATTCAGCTGTAAACAAGGACACTGTTGAAACAAAAAAAAGA
Organism: Dasyornis broadbenti; assembly: GCA_013397935.1. NCBI lineage: Eukaryota > Metazoa > Chordata > Aves > Passeriformes > Dasyornithidae > Dasyornis > Dasyornis broadbenti. Next base: position 768,640 of record VZRN01003169.1, on the reverse strand, counting down.
AGCAGATGCAAGTGTTGATTATCCTGACTTGAACGTCTTTGTTTCATGTTCGTTTGCATGTTCTGCACTTGTGCATTTTGTCCACTTATTTCTGAATAAAAATTCTTCTGCCGCTGTCATTTAAGCAGTTGTGTATTCCTTAGTGTCTTGATTTAGAGCTAAAAGGGAAGTTTCAAACACTCTATTATCCTGGGATAAAGAGAGTTGTAACTTGTGGAATTGGGTGTGGCTTGGTATGCACCCATTCAATTGAACACAAGTACTTGCTTGCTTAAGAGTTTTATTGATCATGATATTTCAGTAGTGTCATAGAAAAGCTTTTTATTTGCCTGCCAAAATCTTCAGGTTTTGGGTAAAATTGGGTTGTATACCATGATAGAATGTTATGAGACCCCGAAGAGATGCATTCCTTTCTGGTTTCTTATACTCTGGTCTTGAGGTTTGAGTAGAACTGACATACTGGGATAAGTATACCATTACATCTTTGTCTGCCAGATGACAGATTCATACTGTGATGTTGATCTGGTTTAGGCAGACCCTTCAGCCACTTTCTCATTAAAGCTGTCTGGCATTCATCTGAGTGTGTAAATTCAATACCAGAAATGTCCTATTGCTGATATTAAGTTTTTCAGCAAAACCTTTATTCACGTTCTTTGACAGGGACTTAATTTTATTCCTTCTTTTCAAATTCAAATGTGTCACAAACTGCACTGTGTTATTTAAATAATTTCTTTTTTCTTCTTCACAACTGCTTTCCATCCTCCATAAGAGAACTCTGTCTATTGTGATTATTTCAGTGCTGCTGGATTAGCCCTTTGTGAAATTCTTATAATATATTTCTGTTTCAGGTGTCCACTCTTGTGATATCTCAGCTTTATTCTTCTCATTTATACTTCTGAGATTTCTTGACAATGAAATTCAGTCACCTTTAGTGAAGAGACAGAAGAGTAGTGATGTGTTGCTTTCATGGCAACACAGAAATTGGCCGTTCCTTTTTGATGTGAACCCTCAGTTCCTTTTCAGTCTGGAGGGGAAGCTTACATGGCATGGTCTCTTGACGGGTCTCAGGGTTCAAAGATCTCCTGCCTTAGTTTCTGGGTGTCTTTTTGATTCCTTAAAATCTGGGAGCTACTTGCAGGTTTTTAATGTGTGCTTCTTTTTCTTGCCTAGCTCATTTAACTGCCAAACTTTTAACATTGAACTGCAGCCCATTTCTGGTGTTAACATACTTGTGAAGTGCCATGACTGTTATCTTTTTACTTCAGAAGCTGTACTAGTACACAGATTCAGTGTAGAAGAACCAACATCCTGCTTGCCTACAGTCATTAAATTAACCTCATCTTGAGAGTAATGTTTCAGGTTCTTACTGATTGTTTGGATTTAGGTGCTTTTTCAACAGAGAGGTTCTTATCTGTTAATTAGTACATTAATGCTTGTATAATCTGTTTAGTGCTTTTCAAATTCCAACCGCTTCATACACATTCTCTTTGTAAACTTGATTGCCTCCAGATAGCAGTTAAATTGCTGGATTAATTGCTGTTGTTGCATTATTAGACAGTGCTATATAGTTAAGGAAGAAAATATGGAAGTTCTTTAATTGTATGTAACAAGCATTTTAAGGGCCATCACTGTAAGTATTCTTGTAGTGACCATTTTTCAGTGTAGAAGGATACATGTGGCGGAATTTATTCTGCCTTTCCCATTTTATATAAATTCTTATGGAAAGGCAAATTCAACATGGCATGTACATTTCAGTGGTGAAACACTATTTCTCCTTCAAAAAAATTTGTGAATAAAACTTGGTAATTTCTTCCTTGTTTGGTTTCCTCTTTGGTTGCTATGGTTGTAGAAGTACTTGAAGTGGTTTGTAGGAGCTTGTGATCATGAAGTAAGGCAGTAATTTGGATTTAGTCTCAAGAACATATTTGGAAATACCAAAGCAGAATGTGTATGCATGGGTAACTGATAAAAAATGAGAGAGGCTCAGTCTTAGAGTAAACCAGTATTGAAAAGGGTCGGTTTCACAATTATAGCTCTTCCAAATAATTGCAGGAAGCTGAGGCAAACTTAACCACTGAATTCCTGTTCAGTTTGAATGCGCATTATGCTTACTGGGGGTGGAATAACAACAGTGATTACTGACATCAGTTGGAAAATAGCGCAGAATATGAGAGGTTGTGCTTTTTATGAATAAAGTAAAATCCATCAGTAAAGCAACAGTACTTACGACCTTTCTGGAACATAAAAGGAAGTTCACAAGATATGAGTTTGATAGGGTAGCTTATTCACTAGTGAGAAGCTTTATAGCACTGGTTTCTTGGCTTTTCTTCAGTCCAAAAGAGCTGGGTAAATAATATGGAAGTGTTACCAAGACTTTCATATGCAGATAGCTTAGATTTCTGACAGGAATGTTTGGGGGTTTTTGTTGATCTGCCTTCACTTAAGATATTGTGCTAATGTTCACATTAGTGTGTGCAGTTTCCCTTCAGATTTTTTTTTTCCCCCTGCAAAATAAGCTATTCTGTTGCTATTCTGGCAACAGAGACCTGCGTACATTGAAGTCAAGTGGAGAAACCAAAGTGTTGCAAAGTGGAGATTGGCCAGAGTCAAATACAGTGAAAGAAACGATTATATCCTAAATATAATAGTCTGATTAGTTCTGATGATTAGTCCAGATGTCGGTGGTGGTGGTGATCCGTAGGGGTGCTGTGCCTGATCTGGCAGTATTTTTTTACTAGATACGTGATGAGAGGAATGTTTATTGCAACGTTTGCTCTAGCCTGCTGTGTTGCTTTGGTTTTGTTTCCTGATCTAGTTTGTGTTTTTTCAGTAAAGTTTTTCACAGATAACTAGTACCTAGTTGCATCTGGATGAAAAACCCCAGGAGGTAGTTGTGCATCTATCATACGATAGATGAATTTTCTTACAAAGGGAAAAAAATCTAAGTTGGAAAAACTTCCATGAAGCTTACTTTAACTGGTTTTATGCACTTCAGCAGTTCAATCCAAAAATTTTTGTGTCTGCTTGAGTAAGCAAGTTATTTTTGACACAAAAAAATTGTGTCATTTGATAGTGTCCCTCTCCGTGCCTATTATGGGAAAATAATGAAACCATCTAATATCTATAGTCCTTTCATTCTTGATTTTTTCCCTGCTTTTGGCACAAAAATACCTTAAAATTAATTTACCTCTTTACTTCAGTTTTATTCCCAAACTATCCATGCTTTTTGTATTGAATAGCTCGAACTTTCTTCTAAGTTTGGCACATTTTGAGAGAAGCTTGCTTCCTTCATTTTTCTAACTCTAAGCTATCTTTGGGTTTCAGTTGCCATGTTGAGGAGAAACAATGTCATTTGCTACTAGAGTCATCTTGGCAGAAATCTGTGTTGCAAGGTTGTTTTATCTTTTCAAGTCAGTTTGCGCTGAACCTGTCATCAGTAGTTTTCCATTACACTTTCTTCATTGTTAGCAGCTTTATTTGCAATTCTTGCTCTGTTTCTAGAAACATGAAAACAAAGCAATGATACTTCTCATTGTCATAAGGTTACATTCTCTTTGTGTTTAAAGTGGCTGCAGTATTATAAAGATGCTTATTTGGAATTTAATTTTGCTAGTGATCTAGGAAATACTTTCATTTTCATAAGAAAGGTCTTTTCTGTTATGCTGTATTGCAATCAGACTGTTGTTTCAAGAGTTATCATGATCTTTTATACCTTTCCTTTGTGAATTGTTTTTAGGAATCACTTCTTACATAATGAAATAAGAATTTTAAAATTTGGTTGCTGGTACTAGGCCAGGTCAGGCGTATATTGTTCAGGAAGAAATTTACTTGGAAATGCAATTATTTCTTATAAAAGGTACTGAAAATGAAGTGCACTGTTTGAAGTCTTTAGTAAAGCATATAAACAGGAATAGAAATTGAGCAAAAAATCACCACCTGATGGTGACGTTTGTAGTAATTGCAATGTTGCCTACCATGGTTAATGAATTCTTTCTTTCTGCCAATGTTTGCTCAGTCAGGAGCTGAAGTATCCAGGAGCTAATTATAGCTGCATAATTCATAGTGAACATTGATCTTTGTGAGGAAAAAGTGGCTTCACAAAGCAGAGTCCTTCTATCCAGTATATTCATTTTGTTATGATTTTGGATGATGTTCACAGGAACTCTACCACTGGTTTTAAAAGTGTAAAATAATTTCAGCTGCCAAATGCTTTGTTGTGAACAAAATAAAAACTTGGCACCAACTTGTGCTTCTGTAGATGCCCAGTATGTAATTCTAGCATGAATTTTTGTAGCTGTCCCCAGCAGTGACACACATCTGTTTAGCTAAGAATATTTTTCGCTTGGTATCTGGGGAAAAAGAATAGTTTCAAACAATTCCATAACTTCTGTATTTGGACACCAAAGGGTTAAAACACTTACAGTTTAGTATTTTAAAATAATTTTGCTTTAGAAATTTTAGACTAGTATACTACTGTTTATATAGGAAACAATTTTTCTCACTGTGGGCGTTTTAGTGTTCTGATCTTTTTTTCTCTTTCTTCTTTTATTTTGTTTTAATCCTTGTATCTGCTAATTTTTGTATAGGAATAGCTACTAATTCTTTTGAGATACAGCCTACTAAATTTATAGTAATTGAAGCCATGAGTTGACCGGTAACTTTAATCCATTCTATATAAATTTTAGTGAAGAATTGACAAATTGGTTTCAGGATGAAAGTTATAATGCTTTTAAAGGCATAAAAGGCTTAGTATCTTGTTGTTAAGGTGGTCACATGATAATAGCTTACATATTGAATAATGTGCTACAGCACTACATGTATGTTAATGTACTTTTAATCTTAATGTTGCCTGCAAATATGTGATCCCTTATGATATAAGTTTCCTGTTTATGCACCATTGCCCGTTTAAATCAAACAGAAGATTCTGAAACTGTGAAAACTACACATGTCAATGTTTTACAGCTACGTAATTCGAATTGACTTGATTTTTTCAAGTAATCCTAGAAAGGGGGAGCATTCCATATAGAAACTGCTGAAACTGCCACAGGTGCTTCTCCGAAAACCTTACAGTTGTGGCATTGAATGTTCAGTATCGCTTCCTTTCTGCACACAAGGCATACTGTTGAGGTATTTGTTGCGGTGATTGGTTTTAATGCTAATCTAGGAATTCAGATATAGAATCTATAGATTTGCATGCTTTGCTTACCCTAATTTACAATTGTCTACATTTTTATTTGTAAACTAACAATAGATAAGTTGAGATCAGTAATTTTTAACAGATATTTTACATTGATATACGAAAACTGTGGTTTATTTTCATAGATTGTCGCATGGCATTAACAAAGCACAGTAAGCTGTAGGTGCTGTAATCACTATTTCAAATTAAACATTTAGGAGACTTTTTTTTACATATATGATTTTCAAAAAGATTGTTGACTTTTTGTACCAGGTGTTTGTTTTGTTTTTCAAGGTATGTGACATTATAAGTTGAAGACAGTGTATTTCAAAGGTACAGTGTACTTGCTTTTTTCCCACCAATGAGTATGAAAAATGAACAACTAAAGCAACTTACAAGCAATTTTTTTTAAAGTAAAGTCAATAGCATTTATAATTCAATGTGAGAAGCACAAGTCTTTGTTTTCTTCTACAGAACTTTCGAAGAGTAAGTTTTGTAAGTTACAGCAAAGTAAATCTTCCTTGCACAAAGTCATATTGAAACAATTCTGAATTTTGCATTGATTTTTTTGTTGGTTTTTCTTACTTTCTATGGCTTAGCCATAGTGGAAGCATCTTGAATATTTTTTAAAAGCTTGCCTTAATTTTTTCCTTCCTTTAGTAAATTTCTTAAATTAGATTGAAATAATGAAAATTTCCTTCTAAATAAAGCTAAACTGAAGGTTAACTTTGTGTTTCTGTACACCAATCCTGTTTGACCAGATAACACACTTGTCTCTTGGTTTTGAGCAATAATTGAATTACATTGACAGCCAACATTTTTGAAAAAGCATTTCAGAAGAAGGAAGTACCTAAACTTATGCTTCATCAGTGTCCTCTTTGTAGATCCTTTAATTTAATACCAGGACTCTCAGATGAACTGGGCTTTTAGAATGGGTGTTCAGATGATGTCAACCAGAGGGAGAAAAATGGATACTAAAAAACAAGAAGTCCTCTTCATGCCAAGATTAGTCAGTTTTGAAGACTGCTTGTGGACATCACTTGATGGAAGAAGAAAAACATGTTATAAGAGTGTTATTTGAAGCACTGTAGGTCTGTGAATAAATGTATATGCAAAAGTCAGAGCGTTAACTCAATGTTTATCGGTGTGCGTTTTGAGTTTGTTTATAAAACACCTGTCACTACAGAACAATGCAAATGTCAGATGTCAAGAAACTTCAAGATCTCCTACTCATCCCTATTCAGACTTTCACCAGCTTTTCTCATTAATTCTTTTCTATTTAGAATAACTTTATAATATGAAAATATATCCTTCCTTACACTTGGCTTTCTTCTGTCGTGTTGGAGTTAGTGTCTTCTGTACTTTGAAGAAAACAAAGCTGGTTTTATTCCCAGCTCCTGGATTTTAGCCTGCAAGAAGGCTGAGGGTAAATAATACCATGCTTCATGATTTTAATTCGTTTCTAGTAATAAGAGCTACATAGAAATAGTGAATAAACTATACAGCAAAAAAGTGCTGCCAAGTGAAAGAACCTGAACAGGACTCAGTCCTTTTTCAAATACTTGAATTACCTTGGAAAGGATGCAAGGTATGTGTTTTCTAAACATGGAGTGAACTGATTTTTGGACAACTGCGTTTAGCCTTGGGCAATGTTAAGTAAGGAATTTTTCTCCTGTTTGTCAGTTCATGCCTTCATGTATGTTCCTGTCTGGAGCAGGTGCCAAAAAAGGAATGATATTTTCAGAGCTTTTGTTTTCAGTGTCCTTTCTTCAGTTTTTCCACCTGTTCCTGTAGCTGGATTGACCTTCAGAGTTGTCTTTAGTTTTTCTTTTTTACTGAAGAGAAGGAATTAAGTTTTTGGAGCACTGCTGTCTGATTTGACAGTAACTAGGCCAACCTTCAGAAAATTCTGCACCAAATCAATGAATACTGTTTAATAAAGGTTGACTAAACATAAAACACACGTAACTTTTCAAAACTTATTCTGATTTCATTTATGTCTCCATTCCATCCTTCCACACCTTCCTTGCTGCTGGCTTTGTCTTTCATAAGGAATTCATTTGAAAAATGTGATGTTTGTAACTTGCTGATTGTCTGGTTTAGCTGGAAGCCTAGTGCAGGGACAAACCTTGGAAAGAAACATGAATTTGTCCTTAAGTTTAGCATCTTTGTCAGGAAACAAAAAGTTTTTTAAAAAAAATAGCAACAAAACCCTACAAAACAAGATGTAAAACCTGCTAGAAATTTCTGTACTCATTTTTTAATTCTGAGTAATACAGTTGCAGAAATAGAGCTGTCATATTTGCTTTATGATTAGCAGTAACAAAAGGACAATTTGCCTGAAAATGTAATGCCAGTGTGTTCCGAGCTTCTTTGGATCTTCCAGTATTTCAAGGTGTTTAGGATAAACAATCAAAGCCGGTACCAAAGGGATTTTTTAACTTACTAAAAAAGTGGAGAATGGGTGGAAAAGATTTTTTTTTCAAGACACATAACATTGAGGTAGTTCTGTCCATGTTGTCCACTGGTTTACCTTTTTTCCCGGTGTTCTTCTTTCACAGCCCAAGTCTTGAAGTTACTTTCAATTATAATGTCCTTTAGCAATCCTTTTTCTTTATGTCAGCAGCTACAATAAATTAAGCACCTTTCAAGGGACAGCTAATAACTGAAATAGGTGAGAATTTACTTGAATATAGTGATTATCTCTTGAGTTTTCTACTGGTTCATTTTTCTTTCATTTTTTTAGCCATGCAGTTTGTCACATGGCCTCTGCATTTTGTAGCCAAATGAACCACATGCTATTCCTCCTCCTTTTCACTTGATATTAGTGTCAGTTTACATATAATTGCAATTCATAAGCGAGGGCTGACATAGGGATTGCACATAAGAGGTTGAACTTGTAATTCTTATGTGTGATTGGGACAGTAAACCATTTCTGTTTTCATCTGTGTAATCTGTCTGCAGTAATGACACTTAAATTCTTAGCTCCTGGGATAAGCTGAGGTGACTGCTTCATTGTCAGACATGGGCAGCATTTGAGATAGACCATACACTGCAGATTTAGTATTAGATGTGTTCCCAGTCCCTTGTAATTACAGCTGTAACAGGAGGGTCCCACTTCAAGTCCAGATTAACACTTCTAAAGAATGGTTTAGTAGATATCCTGGCTTTTTAGTTCATTCAAGTACTCCAGAGTTTCTGGAAGGACTGTATTACAGTTTCTCTGTTACAGATGCAGAATCCTTACAGTAGTGACAACATTTCTAAATAATTTTGAAAATACATAATTCCAGTATGGTAAAACTCTTGTGATATCTTTTAAGAGCATTTTCTTTCCTATTTTGTTCCTATTCACATAATTTTTTTTTTATTACTTGCATTTTGTTATGATAGACTAATATAGTACAGCTAATTCTTGCTGCCTTTTGTGTTCCAACTGACAGATTTTTTCCTCCTAGAGAAAGCTAGAAAAATCAGCTGAAGAAGTAGGTCTTTTTGTTCTTTCTAGCCTGTTTTTGAGAAAGTGACAGGTTTCTGCAAAGTTCGTCAGCTCTTTCTTCTTCCTGTTAATATTGGAATGAAATATGAAAGCATATAAAAATCCAAGAATAATCAAAGTTTAATTAAAATCATGGACATTGACAACTGGATATAGAAAAGATACTCAAATTAGTGTTCCCACTGTAAGTGAGCAGAGAGAACTTAACAACTCTGTTGTCTTCCATAACATCTGTCCGAACAGTTTCTAGAGTTGTCTAGAATCTATAATCTCCTTTTATTTCATTGAACTTTTTCTCTTTTTTTTTTCATTACTAACTTGATAGGCTAAATTCAGTGTCACACCTTTAAGAGGGTGTGTCTAAACTCTCAGAAGCAAGAATGTTATATCCAATTGGCTCGAGTCCCTTGAAAACCTATGCAGTGCTCCCAGAATATTTCTGACAAGCACATCCTTGTCTACATGTTAAGAGTAATTTGTTCAGGAAGAGGTAGGAATGGGACAAATCTTTGAATATCAAATATCATTACATTTTAAAATTTGGCAAGCTAACTTTTATTTATTTTGTTTCAGGGAAATGTAATTTTTCTTTCCCGGAGTTTGGTTGTGTAACTTTACACACTTGGATCTTAGTTTCTACATCTCCAAGTGCCTCTGGTATCTTACATAGATATTCCTTTGGAAAATGGTGACTTAACTGTCATCTCTTACAGTCAGATTTTCAAAGCAGAGTTAGTGCTCAGTAGTACTTGCTAAGTAATAGAATTACTGACTCCTTGAACTTCTGTTAAATTAGGTGGCCATTCATTATCATGTTGGTTTTGTCATTTTTGTCTTTGCCTAACTATTTATTGTGCTCTTGCTTAGATTTCTTTTACTGTTCTTTTGGGGCTCACAAATTTTATAAATGTATCAGAGAACTGAGCTTTTCTTTTTGACCAGAACAGATCTGTTAAAATTAGTTTTCTAAGCTGTAGTTTCATTGTTCTACATCCTTATGCTGCACAAGTAAATTAGAACTATTAAAGGAGTATCAAATGTTGCTTAGCAGCAGCTTCAACAGGTCATCTAGTTCAGCAGGGGAAAGGATTGAGTATAGAATTTCTGAAATCATAGATCACTCTTAAAGTGAGGGGAAGAGACCCCTCTCAAGATCCAGCAACCTTTATACTCTGAAAACTTTCTCCTGATGCAGGCTTTCATTATCATTTGTTTGTGTTAATCCCATTTATATACTGCCTGCAGTGGATGCACAGAACAGATAATTCACTTTGCGACTCTCCTGTGAGTATTTAAAACTAATACTACCACCTCGAACTTTAATTTCTTTTGACTGACTAGGTTTTTCAGTGTTCTAAAGTCTTACTTTCTAGACCGCTCTTGACTGCTGTTCTGTGGATGTTCACTAGTAGTCCAAGTAAATAATGACTTAAAACTGCAGTATAGAATGAAATTAACTCTTTAGGTTATGGATTTTGTGATGCTGTAGTATTTTGATTTACCCATTTATGGAACTAGTCTTGCTGTAATAGTTTCCGAAGGTTTTTAGTCTCATTCTTACAGGAAACTAGTTATGATGATCTAGGAAGCAAATCTGGCTTTGTTCTTTGATTTCTTCTCGTGAGCTGGATTGTTTTCTACTTTATATGAATTTCAGCAGAATCAGGTCTATTAATCTTCTGAATTCTTATTCTCTTAGCTGGTCTGTTTCTGGATTTCTTTAGTAATAGTTTTATCTAAACGACTGAAGCCAAGGAACAAAAATTCAATTTTTCTGACTAGTTACATCTGTCTGGAAAAATATTGGCCATATTCACCATCTAGTTTTGTCATTTCTGGCTCTCTTGCCTCCACTTTTATGCTCTTCCTTATGAAGTTAGCCTAAATTTGTAAGCACAAGACATCCTGTATGTTTGTGTAAATGCATGTGATGTAGCACTTTTTCAAATTAAACCTCTACATCTCTCCATGTGCCCCCTGATTTCATTCCTAACATTGATGTACTAGAATATGCAGAATCCAGTGCCATTCTCTTGTGCACAGAAGAGTCTTGGTTGAAATTAACAAAGCAAGTCCCAGTACTTATGATGTCACACACTTTGAAATGAAAAACAAACCAGAAACAAAAGTATAAGCAAAGCATAACTAAGTATAGCATCTTTGTCTATCTATCTTTTACTATTTATGTATATATTTTGTTGTTAGGAAGAATAGTGATATTGTTGTTACCTTAGAAACCAGAATGCCATGGACAATTGCCAAGTCATGTTAAGTTTGTTTTGAGTATTTGATCTTTTGCTCAAGTTAAACAGTAGATTGCAGAATAATAAACTGCAGAAGATGGTAAAATTCAACACTTAAATTAGTCTGAAGTTTATGTAAAGATCAGGTACTTCAGACTATTCTAGAATAAAGCATTTTGAAGAGTTTAAATAGGAAGATGGTTTAAGGCACATAGCATATTGATTTTGTTTAAAAGTGTATTGTCTCCCAAATTTTGCTTGGAAGTGAGATATATGTGCAAAAAGTTAAGTTAGTTATAAAACTAAGATTGATAACTAATTTCTTAATGGAAAATTTGCTAAGTGTATGTTTTCTCTCATCACCAGCAGATAGATAGTCAGTAAGGGCAGCAGCAGCAGTCAGCTAGCCTGATGAATGAGTGTAATCCAGTTTCTTTGTATTGTACAGCTTGAGAAATGCCAGTGGCCTGACAGCAGCAGACCTTGCACATACCCAGGGCTTCCAAGAATGTGCCCAGTTTCTCTTGAACCTCCAGAACTGTCACCTGAATCGTTTCTATAGCAATGGCACCTTAAATGGGGTTCATCAGAATGCAGGTCCCAATCCATTCAGTGGTGGGACAAGTCGAAAGAGATCCTTTGAAGATACGGAGTCTGCTGGAGTAAAGAAGGCTAGAACAGAAGGTGAGATCCCAGAGGTAAAAGGGATGGGATGATACTGTTGCTGAGAAAGGAAAATAAACATTTTAAACCTTTTGGAGTGAATGTTGAGTATTATTGACAAACTCACTCACATATCTAAATTACATATTAATACAAGAAGTAGATTAATAGAACTACTCTGTGCTGCAAAATCACAGTTCGCCCTATCAGAATCTTGGCGTGTTCAGAAATTTCTATTTCCAGAGAGTGCTAAAGCTGCATGATGCCAAGAATAATTATGCAGAGGAGTAGGAGCTGAAATTAGCTTCAACTTCCTCAGTTTCTTCAGCTTCAGGAGCGCCAAATAACGTTCCATTGATTCACAGAGATGCCCGGATGTTCTAACAGTAGTTTTCCATTCAGGGATTAATTCACAGTTCAGAAGCTGCTAAGTAAGGTCGATGGAAGAAATTGAATGCAGAAAGATAAATCTTAAGAGGGATTATCTGTAAGTTAACATACCTTAAATTTCCAGGATTGTTTTCCAACGGAAGCTGCTGTCTTACAGAAGAGTGGAAGACTAGAGTGAACCTTAAGGTTTCCTATCCAGCCTTGTGCATTGAGGATACAGCTTTTTCTCCAGCAGTGATAGCATAGTACAACCTAAGGATACTTTTTGGTAGCTCTATGTAGAGCTTTTTTTTACATCTTAAAAATACCTTGAGTAACATGATTAAGGAAAATTATCTTCTTCCCTTCTGTTGGTCATCCCACTAAATTCTTACTAAAAGCAAGGGAGTAATTCTGCACTCAAACCTCCCTTTTCCTAATAATGCTAAAAGATGCTTTTCCTTAGCATCAGGAAAGGGACTTTGTAGGTCTTCATTGAAGACACTTTGTTCAGTTAAAATTGATGTTCTCACATCTCTGACTTCCAGTAAGGCAAATAGAACGGGCTTCAACAGTACTTAATTCCAAATAGCAAGGGGGAGATTGAGATCCAAACCATGTTTCAAAATATGACATGGGCAACATAAATCCCATCACCATCAACACTAGTGTTTGTTGAGTACTTGCTATCCAGACACCACCTATACCAGGATCAGAGACCTTAATTGGGTACTCCATTGCCAGTCATAGGCAGGATATGTTGCTTCGTGTGGTTGGTCTAAATGATAAATTTCACTATGGATAACAGTCCCTGTGCAATTAAATACAAGATTTCAGGAATAAGTGTTTCCTAAGTGGCTGCATAGAATAAGAAAACTTGCCCAGTATACAAGTGCCCATAACAACTACAGAAAGATGTTTTCAGTCCATTGATCTGCTACCAGGAGGCACTGCTTGAAGGCAGATTAATTTACGTTGCATTTTGAAGAGCTGCTCCATCTGAATGTTCTTAAGCAGCTGTCACTTTCAGTTTCAGAATATGCTCCAAGCTAGTCAATAGGCAGTTTCCCCACAATCTGGGGGAGTGGCACTGGGCTAGCTACGTGTGTTCTCTTTTTTGGCATGAAGCAGCAATATTTGCATTGCCTTTCACTCTGTGTAGTTGGTCCAATACATCAGATTGAGCAAAGAAACAGACAATGCTTGAAGTGAATGAATGCTCCTAAGTAATTACAGAAATGCTGGAAAAACAATCAGTAGATAATTTTTGCAGTTATTGCCACTATGACTTTTTAAGACCTTCACAAATGAAAGGAAAAGCCTTTGCTGCTTTTGCGTGAAGGTTTTTGGAGTAACTAAGAGAGCATCCCAGCTGTGGAAGTTGCAGTTTTTAATGTGATGTGTTTGCCCTCAAAGACATCAACATCAGTAATAACTATTGCATCGATGTAAAATGTCAATTGCACTGGTAATGAGTCACTGTTCCTGAGGCATTTTGGTAAACAGCAGAGCCGAGTAATGAGTTATCAGTACATCTTTGTGCTTAGCTGGCCTTTTTACAGAACAAGCCCAAATTTGTGTTAATTCCAATCCCTTACTGAAACCACACTGGTATGTTGCCCTTTAAAGACTATTTGCACAGGAGATTCCAGATGTTCAGAGAGTGAAGACAGCCTGTATTTGCAGGGAAGAGTCAGGTTTTGATGGCCATACCCCAAATCAGAACAATTGCTGCTTTGAAAAAACTACTTGCTGTGACAACATAGGTCCCTTAAAAGAGCCTGTAAGTGCTAGAGTTGAAAGAAATGCTTAATGCTTAATTGCCCTGGAATTACTAAGATGGGCAGTGGATGGGCATTACTTGTAATTGTTTATATGCACACAGGTGTATCTGCTAACAGGTGCATAGTATTAAAAAAACCCTTAAGCGTCAAAATTGGGCAACACTGATACATGATACGCTGTGATAGAAACTAATTACTCAAGTGTAATTAACAGAAATAAATTTGTGGCCACTTTCAGAATATACGCCAAATAGTTTTTAATTTTGACTTAAAAACATAAACTGGATTTTATGTCCATTTTTCTGAAATCAATTCCAGAAATTTCATTCTACTTCCTGGTCAGGTCATCAGAGGGTGGTGCACAGGTTCAAAGATGATGATGATGATGATGATGATGCACACCGGGCCAACTGATCACATGGCTGTGTTCGTGTCAGTCCTAATCCTGGCCCCTCTAGTCCAGCCCTCAGCAGGTTGACTTGTGCTCTGTGCTGGGTATGCTGTTCACAACCAGTGTCTTGGTGTCACGAGTGTCAGCACAGATGCTTCGGGTGTTCTGTGTCAGCTATGATGGAGGGCTTTCCTGGATTTGCACCCTGTAACTGGTCAGCATGAAATTGCGCTTTCATATACCTCTAGTTAACTTTAAAAGTAAGTCTTTCCCTTCCTGGTCTAAGGTAATTTGAAGCCCTCTGATCCAAGGGCCCTGATGTCATTTAAGCCCTCAGTGATCTCTTTGGCCCTGGAACACTTCAGCTATTCCTTAAGGTTCTTTAAAAATGAGTAGTTTAATGAAAACTTTGGTTGTGCCCACGGTAGTAGGAACTGAATTGAAGTCTGCCAAAGCAGGCATTTATAACATAATATTGTGTTCAGTGTGTGTAGAAAAGTGTGTTAATGTCAGTGTAAGAGCAGGGCAGGGCCTGCTGGGATAGTACTGGAGCAGTGCTCTGAGTGGTAGATACAAGTAGTGGTGAAGTCAAGCCCATCTTGCTTATTAAAGCATTCCCCCAGCAGTCTAACCATTTGTCAGCTTCTCTCAGAAGACGGATCTGCTTGTTCAGCTCTTGAAGAGATCCCTGGGGCAGTCTGGTATGGGTAAGGATGGGTTACTGGAACCTGGCCCTTGGGAGTGAAAAAGGGAGCAGTCTAGACTGACAGTAAACAAAAGAGTTGGGCACATCAGCTGTAAAGCCTAAATATGACTAACTTAAATTACTCTTTATCCAACCTGTTTGCACATCAAACTAGTAATTTTGATATGTAGGTACAAAGTCTAATAGGTACCCTGGTAATTTTGTGTTTTGCTTTAATAATCAAAGTACTCATCTTTTTGTTGGCTGGGTTTTCAAGTGGGCACAAATGACTAAACATGACTTTTTTCATCAGCGTACAGCTTTGATGGCTTAATACCAATGCTGAACGGACGAGTTGAGGATGATGCTGACAACATGCACGTTGACAGAGAGTTTGCTGTTGTATCAGGTGGGAGTGGACAGTTTCCTGTTAACTACAACAACATTCAAATGGTTGAAGACACCAAACAACAGGAGAGTACTTCTGTTGGACCAAAAGAAATTGAAATATACACTGTTTCTGCAATGCAAACTCCTTGTCGTTGCAAGAACCAATATGCGTTTTATTTTTAATTTAAGTATAAAATCTAGTCCTTTATTTTTGCACATTGTTGTCTGGAGTCTTGAAAAGTATTGTATTGCTGTAACACCCATTATATTGGGGATTTGGTAGGTATCGAAAATTAGCTGTTTCACGCAATGTATTGTAATGGTGAAAGAGAAGGTTTATTCGTAATTTCTTAGTATTTCAGGTAAACAGAAGTCCACGATGGCTGTTTCACTTTTAACCTGAGGCTTGTATTACGTTGTGCCTTGCTTCCAGTTGCTATAATTTCGGGTTAAAGGAAATTCAGAAATAAGTTAAATTATTCATTTAATTTTGATTGAGTCGATAATAAGAAGACTTGATAGGGAAACATATCCTAGCGTTGAAAATAACATGTTGTGACAAAACTATATCCAAATAGTACAACAGATACTATAGAGAATAGTCTAGACATACACCCTGTGTTCAGAATTTGTTCAGACACAGTGACATAAGTGCAGGATCCTGCTCCAGGGGTTTTTTTTATGTAAATAGAAGACTAGACAACACAGTTTTAATCCACTGTTTGGAACTAGAGTACCTTGGAAAACAGATTTTGTGTTTTGTACCAATCATCATGAAACAGTCAAAACGTTACTAGGATTAGTCAATATTAATGCTCTAGGTTTTTTAAAGGCTGCTTAATCAAGATGCTTTTGGTAACCCCAGGATCTGTATAGAGTTTGATTAAAACTCTCTTGGGTCAGCTTTTTTTGCACTTTGTAGGTTAAGACACAGAGTTGCTACAATAGTGCATTATTACATTCAGAAATTAATTTCCTATTTATCAGTTTTTTCTGCCATAAATATGTTTATGCTTTGTACCACAGGTCTTTGATTCAACAAAGGGAATGATAGTTAATAGATATTTTAATATATGAGGATATATATATACATATATATATAATCAATACTTTAAAAGTAGACTATGATATTTTCCAGTGATAATTACTAAGTGTTCTTATTTATGGAAAAATTGTTTTCTTTCATAAATATACTCTTTATTACTCTATTACTACAGGTGCTCATTTTTAACCAATAATAATGTTCTATAATTATCACTTGAACTATTCATTACCTACTTTTGCATATTAACTAACAGAAGTGCCAATTTTATTAAATTTGATTTGGCAAAACCAGCCTATAATGGTTTCTTTTTAAACAGTTAAAATTTTGCACTTTGCAGTTAATAAACACTATATGAAACTCCTTCTGTGCGTTTTCATCACTGAAATATTAACTTTGATATTTTGATGGGTTTATGGGGGTTTTTTTCCACTTTTAATAAGAATTATGATTAGTGAGTTCAGCTGATGTGGTTATTTTAACTGATGTAGGGACTAAACAGGAAACTCCAGTTTGTACATCCAGGGAGTTACAAATGGGACACATTTCTTGTGTTACCTATTGGTGTCTGTGACGTATCAGTGTTGCAATTCGTATCTCAAATAATAGCCATTCTAAAGACTGATAGAGAACCAAAACTCCAGATTCTAACTTGTCAGACAGTGGTACTCATTATGTGTCACTTAAACAGGAACCCAGTGTTTCACAAATGTGGGAAGTTGCCAACAGACTGAATTAACTGAATTAATTTGCATACACGCAGTAAATGAATCCTGCTTTGCACATGGGTTTATGCGTTCATGGAGACATAAACATATGTGCATGTATCCAAGGATAATCACAGAATGTAAAAGTCTTTAAATGTCACCACATAGCTCTGTAGTTGCTATGTTTGCCTTGCTCATCTTTACCAATATAGACATAAATTATATTTTTAAGGCAGAATATATCATGCATTTTTTGTGCTAGTACTTTTGAGTACCACTGCAAAAACATGCATTTCAGACAGACTGATGAAATCTGTTTATGGAAACAAAACCTATTGTACTAACTGCTAACTAACATCAAAGGGGAAAATGCTTCTAAACAATTGTCAGTGATTTTTGCATGCAAGTTTTTAGAATTTTGTTTACTACTAATATTTTTCAGTTTTCTGTGCACTCTGCTGTTGCTGTCGTATGGCATTTTGCACGTGGATTGTACACAGGCCATTATAAACGTAGCACTGAATACAAACCTGCTCAGTATGTTACCTAGCAAGCTGCTAGGTATACTGAAGTACTTTCTGAATAAAGGAACTTGGAAACATTTTATATTAGCCCCCCTACATTTCTGTAACATTTCTTTGAGCTACATCAGTGCATAGCCTACTGTGAGTGTTACAACGAAAAAGAAAGAAAAAAAAATAAGCCACAGTTAAATTACAACTGAAACATGAAAAAATCAACCCTTCACCCTCTCACAGATACTCAGTTCCTGTTTGTACATCATCTTCCATCCCAAGAGGGCATTACAGTTAAGGTGGAAAGATGCTTTTTATTCCACCCTTGAAAATGCTGCCCAGAATGTTGTCTGCACTTATTTCATACAGTTAAATGAGAAAAAAAACAACTGAGAAGTTCACATTGTCTTTGCAGAGATTGATATAGGCATATTTTCAAAACAAATGTAGATAGATAGTTGCATTTTCAACATAAAAATCCGTGCTACAAACTTACTGGTCAGCTCTCATTACTTGGAACTACCTACATTGTTATAAAGAAAGGATAGATTTATTTTTCAAAGCTGTGTATGGAAACATTTTTTAAATAAGTGAAGTATAGTGGAGACATTTTGATGTATTTCGATTTATTCTTAATTGTTGGTGACAGGTGTATTTCTTAATGCAGATATGAATAACAGTAGCTCCATATTGAATGCACTGACAAATGGATGTGCCATCAATGGACATTTGGATTTCACCGCTGCACAACAGCTCAGTGGGATGGATGCCAGGCGAGAGGAGTGCTTAGCATTAACACCTAATGGAGTAATTCCTGGAGTAACTTCTCCCAGTAGGCATCGAATTCATACCAGTAACGGCACTGAGGAACCAGAAAAAGCCATGAGTAATTCCACCGATATGTGTGGATCTCTCCACCTGAACGGAAGCCCGAGTAGCTGTGTTTCTAACCGGCCCTCATGGGTGGAAGACCCTGGAGATACTTTGCACTATGGACACTATCATGGTTTTGGGGATACTGCTGAAAGCATCCCCGAACTCAGTAGTGTTGTTGAGCATTCCAATTCTGTCAAGGTTGAACAGAGATACGACAATACTGTCCTCGGCACAATGTATTTGTACCATGGTTCCTAAATGAATGACCTTTATATCAGACATATACTGAAATTGCTACCAAATGAAACTGGGGGGAAGAATCCCCACATAGCATTAAATTTGAAGATTGCAAGTTGTTGCTATTTTTACACTTTGTTTATATGAAAAGTAAACCTTTAATTTGACGGCCTTATACAATAGCTGTAGTTTGTTGCATGTATGGGGCTTATTTAGTGATAAAATAGGTGCTGTCATGATGGAATGTTTATTGTTTTCATTTTTTTATTATGGAATGTTCTGGTTTTGTATTTTTTTTCTAAGCTTGTGAACACTATCTTTCCCTTTTTAGAGCTGTTTTCCCTTTTATTAAAACAATGTTTAACTGAATTTTGTGAAGAAAATGTTATATATGTGCATCACTTAGAGGTAAAGATTTTTCTTTTCCGTATCTTCTGCTGAAGCTATGGTAGCAATATCAATGCCAGCTCTCACTATGCAAGGTTGAAAGTGGCAATCTTCTGGAGCTTCTCTGACTTTATGGTTTGTACATTTGTTTGGTATAATTAGATGTTCATCTTTAAATTTTTCGAAGAAGTTGTTTAAAAATGCAGAGACAAATTTGAAAGAAGTTGCTGTTTCACTTTCTGTAGCGTAGAAATGCTTTTTGTTGTTATTGGGCTCTTTGCATTACAGAGTGGGAAAGTGGGCTGCCTTTATTTGGTTGCAGTTGGGTGTGCCTCAGGTTAGCTCTGTGGTGGGTTTCTTTGGCTTTTCTCCTTTATATGTGTGCTTGATATTTTACCATAGCTCACAGACTGGAGGCATGTTGGCACTGTTCTGCTTTGTACACAGTTTAAAATTGCTGTTACTCATTATAGAATTTGCCAAGTCAAAATATTTGAGTTTGACTGTCTTGGATATACATTTATTGTCTTTTTTTTTAACATATGCTTTGAAAATGTAATGTTGTGTACTCTTTGGGCTATGCTCACAGAAAATACATTGTATTTAATGCTTAATACACAAATCAAAATTCATATAAGTGCACTATATGAGCACTAATACTGTAAGTTGCTGCTTGTGTTATAAGTGAAGAGTGGGGAAGAATATGGTAAATGAGATAAGCCCTCTGAATTGTGTTGATTTTTTTGTTCTTGTTTTGTTCAAAAAGGGACCTTTACAATTCGGATTTTAAAAAAAAAATAAAGAAACATATTACATTGTATCTGAATATTTTGTTTAGATGTTATTATTTTAGTGTCAAGTTGAGAAAGCCTTAAATAGTTTATAACTCACAATTCTCATAGTCTTTCTCAGTGCTACTGTGGAATTTCTTCATTGTTTCACTGTATGAAAGCAAATGGGAATAGCCCAATAGGTGTTCTTGATTGAATTACAGAAACACAAGCTGGATATTTGGTGTGTGACAGTTGTATCACCCTTCAGCTCAAAAAATACTGGGTTAAAATATTGCCTGTCTGTAAATTAAAAAAATTACAGTCTCATTCAAACATTTTAAAGCAAAATGCTACTGCCTGCAGAGAAGTCAGTGTTTGAAGCCTTTACACTCTGCGTGGTTCACTACACACAAGATGCTCACAGTGTATTGGAAAATTGACCAATTCTTTTGCAGATAGTTGGCCAGACTAGCAAAACTCGTGAAAGTTGAGTCCCACCTGAGATGAGCTGCTCTGGCATGCACATTAACCACTTGCTTGTGCTTGGACAGCTGCACCCAGGCCCTGTTCTTAGATGGTTTAATTTGCTGATACAGTGCCCAGAGGAACATGTGCCATTGCCATCATACTAACACAAGACAGTGACTTATTTGCTGTAGCATTTAGGTTTGGGGATCTTCTTAGTATTTGCCAAGTTTGCTCCACATGCTTTCTTGTACTACTTCAAATAAACGAAAGCAACTCATAATAAGCACTGCCATCTTACCTTCATGGCTCTAAACTGATCCCTAGAGGGTTTGCTTTGGGTACAACTAAGCTGGAATGTGAGGATATAATTTTAGGTACATGATTTTAGCATGGTAATATTTATACTCTGTCTGTAAGACAAGATTTTAAAAATCTATGTACATCTAGTTTTCATTCACTTGCTCTTCACATGTTTTCACCTAAAAATACTTTGGAAGAGATTGTACTTCAGATTCAAAGGGAGAACTTTAGAGCTTTATTTTAAAAAGTACTTCTATGCCTGTGTGCTCAGCCGCGTGCTAATAGACAGATTTCAAGGTCTCTATCAGTTGTCAGGCCCCATTGAAGCCAATTGTTAAATTATGATCACGTGGAGAAGACCAGTGAGGGCCATAGGCTGTAGACACGGTGTGTGTCCAGTGGGTCCCATGGCTAATGTTGCAAAGGTAGAAAGAACTCTGTGACAGAGTATGGCTCAGACAAGAGCTGAGTCATTTTAAAATATAAGGATAAGAATTCCAAGACTGCATTTTTGCAGGTGCTCTTTGAGACAATACATTTACTTACTGCAAAGGCCATCTAAAGTCTTGTTTGTAAATTATCCTGTAAATTTTCAATAGAACATGAAATAGGGAGTCACAGAATCCCAGCGTGGTTGACGTTGGTGAATACATACCCAAGTGTATGCTGCTGTTGTGAACCTATACCACCCTCACAGGAAAAGAACTTTTCCCATGTTTACTTGGAATTTTCTGTTTTCCAGTTTGTCTGTTAATTTGAGATACATGTGAGCAATAGTTATAAAAGTAATGAGCTCAGCAGATATACCTGCCTTTCTGTGCTGAACTTGTAGGTAAAGAATTGTCAAGCACAGAATGAGTTCTGCCACATGCAGCTGTGTCTTTCCATATCACACAATCGTAGAATGGCCTGGGTTAAAAGTGACCTTAAAAATCATCTACTTCCAAACCCCCTGCCATGGGCAGGGCTATGTAATTATTGGTGATGCAGAGACCTTGATTTAAATACCTTGCTGTTAAAATACAGAAGACTTCACTGGGGTTGCTGTGCTAGACCAGATGAGGTAGTCCAAGGAGCCTGGCAGAGCTCACAAACCCTCCTCAGGCCTGAGTTACCAAGTCTCAGATTCTGCTGACAGCAGTGCTCAGGCATTTGAATTACGCTGTGCTGTGCAATTCCTGAAAAGACTGCTGGGTTTTAAACACCTGGAGTTAACGTCTCACAAGACTTTACTTACTACTGGCAAGGGCAGTAGTACTGTAGGAATGTTGGGCCTTTTGTCCAAGTCTAGAATTTTCAAGACTTTTATCAAGCAAACGTTTTTTAAGGTGTTTCTTTGTCTTACTGGTACCTTGGTTCTGAAATGGTTGTCCAAAAGCAAAGTCTTCTTTCCATCTGCCAGATGTAACTCAATAGCACCATCGTGAATGTCATACGGAATTCACTAACTGGTTATACCCACCATCTTCCTCATTAGCTCTTTGACTCTCAATTTTGTGTGAAATTTCAGTTTATTTCTTTATGGCTGATGCAGATGTTTTTGCCCTAATTCCCCCTAAATGCTCCTTTCCTATTTTGTTTTTCAAAACCATTTGCAGAGTTTTGGCAGAAATGCAAGTACAGATTCAGGCAGTATTTTGATACGAAGTATTTCTGACTGAGTGGTTAAACTTAGCAACATTGGAAGAGGGAAAAGGGAAGTGTTACACTTCTTCTTACGTCGTTACAGTCTTTAATATTTTTAACAATTCCCTGATTCCAAATAAAATCTGGTCTAAACTTTTAACAGTGATGAAGGAAGGCTTTCATTTGATATATGTATTACATTAAGATGAGATGTTGCTTGGCTTCAAGAGCCATTGCAAATGCTTTCATACCCTGTGAACTTTCCTGATTTCTGGTCTTACATCTTACTGATCAAATCCTGATCCTTGTTCAGGCTCTCATTCTGTAAGCTAGCAAGAGATGTTCTGTAATACAGTGTATTTCACTACTTTAACAAGCTATCATCCTCCTGCAGTCTGAAATTGAACCCCCACCTTCACCTTTATATCTAAGTTACAAATCACTACAGAGCTTCTGCCATTCCGATTACAAATGTAATTAATACAGCCAAAAGAGCTGCCTCAAAACATGGGAAAAGTCCTGAGCACAAAACACACCGAGATGGAAAAGGATTCCTTGCTGTCCCACATGCCGGAGCCAAGCTACAGTACAAGCTGTTGTCATGAACACGCTTTATGAACTATAGCCTTGCACTCATCTCCACCTGTTTTGTGTACCACCAGTTTCTCCCAGTCAGTGAGAAACCACCTTGCCCCAGCACAGAACTCTCCAGTTTGTGTTTCCATGCTGACACAGCCAGTGCAGTACGTCCTTTATGTCCCCTGATTTGGGAATGTGGTGCAGCAACAGCAGCAGAGGGTGAGGTGGCTGGATCACTCCTCCTTTGCTGGTGCCATTACATGTGACACATGCTGTAGCTTCCCGCTGGCATATTCAAACACTGATACATCTTCTCCAGGCTGATTACTACCCTGGTGAAATTCTTTTCAGTTGTGCATTCTAGGGGCCTTTGTGACAAAAACCCCCACACCTTCTCTGGCACTGCAGTACGTGATTTTTTGAGTTTGGGGAGTGGCTTTTTTTGTTATTTCTTTTTTTTTTTTGGGGGGGGGGTTGTTTTTGGGTTTTTTGGGTTTTTTTTCAGTTTTTTTTGTTTGTTTTGGTTTTTTGTTGGTTTTTTTTTGTGGGGTTTTTTTTTTGTGATTTTATTTGTTTTAGTTTGGTGGGGGGTTTTGTTTGGTTGGTTTTTGGTTTTGGTTTTTTTTGTTTTGTTTTGGTTGGTTGGTTGGTTGGTTGGTTTGGTTTGATTTAGTTTGGTTTGTTATTTGCCCATAACTCCTTCGTGTCAAGGTACAGCTAAAATTAATTTCTTGATGCTCCAGGGTGGAAGTCCTGGATGCCATGTTTGGGATCAGGTGACCTGGGGATGGAGCAGGTTGTTGATGTCCTACAGAGACAAAAAGGAACAGAAGTGGCCTTCTTCCTGTGCTGGACAGTGCTGTGCAGCAATTATGCTGAAGCATAAGAGGTGGGAGTGGAAGATGGTGCCCGGGGAGCATCCCATTTTGCTGCTGCTGCTGAACTGGGGAATGTAGATTCACAGAGCAGGAAATCCTTGAGACCCAGCTGAATCAGGGAAAGGGGGGAAAAAAGAGTCTTGTGTAAGCAGGATTTGCTATTCCTGGCAACTGGTAACTACATTTCTGCTGCACTGCTTAATGACTCCCAGACATTTCACACCTCTCCTTCCTTTCCCACAGTTTCCTGTCTCATACTGGTGCCTGGTTGTTCACAGACAAGGATCAAAAGAACTGTGCTTTAAAGCAGATGGTTTATTTTAAAAGTGTATCTGGCTTTAATATTTTTTTAATATACTGCAATAATTTATAAAAGAGCCATCTACTTGGCTCTGTAATGAATATTATTAATATCTGATTTAAAAACTTTGCCATACTCAAAATCATACCCTACCCCTCCAAAACGCGTAATGAATGCTATCTGTGGTATGAGAATGAAAGCTGGGCATCATCTCTTACCAAAAAGCGTAAGTGTTAATGAGTAACTTCTTGCTTCCTTGTGATGCAGCTGCACATACAGGACTTGATAACCATATCCAAATCAGCAGGAATTAGCCTCAACTGCCTGAAGTGCAATCAGGGGAGACACACATGTGACACTGAAGACAAGTGCCCTGGCTCCATCACTAATCTGAGCAGTGTTCCACAAGGGAAATAACCAAGTACTTGAAGCTGAACACAACATCAATTTGCAAAGACTTAATTATATTTCTTCTTGCCAGGCTAAAACTGTAAGTTGCAGGAGAAAAATATGTTTGTCTGAGTTTCTTTTGCTGGAAAGGCAAGATGTAATCTTACTACAGAGGAAATACCACATATTAGTAGAGCTCTCCTTTTGATGTCACTGAAAGGTCAAGTGCTGTTTGTCAGTGCTACCTGTAAGTGCAGCTCAATCTCATGAAAGATACTTGTGCTTTTCTGTGGCAACCACAAACTTCACAGTGTCTGCAGTTTTTGTCAGGTTTTCTATGGGGGAGGAGAAGTTAAGGTTTGCTTGCTTTAATTTTATTCTCATTGTTTCTAAAAGGTGATGCAAGTTGGATCAAGTATCAGTAAAATTAGCTACGTCTTAGAACCTGATTTGTTCTACTTTATATTTGGCACACAGTATAATACAAATATTTTCTAAAAATCAGTACCAGAAAGACAAATTATGAAAATCAGGTACTTATACAGTGTAAGAAGAACCAAGCAAAAAGTATATGCGTGATGCAGAGAAGCACTTACTTAAATGGTAGCTCCTGAGATCAAGCAATTCTCCATACTATAAGATGTCCAACCAGCAAATTCCATAAATTCTAGAAGTGAAAAATCCTTAGGATTTTTTTATATACAGCACATCTGATAAAATGCCTGGGGATTTATTTATTGGATTATATTCATAATGAATGTTTCAAATCTGCATTTTCAGCTGAAATTCTAGTATTGATAAATCACAGTCATGCTTTCCATTAACTGATGGGTTGGACATTGTTACACTGAAACTGTCACTGTTTGCCAGATAGATCTTCACTCTTCATCTTGGAGCATCATCCTGCAGGTACAAGTTGGCATTGCTTACAGTAACCAAGTACAGCATTGTTGATCACCCTTTTTTTGAATGCACTGCAGTTCTCTGCATGAGCAGTACTGCCTCCATCCATAGGGGTAGCTGTCCTGTGGCATCTGGTAAATGGCAGTTCTACAGGAGGCAGGAATATTCCAACTGCTGGTTTGGAGCTAAAGAATCACCATTATCCATGCTGATGTGAAAAGAAACAAGGATATGAATGACAGTGGCAGCACACACTTTTATATTTTTGAGTTGCCTACAAAGCCAGCTTTTCCTAACACAGGCAGCACCTGCCCGTCAGCAGGGCAGAGTTGTTGTACCAGACCTGCCATGTGGCCTGCAGGGACAAAGGGGTGGAGGATGCAAGGTTCCAGGTGGAAGGAAGGTGGCAGTGGCAGAATGGCCCACACCCCTGGCAGGTCCGTCTCCACACCAGGACCAGCAGCCCTCCCAGTCGCTGGTGCCATGCCTCTCTTGCTGGGAATGACACAGACTTGGTGGGCACATTGGCTGCGACAGCCCCATATTCCTCAAATCGTTGATAAGCTGCTCTGACCAGCACGGCACAGCCCCAGCCAGATGTGTGCCAGCTGGATGATCTGTAACCAGGTTAGCGTGGCACCAAGCCCAAAATAACAAGCCCTATTTATTAGGTCTCTGGTACTCTGCCTGAGGTTAAGCCTGCCATGACCCCAATAGTAGAAGACACAAGAGCTGCGGGAATAATCCTGCTCAATCCAGAGACTGGAGAATAAGATCATCCCTTGGACTCAATTTGCAGAGTCAAAGAACCGAATTATGCACAGGTGACCTCTTGGACAGGACAGCTGGGTAGTGTGAGACTGAAGACCGCAAACATGAACATGATTGCCTCATCCTGAAAGAAGTCCAGGAAACAGCAGCTCCCACATGGAGTGGCAGTAACACTGAGATGTTGCCTTTTCTCCTCCTCTTCTACATATTCTCCCATGGGAACATATTTGAAAATATCAAATACTCTGAATGTTACAGATTGTGTCACACTGTGATTATGTGCAAGAAAAGTTTGATTTATTAAGCATTTAATAATGGTCTTCCTCCACATCATGCTCCTATAAGATGTAAGTCTGAAAAAAAATCCTTTCTTTACCTCAGATTTCATTTAAAGACCCCCTTCTGACTTCTCAATCAACACAAATGTGTAGGATTCCCCCTCCATCATTACACTGTTTCTTGTCTGCAGCCCTGAGTGCAGGTCTGCTCTCACCCCGCTCTGGATTATCTGGTCTGCTGCTTCATGAGGGTGTGCAGAGCTTGGGCAATACCCTAAAACTGAAAGTGAAGAGGCACCAGCAAAGAGAGAGAGAGAGAGAGAGAGAAACCAAAATTGATTATTCCAGATCTGCTAGGAAAAACAAGGGAAAACAATACTTAGATATCAAACTGCATTGATGGAGGAGCACGGCTCACAGGAGAGGGGGAATGGGATGGAGGCCTCAGTCCTGGAGAGGGCTTCATTGCTTTGAGGAAGCCTAAATGCAGCAGGAAGACTGGAGTAAGAAACAGATTCCACATTCAATTTCCCACCCTTAAAGGATTAACTGGATCAAATAGGACTGAAACAGAGGACAACCAGCTAGGAGGTTGGAAGAATCCTTCCAGCAGCTACTTTGTCCCTCTGTCCCTTCCCAGCGTCTGAACCCAAAAGTGAGCAGAACTACTGGCTCTTCCTAGCAAGATGCAGCATAGCTCCTTCTTCACCAGGGTGTTTCCCCCACTGCCTGGGGCTGCTAACAAGGGGCAGTTCCCATACTCAGCAGAAGCCATGGCTGCCAGGAGAGAGTAGGTGGATTTTTGTGGCAGATCAAAAGCAAGCTCCAGTCACTCCCGTAATTTCCACTACCAAGGCTTTCAAGGAGCTGTGATCGTGCAGTGGAAACAAAATCCCCTCTCAGATGGTGAGGGGAGTAAAGTGGGAGACAGTTGTGAGAACAGATGTTTGACACAGAATAAAAATGGGAAAGGACAAAAGCAAAGTGGGAAAGGCATTTAATGAGGCCCCAGCAGACACTTTGTGTGCTCCCACATAATCCCTTGTCTGCTCCAAATGGCTAGAGGTGGGTTTCAGCGTATTTGGGAACCTCTGAAGGAGTTTAATCATTGCACATTGCAGGAAGGGGAGCTCAGCATGTGCCTTGTGTAGCACTTAAAATGTGGGAGGTTTTTATCTTGCAGATTATTACATGTTGAGTGTACTGGCTGAGTTGGTCTCTGGTTGCACCTATATTTCTGCTGTGCACATCAGCTCTGGTACCCTCTTGAGAACCTTCTCCCTGAGACTGCTCTGTACTGTAAATGGGAATGGCATCATGCCAAGGAGCATGTTTTGGTTTGCACAGGGGACTGCAGAGCACTTTTTCTAAATAGTGATTTTCTGTGCTTTAGAGCACATGGGCTGTGGAAACATATGGGCCTCTCTGCACAATTTAGATGTTAGGAAAACAAGCCTTTGTAAGGAAAGAAATGGTATTGTATAGGCAAAGAGACAGACTGAGTACTGTGCCAGATCCCAGGTCAGAGCTATAGAACTAGGGAGCCACTGAATGAACCGAAACCACCGTGAAATGGGGAGGGAGAAATTATCGATAAAACCCCAAGGAAACAAACAATCAAACAAACAAAAAGGAAAGGGAAAAAAAAAAGAAGAAAAGACAGAATCTCATCAAATACAGACTCAATAAATAAAAACAGCGCGTGTCAATTGGGGTGCACAATAAAAGCCAAATCCAGAGAGAAATAAACCACTATTAGCTGAGGAGTCTGAAGACAGAAACATGCTTTCTATTTTGATATCCATAATGAGAGCAAGTGTGAGCATCTGTTTCCCATGGCCCTCAGAAGCTGGTGGTGGCTTTCCAGCACAGGCACTGAGGTCCATCTGCCCAGCACCATGAAAGGAGAGATCCTGTCCGCTTGGCGACCTTCCAGGGGATGGTGCAGGCAGGAATGCTGGAAACACCGCAGCACCTCTGTCCACATGTGCAAGCTATAGAGATCAGATCACTGCAGCTTAGGAGAGCTGTCTCTCTCTTTCATAACCCTCACACGGCTCTCATGAAAGCCTGAATCATCATTACTCGCCGCCGTGATTAAGCGAACAAAGGAAGCAGAAAGCTCCTCGGGGATCTCTGTGGATTACTGGCTGCTCTACCCATCCTCTGACAGGTGGCTGTAGTAAAGCATCAGAGAAATATTCTTGCCTGTTCAGGCTCAACTGGATGAATGAACAAATATCCCAGAATCAACCACGTATCTCTGCTACATTAAGTGAGAGCCATGCACCACCTCACTCCCTGAACCCGTTATTGTTATGTGGGCAGTTTAAATCAGTGCTTGTTGTAATGAATTTATGTGCATTTTTCACCACCTTTCCCCTTTTGAATATATAGTGTTACACATGTGGAACACTATGGCCAAATGGTGTCCTCAGTCCAGAGTTTATTCTCAGGAGGGATAGAATGCATGTGCTGGCAGAATACTTTGTCCTCCAGACTTTCATGACCACTCCTAGAGTGACCAGAGGCTGCACAGATCATCCCAGTCTCAACTCCAAGGAAGTCACTGGCCTCCAGTTCCTTTAGCCGTCTGTCCATACCTCATGTGCATCATATGCCCTGTCCTTCTCTACGTCTTCTATTACTGGGTGAAGACAAGATGGAGATAAATATCAGCCTACAGCAGCTAATGATGAAGCCTTCTTGGGTTTCACTATCACAGTATCATTACTGCTGATAATTAAAATGAATAAATTGTTATTGAAATAAGGTTGGAACTCTGTCATTCAGCACTCCAATCCCTCCTGTGGCTGCTTTAAGGCAGTTGCTGGAACCAAAGGAGATGACCCAAACAAAAGCCCACTTGTGTAGCTTTCATGTCAATTCAGAGGCAATGGAGACAAAACCCACCTTATAAAACCTCCACAGAAAATCAGAGCCTAGAATGCATTTCTGTTACCAGGTGTATAAATTTGCTGGAGAGAAAGTTGGATGTGAACTGAAGACTTGAAAGAAATTAAATTACTTGAGAAGGTACTGTAATTGAAAAGAAGAGAAACGTGTGTATTTGAAACAAATTTATTTTCTACCATGGGAAAACTGTAATTGAAAAGAAGAGAAACTTGTTGAGTGAAGCATTTGGAACTGACTTGAGAGGGAAAGAAAGTACAGGGCTCCTGCACACTGAAATTAATTTCTAGCTTGATTTGTAGTATCAAACTTTGGAAACATCTCTATCGATTAATTTGAAAGTGTGATGTCTTGCCCTAGGAAATCAGGCATTGCTGTTTAGGGATAGGAAATTATGATGCTTTAAGCCTGTTCCTCAGCTCTTACACAAAGTGGAAGAAGGCATTGAATAAGATACAACCAATGGTGTCCAGTTCTGAGCTCCTTAGTATAAAAGAGATGTGGGGCTCCTGGAGCGGGTCCAGTGGAGGACCACAAAGATTATTAAGGTGCTGGAGCATCTCTTTTACATGGAAAAACTGAGGGAGCTGGGCCTGTTCAGCCTCAAGAATAGACACTGAGAGGGGACCTCATCAGTGTCTGTCAGTATCTGAAGGGAGGTGTCAGAGGATGGACCAGGCTCTGCTAGGTGATGCCGAGCAATAGGACAAGAAGCAACGGGCAGAAACTGATGCACAGGAAGCTCTACCTGAACATAAGAAAGAACTTCTTTACTGTGTGGGTGACCACGCACTGGAACAGGTTGCCCAGAGAAGTTGTAGAGTCTCCCTCACCAGAGATATTTAAGAACTGTCTGGACACAATGCTGTGCCATGTGCTCTGGGATAACCTGCTTGAGCAGGGAGGTTGGACGAGATGACCACTGTGGTCCCTTCTAAACTGACCCATTCTGTGACTCTGTGATTCTGTATGACAATGCTAGGTCTAGATTTCAAGTGCAATGTCACCAAGATTTTCTCCTCTGTCCAGGAAAGCCCGCTTGTGCCTAAAATTTACCTGAGGGTAAAATGAATATGCATCGTTATGAAATGACTCATGAACACACAACTATCTCAGAGAGTCCTATTGCATGAGCAAAACAACACTGCTTGCCAGCATCTGTCTAGCACTTGATGGTTTGTCCTTCTTCTAAAAAGCTAAAAAGATAAAAAGATGGATGCTGCTGAACACTGTAGAGATTTCTCTGTAACCAAGAAATTGTTGGGAATGTCTCACACTTTTCCCACTCTGCAGTCTATACAGCAGCTGTTCTGCACCAGCAGATGAGCTGCAGCCTGCTCTGGGGCTGGGGGGCATCAGCCCACTCCCAGCACCGTGGACATTTATGTAACGTCACCCTGGAAATTCCAAGAGACCGACAGCACTTTCACTGTAGTTTTCACTTACAACCCTTTCAGGAATTCACTCAGTACCAAAACACAGTCTGAAAGTAGGCGAAAAATGGCCTTGTGTGAGATTAGGTACAAAACATGTCTGTGTTTTCGGCACTACTGATCCACTAGCTTGGGTCACTGGAAAATGCCTGTGCTAGATCTCCTCAGCCACAAACCCTATAAACTCAGCCTACAAACATAGGTCTGAGCTTGGCTTTTTCTCTACCTAACACACCACTGAGTATATTCAGGACCGTGAAGGCTTTCATTGACACCTCCGCAGCCACAGGGCAGGAGTGATTGATTAGCTGAGTAATCTAAACTTGCAAAAGGAACCAGCTGAAGATGTACAAGATAGAGTGGATGCCTAGAACTACATTCTCTTCCTTGAAGTAGCCCCATAGGGTAGACATGAATCAGCTGCAGTTACCATTCCATACTGCCATAAGGCTCAGGTCACTCTCAAGCTTCAGGATTTCTCCTCATGTGCTGTGTTATCCCCAGAACTGCTCCATTTTTCATAACATTTAATTTTTCTTACTCTCTATATCTATTTCTTTGCAAGAACACATTAAAAATAAACAGATGCATTGAGTTCGAACCAGGGACAATCTTGTTCAATACAATATTTTCCCCCATATATCTTTCTGACCTCTGACAATTTCTCCCTAAAGGAATTAGGATTTGAGAATCAGAGGATAAGAGGATAGGATCACTGGAAAATTCAGGCTGGAGGGGACCTCAGAAGGTGCCTCATGCACCACTGCTCCAAGTAGGGCCAGCTGTGAGGTCAGACCAGGTTGCTTAGGGCTTTGCCCAGCCAGGTTTCACAACCCCCCAAGGATGAAGCCTGCCCAACATCCCTCTGCAGGACCTGCCCATCCTCATGGAAAAGTTTTCAGTGCCCAGCCTGAAGCCCTCTCATTTCAGTTCCTGCTGCTGTACTTTGTCCACACCAGCTGTGAAGGGCCCGGCTGCCTCCTCTCCCTGCCCTCCCCATGGCTCTGGGTGTCTGTGAGGTGCCCCCAAAGCCATCCCTGCCCAGGCTGGAGCAGCCCCAGCCCCTGCTCACGGGGCCACGCTCCAGCCCTGAGCCCTGCAGGGTGAACTCACTCTGGGCTATCAGCGTCTTTCTGCACTGGGGCACCACACTGGTGGTGCCCAGGTGTGCTCTAAAAATGAGTGCTGGGCACAGGGACCCTGCCCCGAGCTCTTCATTGTGCTCCTGCTGGTGCAGCCCCAGATGCTGCTGCCTGTCTTTGCTGCCAGCTCCTGCCCAGCTCACTGCCCCAGTCAGAGTCTCTATCTGCGCACCGGTTTTCCATATCCCTTGACTGTCTCCTCTCCATCAGTTTGTCTCATTACTTTTGAACCTGCTCATAATTTTGACTACTACAATATCCTTTGACAATGAGCTAAAAAAAATCAGTATTTTGTGAAAATTCAATTTTCTTAAAAAAGTGCTCCTTTTCATTTGCTGTCTCTAGTAGTTTCATTTGGTGACCCACAGTTCTGTGAGAAGCAGTGAATAATTTTTCTTATGTAGCACACAATTTTGTAGAGCTACATCATATTTTTCCTCAATCATCTGTTTCCCAAGCAGAAGAATCACATTCTGTTCAGTACTTTTTTGAAGTGGATCTATAGAGCAAATTCTTGTTATTTCCTGTGCCTCTTTTCCATTTCCATGATAACCTTTTGAGATGAGATGACAGTATATGAAAAGAGGATGCATCATAAATTTACACTGTAATGATACATGGTGTTTTGTGCTCCCTTCTTTTCCTAGTAATTACCAAGAGTCTCTTCACTACTTAGCTCTGAAATGGTGTTCCCAAAGCACTACCAGATATTTCTCATGTATTTAGAGGAAATAACACATCAATACTTGTGTGCATGTAGTTAAAATGGTTTTCCTTCCGTGACCTATTGTGAATGCAGGAACAGCAGCTTTCACCTCTGCCTTTATTTCCAGATAATTGGTACCATGAGATCTTCTGGAACTCTCTGCAGCTGGTCGCAGTTCAGATACCTCAGGATAATTTTGCAGATGCGGCCTTAGGGACATGGTTTAGTGTCGGACATGGCATGCTGCTTTGACAGGTGGACTCAGTTATCTGAGAGGGATTTTCCAACCTAAACAATCCTATGATTCTCTGACCAACAAACCCTCCCACCTCATAATGGATGCTTTTCTTCCTACATTGCTTGTAAGTATTTTGAATAATGAAGGTCACAACAAAAATTTCTCTTAGACTTCACCCATATCCTCTTTTCAGCTGCTTATTTCTCTCTACTTTTATATCCCTACTTCTAAAGTGACTGTTAAATCTTTTCTGTATCCTTGTTCCTTCAAAGATCTTGGATAAAGATCTTGACCTTGGGGAAGAACCAGAGGGCAGCACTGTCCACTGGCCTGAACTGACCTTTCAGAAAATGGTCAGTCTGCACCAGAAGGTGCCCACAACCTAAAATCTGCATCAGTGTTTAGGAAACTGCATGGAACCAGGCTTTCTCAAATAATGAAGGCTCTAAACAAATATTTAGTACAAGGTCACTCTTACTGGGATAGATAAGTGGCATTACATCTGTGCAGCCTTGCTAGGAGGAGAGCTGGTGGTTTCCCTTTGGGCAGGACAAAGCCTCCTTTAAGAAAGCTGTGCTTGAGTGAGCTACAGACTGTACTGCCATATGGTTACCACAGCAGAGAAGGTGAAGATTCCTGCTCCCTGGGTCTGCAAGGAAAAAAGGTCTCATCCCTGAGAGAGAAGGACTATTTGTGCTGCTCTGTGGAGACTCCAGGCTGCCCAGTTCCGTGCGGGGAGGCACCACAGCCAGTCTCACCACGTGCCTCTTTACAGGCAATTAGAGGTATGGCTTTGTTAGGGAAGGGGAAGAGTAGCCTCTGCCTGGAGAAAACCCAGCATTTTTCCATAACCTTCCTGAAACAAAGGTGGACTTGGTGTAAATGTGTTACCTGTATGCCTTTTACTGTAACATTGGAGAAATGCTGCTACATCTGAGGAGACTCTATCAACAGGGAGAAGGTGCATGTTTTAATGGAAAGCCATCCAGAAAACTCACCAACCCAAAGCAGAGAGCAGACAGCTGCACGCTGTCATGGGCTAGGACTGTGTGGTTATCACCCTGTGAATCACCAGCCTGACAGGTGATTCCTCTTCATGAGCAGAGCAGGAGGAGTGAGGGAGTCAAGGGAGATAGAAAGCTGGAAATGCCGGAGTTGCCCCCATCCCCATTAGAGCCACAAAACCTCTACACTGTCAGCCCCAATAACCTGTGGTGGCCTTGCCACTCTTCTGCAGTGAAACCCTGAAGGTGGCACCTGAGGGAGGATGGTTCATTGGCTCCACGGCAGCAATGTGCACTCCCTGAGTGTAGACACTCTGCAGAACCTTGTGTTTGTGCACACAAGATCAGCCAGACCCTCATCTTTGCTCCAGCTGTGGCCTAAGAGAGGCATGTGAGAGAGCTGAGACAGGGACCTGGGAGAAGACGCCTCAGTAATGCCTGCCACAGCTTCACAGTGCCATCAGTCCAAGAGCAGGCTGGTCTGAGATGGGGTGAAACATGAAGAAGCATATTATCCACTAAGTGCACTCTCCTGCAAGCCCACCTCCCTCATATGCCTCCTGGGCAGTCAGGATAAAGGGAGGACTCCTTACTTATTCATGCAGGATGTGCAGGACACAGATACCAGTGATCCTGCTCCTCCAGCTCTTCACTCAGCACAGGGCATGGAGACCAGCCCTTCATCAGGCAAAATCTCCAGATGTTTCCAGCCGAGAGCAAATGTGGCAGCCCCATCCGTACACATTACACGCTGCTTGCTCCTGGTCCTGGCTGGCGTGCAGCAGTGAGACAGAAAACCTGTCTGTGGTCCATCCCTGGTCTTGCATGCCCGGTGCCAGGGGGAACACCTGAAGCATAAGGGATTTCTTGAGCTATTCTGCACTTGGATGAAGCTACCAAGTAAGTAAGGAAACCGCTGTTAACCCCATGTCTGTCACAGCACAGACAGACCAGCTCACCCACTCCTCAGTTTTTTTGCCTGTTGTTTCTCCTACAGCCTAATCTAAGGGCTGCAGAACTTAATTCTGAACTCAGTACTCAATATAAGGCAGATCTGCAGATCCTTCAATTTTTATTACTTTAGCAGGAATGATTAGTGTGCAAGAGGGACAAAAACCCCTTTAAATAAAAAATAGTTTTACTTTTTTTGCTCACTAGCCTCAAACTATGTTAGCATTGAATTTTAAAGGTTAGGGCTGGAGTAATACAACTCACCAGTTAGGTCCTCGCTAGCCAATTATTGCACCAATTTCAGAAGGAGAAATCTGAAAAAATTGCCGAGGAACATCAAGATCAGGCTGGTTGCAAAAAAGCTGAAACAAAACGATGAGGCTCATTGTGTTTGTGACTTCATTAGTTTTTCTACTTTCTCCTGAAATGTGCTTCTCACACAAAACTTAAACCCCAGTGCTCTGCCAGAGAATCCCCTGGCACCAGGCCTGTCAGGTCAGACATCTGTGATCCCACAGTCATGTGCAGCCCCTGCAGATACTGAGGGCACCACATGAACTACACAAACAGAAGTGTGTCAAAAGTCGGGCATTTTAGAGTCTGTAAGTGGCAAATTTTCATGCAGCTCACAAAAAGTTTCCTATTATCTCTGAGAAGACAAAATAGTGCTGTCCCCCAGGGCTCCTTCTGTATGTGTGATTTGTAAAATATTAGAAAGTCAGCTGATGGTTGCAAATTGCTTGACACTCGAGAGAAGGGATAAATAAATGAGGAAAAACTGGGAGATCAAGGACTCTCTACTTAAACAGCTCAAATTTAAAAGATACTTCATTAGTATCAACACATCAACACAACATGGAGGTACTCTACTTCTGTAAAGCCACATGCTTTGGCACTTCAAGAGCAACCATAAAATGTCCATGTGCAAACAGGGATAAAAAAGTAAAGAATAGGATTCCTTGCTAAAAATATATTGTTTGAAGTAAACCCGTGCCAAGCAGAGAGAGCAGATAAAGAGAACAGCTAAAACACAGGATGGGTGGCAGTCTTTGGTAAGCAGGCTAGCACTTTACACTTGCTTAAGATTTTGCTTTGATCAAATGAACGTGGTTTATTTCCATTTTTGAGTCTTGTCTAAAGTGATCTCATAGTAAGCCAGGAGGTGGTGATGTTCCTTACAGAAAGAGCAAACTGCTGAATGGGATGCCTTGGGACAAACTAACAGTGCATACAGTTCAACACATGTGTTGGAGGATGCCAGGTACAGAGATGTTTCTGTCACAAGTCACCTGGCATGTGTAAGAGCTAGTAATATCAAGTGATATCCAAGGGAGAAATATTTCCTCTAACAGTGTCTTTGGCAAAAATCTGCAGCTTTTCCACACCTGAGAAGAATATGCTTAATGCTTAGTGAGTAACAAACAGGCAGAGAGCACGTGAAATGGAAGTCCTGATACACATGATTCAACACCTGAACCTGCATGTGCAGTACCTTCACTGACAAGTTCTGTTCACCCTCTTCTCAGATTTTGCCTAGCAAAGAAGTCCTGGCAGCCAGCCCACAGCCCTTGCAAATGCCTCTGATGGAGAGTGACTTGCCAGGGAGAGTTTTGTGATTTAAGGATATTATTTATTACCTCCTCGATTCTAATCAGGTTGGTTTATACCACTGAAGGATTTGGACCATGTACATGTCTGAAAAGTGTTTGCAATACCTTTGATTTGATGATAGTTATTAATCTGACCTTCCTGATCTTGATATCCACATTATGGATTGTGATACATTCAAAGTTCTCAAGCACTTTGTGGGATTTGGGGTAGTTACTTTAGAAGCCCTGGTAGATGGCTGAAATATCAAGCTTTGGATTTTCCTGCCTTCTGTCAGATGGCTTTTGCACTCCAGTGCTAACAAATTTCTGTGCTGCCACTTCTGAACCTCAGCTTTACTAGTATAATGTATTAGACAAAATCAGAGCTGTGCAACATCTGAGGGTGGGCTCATGTTACGATATTAGTGTCATGTAATTCTTTCTAGGTCAACTTTGAATGGCATTTGTGCATTTGTGATGTAGGAACAGCCAGCTAAAAACGAAGTGACTTGGCATAGCCTTCTGGGCCTGAATGTCAAGTCTAGCTAAATACGTCTTCAGGGGTCAGATTTGAGTTTTCAGGCTTCAAAGACATGTTGAAGTATCAATATCCCTTGTGCTTTTGCTTCCTGGGGAATTTGGAATGATCATGCTTTGCCAGTGTGGTGTTTTACCTCCTAAAATTTTTTAGAGAGGTGAATCCATGGAAAGCAATGTTGTTGTTGCTGCCAGGGTTTAAATTTTTTTAAATTTAAGCTCTGAGCCTCACACAGTACTTGTTCACTGTGTGTGGGCCACACTGCAAAGTGACACAGAATCCACTTAATGTATGGTTCAAATACTAACTTTGAACTCCATCCAATCTTTCCAGACCCTTAATAATTATCTTATTAATTAATTCTCATTTTCAAATCCTAAATACATTTGTGTATATTATAACAGACCACATATTTACTGACATTGGGATGAGTGAAATTGTCTGATTTATGGTATGGGAATTGTGAATATGTCCTATGACATCTCTGCATGTCACCATTCATTTTAAAATGCTCTGAGCTAGAGACACTGTGAGGACTAATTACTGTGCTGTGATTCTAGGTGTGTTACATCAGTCTTAGTAATTACATGTTTGATTTAAGGTTAACATATTGAGAAACATGCTTGTATTAAGATATTGTTTGTGGCAAATGGGGCATCAAATATAACAACAGTTGTCTCCACAGTGTTAGAAGAATCTTTTTTTCCTACAGGGCATACTAAATCACCATTTTCCCCACTTCAGTGCTGAAATTTTCTGACATTGTTGGGAAGTCAGAGGGCAGCCGGGTTGCATGAAGAAATGTGTGGATTGAATGGAACAGATAGAAATGGTATGAGTTAATCCAGTGAGGATGAATCTTCATGTGAGAAGGTTTAGCCTTGATTCACAGGTTTAGCCTGGATTAAAAAGAAAATAGCTGAGTTGGTCTCTATTTTCCATGATTCCCTGAAGAGAAAGTTATTTTGCTCAGAAGAATTAAAATGAAACATACTTCAGAGTCCAGATATAAGTACTTTTCAAAGCTTCACTACTCTGCTTATGTGCCAGTTTTGTCTGGAGAAGCTTTCCTCTTTTTCCATGGCTGAGTTTGTCACAGCAAATAGCATCGTTCTGCCAAAAGGGAGGGCTTGAAATTCTCCCTTGAATTTCTCCTGTGAGCATGGGCACCTGGCACCCTCCCACAGCAGGCAGAGCGTGTCTGCCTGGACCCAAGGGCTCTTCCCTTCTGCCTGGAGAGAGCTGGCACCTGGGAAACACTTGCAGAAGGAAAGTTGAGCTGCTGCATGCCCAGCTGAGCCAGCAGAGCTGCCAATGGCTGAGGAAAGGGAGTTGGTCCCACTTGTGCTGCTGCTGTCCCCACTACCCTACCATCTCCCTTGCATGGCTGGCACCTTCTCAGACCCTCTCCTGCCCTCTCCTACCCTCTCCTACTCTGTCCTGCCTATTTACTACCAAAATGGCAAAACCTGACCACTGCTTTTGGTCAGAGAGGAGCCTGGTGCATGACATCCCTGGCAAGAGGTGGTGGGAGGAACTTTGGCCAGGGGCTGGGGTGGGAACTACCTCCTTCTGGCAGCAGGGAGCTGTTGCGTTGGCTCATGCTGTCTTATGAAACCTTACCCCAAGACAGCTGCAAAAGGCGGAATAGCACAAACAGGAACCTAGAAAGAAAGCAAAGCAGCTTCTTCCACCTCAGCCTGACTTTTCCCCTGTGGGAGCTGGCTTTAAGAAGCTGGTGAGGTAGGCAGGAGTAGAAAGAGCAACAGCAGTGGACACAGGTGCCTGATAAAGGTGTAGCACGAAGGCAGAGAGCAGACTGAAGCTCCATTTGCCATCTCTAGTGGTGAGCCTTTTTAGAAAGAAGCCATTCACACCCAGGAATAAAACATCCTCTCTTCCCATAAGGAGAGGAAAGCACAAAGATGAGTTCTCTGGGTGACCAAGAGCTCGTGCAACTGCCCAGAACAGCATCCCTGCTGCAAGGGCATGTGTGGATGTGTGGTCTTCTCCTTCCTTCTTCATAAACTGCGGATTTTGGTATCCCGGAAAACAGCCCATGAGACATCCCTGACTACAAGGGCAATGTGCAGGTCTGGGGCTGGTTTCCAAACTGCTCCATAGAGGTTAAGGGTCAAAACCTCAGCCAGATTTAAAAGTCCCCTAAGACACAAGGGATACTGATGGTAGCTTTACTCGTACTCCTTTACGCTCACTTCCCATCCCCCTGATAGTTCTTCAGTTGATACTGATCCATTCAAGATGTATAAAGCAAATAACTGTATTTAACAGCCCTAGTTGTGAGCAATCAAAGAGCTCTTAGACAATCTCAGAATGTGAATCTACAATGTTTACCCTCAGGCAGGAATTCCATTAATAATTTAAGATGTCTGTGTGCAATTGAACAGTAATGGTAATTTTCAGCTACAAGGGATCAATCTAACAGTGTATTCCAGATGTCTGTGTGCTGTGGAAACAGTTCTCCTCTGGGTAAATGTCATCTTTATGTACAGTGAGTTCTGAAAAATTACAGCCATTTTTCTCTATGGTTCATTTATAAAGCTTTCTGGAGTCCCAGGAAAAGCGCTTACAATGTGACCCGCAGCTTGCACGCAGATCATTGCCTTGCACAGCAGGCAGAGCTGCTGCTGCCTGGCCTCAAAAGTCCAACGTTTCTTACGTGTCCAAAGCCTGAGATGTGAATCACAGAATCATAGAATATTCTGAGTTGGAAGAAAAAGACCACCAAGTCTAATTCCTGTCCTTACACATGACAGCATGCAAGAATCCCACCATGTGCCTGAGATCATTAAGTGGGGTCACTGGCTTCAGCGTGCCTTCCTGAGGAGCAGCACCAGAGTCACCCAGAGCTGGATCAGCTGCCAGCTCAACCCAGGGCATGACCACACATTGGACACGTAAGGTCAAGCGGTGCAGTTATGTATCAGACAACGCTGTTTCTGCAAGAAAACATCTTTCAGTGGGATGCCTGGCTATCAGCATGGTTTCACAGTGGGATCCAAGGGGAAAAATCCATGGTGGGTCCACCCACAGGGTCAGCAGCTCCATGCCAGCCTGGTAACGGCTCCTCCCTCATGGGGAGGACTGGTTGTGTAGGTATGGAAAAGACTCCATCAAGGCCAGGGTGTAAATCTCTGCAAGAAGTGTTTTCAGGAAGGCCAACAATTGAGAAATCAGGTAAGGAATATATCAGTGCAAATAAATTCCACATGAAAGTAACAGGTGTAAGAACATCTAGCCCAGGTACCTCTTTGCCTGGAGGCTCCTAAAATCTCTGGTGACATGGTTTCCCACAGGTGGGCAGTGCAACCCTTGAGGTACTGTAAATAAAATGCCACAATACCCCCTCTGGAAGGACTACACAGTAAACTAAGCTTTAGTCCAAGGTCTCTGCTGTCTGTCTCCAGCTGCCTTCATCCTCCTTCAGAAGCTGCCAAATGCTTTCCATATTGGCTGTCCCTACCGAAGGCCTTTGAGCTATGGAAATTTTACCAGCTGTGGCTGGCACTGTAACAACAAAAACCAGCCTGACAGTCAAGGCTAATGGTGGGGGTGGGGGAAAATAATCAGTTTTTACTGGACTTTTCTGAATTCAGCCTCCCTCAACAAGGATGATTATAACTAATTAGGCAGAGCATGGTAACAACACTCCCATTTGGATGTGTGGTGTCTCGATGGAAGAGGAAATTAAATAGGATGTGATAAGAGAGCTGCAGACAAAGAGAAAATTAGGCCAGTCCAAATGAGTAGCTTTTCATCAGAGAATAGATAAATAGATTAGTAAATTTACTTTGTTGCACCTAGAACATTAATAAGCATTACATAGTATTGTAATTTGCAGTTGAAGGAAGCATATGACATACCGCCCTTGAGGGTTTTGTTTCCCTCCTGCCCTGAGCAGACACTCACACATACACACAGACCCACCTCACCAAGTGACCAAAGCAAATATAATTGTTAAATGCCCAGGATCATCATGCTGGAAGGATGCCAGTGGTCAGCAAACTGAGGCACAAAATAAGGATCACAGAATCATTAAGACTGGAAAAGACCCTTGAGATCAAGTCCACCAAGGAGGTACGAAGTGGACCAGGTGACTGAGCCTTGTGAAGGTACTGGCAGCTTTGGCTCGACTCAGCGACACCTGGCAAAATTTCTAGGTGTCTTTCGATATAGTAAAAGAACTTTAAATATGAGCAGAGCCTTGTGCTGCTTGGTTGCTAGCAGGTGTGATCCCAGCTCTGAGACTCCGGCTCTGGTCTGACTATCCTGCAAAACTACATCCCCAAGTGTGTAGCTACTCTTGAAAATGTAGGTCTCTTTTACATTACTCTACCACGTAAGAATGGAGAAGCATATATACGTTGAACTCACAGTACGTTTTTCTTGCCTGCTATTGGCAGTGCCCCCTGTGTGGTCAGTGACGTAAAGTAACCTGACATGGACGGAGGAATCAGGCTCTGTCATCCTCCTCAGGATGAGCAAACAGCAGGATTTGCCCAATGGTCACTGTTTGCATTCATGGTCAAACACCAAACACCTGTCCATGGGGTGCTAATACAGAAAGAAGGGGACTGAAAAATTCTCACTGGTTAAAAGTAATGTCAAGGGAAACCACTCAGACTATAAGTTCTGCACAGCGCAAATGGGGGAATTTCATCCAATAATTCCTGCTCCACACTCTCTCCATACCAAAATTGTATCACACTTTCAAGCTGGGCACCTGGGTCTGAACACCCTTTTTGGACAGTGATTTTCCCTCTCCGATGAGCTGAAAGAACAAAATCACAAAGAAGTATATGAGAAAATTATTGCCTCAGCAATAACCTCTCCATAACCCAGTGGGAAGGAATCATGTACATAAAAGGATCTGCAGTAGGATGTAACAGTTGCCAATAAAAGCTTCAGGCCACGTCAATGGAGTTGTGTATTATCCATGCAATTTACAGAATCCATTTTAATTTAGCCACTTTCCCAAGAACATAGATAAGGCAAATAAAAGTCTTCAAAAGAGCAGAAACAACAGTGAAGCCACAGAGGTGTCCAGGTAGAGACTGGCAGCTCAGGCTTCAGGCAAGATGACAAATAACCCAAGACCCTGAGCCCAGCAGTGTGTGGTCTCTCCCAGGTGTCTCCTGCTGCAGCATCACTCCTTGCAGGAGAGCCTGGCCGCAGGCACACGAGGAGGGCAGGTGATGGCTGCCTGTACAGGGAAGGTCAGGCAGTGTGCACGGAGAAACTGTCCCCAGACCGAGGAATAGAGCATGGCTCCCTAGAGCTGTCAGCCACCCCTTTCCGTAAGTGTCCTGCTTGCTAAACAATGTTTCAAATAACCAAAAAAATATATAGTTAAATATTAGCCAAACATTAAGATAAAGGGGAATAGTAACCACAGGCCCATTAAAAGATACATTGGCTGCCAAAATGTCACCTGTTCTGCCCTCCTCAGAATGTGCTACAAGTTCCCAGCTTGCTGCATCCATGCTTCCCATCAGCTTGCTGTGCCACTTGAACACATCAATACCTCCTGTGTACTTCAGCCTTCACTTTTACATACAGATGGTGTGATAAACTTTTTCTTTGCAGACCACACAGAAATTCTCAAGTAGCAACTTGTTGGTCTTTAAAAGCAAGTATTGATATTTTTCAACTCCTCTAAAAATATGGATTTCATTTTTTCTAACACTGTTGCTATTTTTTGAATTTTGTTTTCCAAGTACTTTTCAGAGAAGAGCTAGAGGTGTGTAAGAAGCTGCTTGAGCAAAGATGGGCTGAGACCTCAACCTATTCATGTTCTATTAAAGCACCTCTTCTAATACTGCATGTTTGCTGATTTTCTTATTTGTAAGAGAGAAAAAACTTACATAATCAGACAAAAAAAAAAAAACAACAACCTGTTAATTCATGGATCTACAACAGTAGCCAACAACTACATCATGGAAAACTGGTTTGCAATCAAACAGCTTCCCAGTTGCACTGTCCAGCAGCACCAGGCTCCAGTCAGTACATGTACTCATTTGGATCAGCAGTTATCCCAGGTTGCAGAGACCCCATGTGACACCAGCATCTCAGTGTCAACTTTCCACTCATAGAGACTTTTTTTTTAAAATCTCTCTTTCTTTTCTTCTGTTTCTCTGCCACTAGCTGCCAGCTGTCTCTTTTATTTCATACCTCGCCTGAGGCTGAGTGAGACGTAACCCTTGTAGATCTCATTCCTGCACAATGGGGAAGGGAGACAACACTGGTGTTGCCACCCTGGCTCCTGATTCCATTCCTTCGCTCCACTGCTGAACGGATCAGCTCATCATCTGCAAAATAAACACAAGGTCTGCTGGGGAAGTGACAAGAAAATGTGTAATAGGGCTCGTGCTCACTGTGCCTCACCTACGCTTACTCATACGGAGCATGGCTGGTCCCATGGGAAGGAATTGGGGGTGGCCCAAAGCTTTTCCTTTTGGATGTCTCCAGACTCTCTTTGTGTGTGAATGGGGATTTCCAAGGGCCCAGTACGGACTGCAGGCAAGTCTGCTTTGGGCAGAGGTCTGGCTTTGATCTGCAAACTGCAGCTGCCATTCCCTGGGAGAAGGCATGGGATTGCCTGAGCAGCGTGGCTCAGGTCAGATCAGGTCAGTGTCTGGTCTTTCATGGTGGAAATTTGGATCACAGTACAGTGATGACTGGAGAGGTGTTGATGCTGATACTGGAAGTGAATCTGGTGTAAGGCAGGTGAAAGCAAACGAGTCTTTGCTTGAGTGGGTAGCAGGACACAGGAGCAGAGACAAGTGTTTTGATAAGAGTGTCTCAAGATTTCTATCTGTACTGACTTCAGTCTTTACTTCTGTCCTTTTGTAAACAGTCACGTTTTTAAAGTGCTACCATCCTGCTACATTAATATTTTTAACATTTTAGTGAGCAATTTCAGCCTACAGACACCAATTTATTTTCGTTGTTGGTCTGTTTAGCAAATTTCCTTTACTTTCCCCATGGTATGATTGGCAAATCTGCACTTACCCAGGTACTGTGTGCAAGACATCTCATGATGACAAAGGGAATCATAAGGAACAATTTAATGCGTCCAATCTCATATAAGCCTGGCAACACTTGCATCGTGAAAAATCAACACCTGCTAATACAACAAAATGAATTCCCAGTTGTACTCAACCTTGTGAAAACAAGATTTCTACTTAAAATATAATGTAAAACGTATTTGAAATTCCAATTTGCTTTAGTGAAAGCTGTAGGAGTTCATTTGACAGCAGATTCGGTCACAGAAGATGGAAGGAATGGCAAGGACAGGGTGATAAGACACTGCACGTGTAGATAGTAGAGATGTGAGATATGAAATCAATAGGAATTGTGCTTGTGCATATGAATGACAGTTTAATCCCAATTCCCAGCCTTCTACAGCAGCACCTGTTCTTTGGGTTAATTTATGTTCATCTTCACTCTTGATTCTTACAGTAGGCTTCCAGTATGCACAAGAGAACTGGCTGATCTTGCTTTGGGCTAGATAAATTCAAAAGTTGCAGAAACAGCTCTCAATTAGCATAAAACAGATAAATTGCAGCAAAACAATAAACTGTGGCTTCACACTACCCCAGTCAAGAAAATACCCCTCTTGAAGGTCTGCGTGTTCTCTGGGGCTGGACATGACTCCATGGCCTCTGGAGCAACCTGTCCCATGACCTTCTGGGGCACACACAGGGACAGGGACTTTCTCATTCCACCCTTGGCCCACGCCAGCCGTCCACAAGGCTCAAAGCTGCTATTTTTGCAACAGGATTGAAGTGCCCTTCTCCTGCTCCATGACTTTGCCAGCCACTTGCACGTCTCTTCTGGCATCCTAATGCAAAAGTGAGACATAATGTCCAGCAGCAGCCTGCTGCTATAGAGAACTCTTTCTCAGAACACTCCCAAGCTTGGCTGTGCACATAAGTAAACCTGTTGTATGGGACCCCCTCCCCAACTTCCCTTTGGAACACAAAAGTGGACATACATCACCATTGCTTGAGTCTTTCATGCCCAGGTCCCAGGACATGAAGCCTCATGCACTGGGACAAGTGACACCCCATGGATGTCTCTTGGACCAGGTTCAGTTCCATTAGAAAAATTTCATTTCTTCCCAGAGCCTATGAGATCACTGTAGTTTGGGTAGGTGTGGTAGTGCTGCTGTGCCCACCCACACACCT
Organism: Dasyornis broadbenti; assembly: GCA_013397935.1. Lineage (NCBI taxonomy): Eukaryota > Metazoa > Chordata > Aves > Passeriformes > Dasyornithidae > Dasyornis > Dasyornis broadbenti. The sequence continues at coordinate 723,685 of VZRN01003169.1, read as the reverse complement.
CCAAAGACCACAGCAGCAGCAACCACAGCCATTCTAGGCTGGGAGTTCACACCTTGCACAGAGGACAGGGTGGCAGAGGCACCAGCTCACGACCCACGATACAGGCCTGTGTGCCATGCTATGCTGTTTTCTCCCATCCTGTTTGTCAAAAATTTCCCTCTCTTTTCCAATAAATACGGTATCTTCACTGCAAATCTCCTGTTTCCTGAGTTAGGGGATATATAGAAAGACAATTGCAATAATGAAAACACCACTCTAACACCAGACAGAGAAAAGTTCCACATTGCTCCAGTCGCATGGATGGCTAAGCTCAGAAAATCCCATTGCTGTAGAATTTTATTTAAGAAACTCAGGAGTGTTCCAGCACGAAACTTCTTGCTACCACTGTGAGCGTTTCAAGCAGCTCTGTTCTCTTCCAGGTGCTTAAGTAGTAATAAAAATGCAGCAGCCCAAAATAGTTGTCGAGTTTTAAATTTGTCTAAAATTTATCATAAGCAAGATGCGGGGAGCTGTGAATTTGCCTGAGGCACAGCAAAACTAAAACATGAATCTTCAAATAAATTACATAATCCAGGGATTCCCTTCTCCTTCATCCCAATTAAGGAAAAAGTTTAGAAAAGCTGGTGATGTATTTTCATCCATTTCTATTTGACAGAAATCATCATGGAATATCTTTGTCTAAGAAAAAAAAACAAAACAAACAAGACGCCTTGTAGAGCTGTAAACTTGTGTCAGGATCATTTAAGTGTGGGATAATAGGATTACTCTGCTTATTTGCTTTTTCTTTATGGTGCTGATCCCCACAGATGTAACAACAGGCTTGTCTCCAGTGCTTCAATGGATTCTTATCTCTGAAATAAGAGTTAGCGAGTGTTTCCCTGTGGACTTGGGCAGAGCTGGCTGAATTCAGCTGTCCTTGCTGAGCTGCACAAGTTTCCTGCCAAACGCCCACGCCAGCCTGTCCAGGTCCCTCTGGATGGCAGCATCGAGCCTGTTGATGGTACCACCACCCCAGCTCGGTGACACTGGCAAGCTTGGCAAGGTGAAGGGCTCTTCATCGCTTTCTCCAGGGTGATGCTGTCAAAGAGGACAGCCCACAGGGCAGACCCGCAGTACTGCCCTCGTTGTCAGCTCCCAGGAAGAAGGTATATGACCCATGGACCGTCATCCTCTGAGCCCAGCCATCCAAAGAGCTGCTCACCCATCTGGATTCACACCCATTCAGAGTACAAACTCCAAATTTAGATGCATGATTATCATGGGAAACAACATTAAAATACTCGCTAAAGTTTGCACGAACTGCACCCACGTCATTAAAGCTGAAGTAAATGAGATCCGGTGCTCTCCCTATATTCACAACTGTGGTCATTTTAACACAGAAGGCAAACAGGCTGGGCAAGTACAGTTTGCCTGTGTAAAGCTGGGCTGCAGGCTCTCATTCTTCATCATGTGCCCAGAAACGGACTCTGCAATTTTCGCAGAGACTGAAACAAGGCTGATTTGCCAATCATTCCCCAAATTTTGCTTCTGGCTTTTTAAAAGACAATCATATATAACAACCTTTTCCACATTCTGCTACCTACAAACAGTCTGCACACCTGGCAAAATTATGTAAAGCCCTTTCACCTCTCTCCTGTGGTCATCTTTTTGATCATCCCACTTTACCTAAAATTATTTAGGGGGAGCTGAGGTTTGGAATGAGAAATGCTCATGTCTCTTTTAAGGGAAATTCTCCTTCAGACAGCCGGGAATTCCAATCCTGTAACAATCCTTTCTGCTCGTAGTGCAGAAACCCAACTCTGTTCCCTAAAGCCTGTCTGAGTTCCAGCAGTGCTGGACAAGGAGAAGTGGCTCTGTTGCTCCCCTCATGCTGCGAGCATGTACAGAAATTGCCAAACCACAAAGTGCATCTACTATCATAGACTGTCCACCAGAAGCAATTGACAGGTAAGGAGAAAGATAAGCTTTCAAAGTTTTTTTCAGAATATTGCAAAAAATGAAACACATCTACTCATCTTGTCTACTACACCCCTCTGAAACACACACACACAGAGTGAAAAAAAAGAGCGTATGTGAGATCCTTGTCTACCTACCAGAAGGACGTGTCCTAACTGGTTTCCATAAAAATACAGAGATCCCAGAAAAAAAAAATATGTTGACCAGTGTTTTCAAGGTGCTAGTAAAACAGCCTCCAGCAGCTGCTTGCTATGGAGTAGAGATGCCTTACCTGTATTTTCAGTGGGGAAAATCACTGCTGTCCAAAAAGACACAGGTGAAAGTCCAGCATAAAAAGGAGCCAGCCGCACTGATAGCATATCTGAGTCTGTGGCTCTAGTTTTTACTTCAAGCAAAAAATTGATCTAAAAAGCCCTTTGTTAGAAAGGATGAGGCAACAAACCCTCCTAAAGTTAGATGAAACTGTTAAAATTAGATTTACAAAATTAGTTTTACAAATAAAAATACACCTGTTCTTTCTGAGCTTTGGTCCAAACCTTTTCAACTAGTCCTGCAGAAGTTCCTTTGTGTTCATCTTTTATACACTAATAGCATTAGATAACAGATCTCTTTATTTAATATTTCTGGAAATTTGCCTTAGTCACCTATGGAAGATACGAACAGTTTACTCATGGAAGCTAGTATTTGTGCTTTTTTGAGAACCTTGCTTAGCTATAGCTTGACAGTGTGTTTTTAAATGTAATTTTGTTTCTGCTCTGTCAGACACAGTAAGACAACCCTTGGCCTCTGACTTGAACAATGAAGGTTCTTTGGCTTCCCTTGAAATTTCCATGGATATGAGTGCTACCTTCTGGCCAGTGGTGTCTTCCATAAAATAACAGCTATAGATGGTAGGACACCCTGGAAACTCGTTTCTAACAGTTCTTTAGTATTGTCTTGTGCAGCATGACACAATTCTGGCTTTGCAAAATGTCACTACTGTCCCGACGCATAACAGCCTCCAGTCCTTTCATCAAAGCTAGCAGGAGTGTCACATAATTTGTGTTTATCTTCTTTGGAAATTTGATGCTTTATTTCCCTTGAAGCCATTTAGATAGAATTTCTTTAAATCTATTATAGCCCAAGGAGGATTACTTTTGATAGCAAAGTCCCGCTGTTAACTTTGGTATTGTAGCCTTACTTCCACTCTTTACAACTCTCTCCCTTTTGTAAAAGTTCCTTTGTGCTGATTCTAAGGGCTCAGCATAAAGGAGCTCTCACTACACCTTTCACATGCCCAAAAAAAAAAAAAAAAAAAAAAAAAAAGTGGGGGAAAAAAAAAAAAAAAAATTCGTGTGGATAAAAAAGACTGAGAGCAGTATCAGTAATTTTAATTTAAAAATACTACTTTTGTCTTCTCAAAGCTGTCTCCAATCCAAGCAGAATAGGGTCAGCAGATAAAAAACTGAGACAAAACATAAAATAAATAAAATCCTGATACAGCTGGAAATGCAAAATTAGGGCATCCCAAAAATCATATTACCCTTCTGCAGTGACACTATGCTAAAACAATATGATCACAACCAAAGTTTTAAAGGAACTCTGACCATAGATTAGACTTGATTAAAGTTTAAGACACATTACGTTCATTTCCTTCTACTTCCAGTGTCCTCCAGAGACCCCAACAAACTAAAGCATTCAGACTCAAGGGACTTTCCTGAAAGAATAGCCCTTAATCTTTTAGTTGTTGAATAAAATCACTGTGTGGAACATGAATCTAACAATTCATCTTTTACTGATAAGGCTCTTGCTAAATTGTCTATTCCCAAAGTTATAAGACTGAAGAAGTTATTATGAGAACAGAGCATTTTATTTTAGATGCAACCACACAAATCTCAAGGAGAGAAGAGGCTGGCAGAAAGAAAAGTCCCCTGATATATATCTTTTAATTAACATTGCAAAACATTCCTTTCTGTATGCAGGTGAATAATTTACGCACAATTCACTTGTATTTCTAATCTTTATCACTGAACACCATTTTTTTCTTCCAAGTTTGATTTATTTTGGAAAAAAAAAATTGAACTAGTGAAGTGTATTGTATGATGAGGGAGTTCAGCATATATACCACTGAGGGGACAACAGCCATTTAAATTGCATTAATTCTTCCACAAAGTGAGAGCATAAAGGTGACTCTATCTGTCTTACCCACATTTTACATCATTCACTTAATGGATCCAAGTTTATTTTAAAGTTTTGGGGTTTTTTTGGTTTTGTTTTTTATTTCCATAATGCTGAGCTATGAGCCTGGGATATGCTAACCTATTAGGGCCCCACTTGCCAGCAAGCCAAATGCAAGAGACAATTCCATATTCTTTGCATCAGGATCCATTCCCCAGAGCAAGAAGCACATGCAGAAGTTCAGGTCCAGTTCAGCCAGCATCAGTGTGGACAACTGATGTACAACCATCACGAAGACACCTGCTGCCTGCATCTTCTGCAGATCCCATGGAGTGTGTTCCAGCCCTCAGTCTTAGCTGATGGCCACAAAAGAAGTCTGACTTATTAAAGTAAGCTATGGAAAATGAAACCAACAACTTAAAGCAGCTTAAAAATTAATGTTACTGTCACTGTCCACAGGACTACATTTCATAAGTAGTCTGAGGAATTGCCTTGAAACACTTTTTGAGGGGGACAGACAGTGCACAGGCACACAGTGCTTACACAAGTCACATATAAACTCCAATTACTGTACTGCAAGGAATTCTGCCGTTTCAGACACATCTTTTGCTCCCTACATCACTAGTTTCCTAAAATTTGGAGAGAGGTTAGATTTTTGCCCCAACAACTAAAAAGAATTTTGGCTTCTGAAAAATGTCCATCATCTGAGTGGGATTAATTTTACACTTTTTGTTACTGCAGTACATGTAGTCATCTGCTATGACTACATATGCAAGGTCTTAAAAAATGGTTACCCTGAACTTCCAAGGTATCAGAGAGGACACCAAAGCCAGAAGTCCTTCTCAAAGGTGTGGGAGGGTTGACCCTGGCTGAATGGTAGGTGCCCACCAAGTCACTCTATCACAGCCCCCCTTCTCAGCTGTACAGGGAGAGAAAATAAGATGGAAAACAACTTGTAGGTTGAGATAAGGCAGTTTACTAAAACCATATTAAAGGCTGTGCTCACATAAGCAAAGGAAAAACCCCAAAGATTTTATTTTCTACTTCCCATCAGCAAGAAATATTCAGCCACTTCCTGGGAAGCAGGGCTTTAGCACATGTACAGGTTCTTCTGGAAGGCAAACTGTAAATAACGAATGCTCCCCCACTTCCTCCTCCTTTTCTTAGTTTTCTTATCTGAGCAGACATCATACGGTATGGAATATCTCTATGGTTAATTCAGGTCACCGGACCTAGTTGTGTCCCCTCCCAAGATCTTGCCCTCTCCTAGCCCACTGACGTGGGAGCAGAATGTTGGAGAGACAGCGCTGAGGCTCTGCCAGCGCTGCTCAGCAGTAGCCAAAACTCTGGTGTGTTATCAGTTCCCTTCTGGCTCCCAATGCAACGGGGAAAATGAACTCCATCTCTCACAGGCCAAATACAATCTAAACCCCTTATTCCATACCATTTGTGTCGTACTCAGATCCCACAAAATTTAATCTTCTAACTACTCCAGTGTATTTACTTCTCATTACTGAAATCCCTTTTTACCAACATTTACACCTTAAACTACATCCTTAAACCATCTTTATACCCAACATACAGATTCATACATTTTCATTTTTATCCCCAGTCCTTTCACAGATAGGTATCCTTTTCCCATTCCATGGGCTTCGTCCAACTCTCCAGATGTTCAGAAACAGTCCATGACTTGGATTCCATTCCATCAGGATGGGTGCTCAGGACAGGAGAAGCAGCACACTTGATCATTGGGCACTGACACCAGCCTGGCTTGGGTTGTTATCGCACTCTCCTTGCTCCCCACAAAATTCACTCTTCGCCGGTTCATGCCACTCCTGCTACTTTACTTCCTGCAACATACAACTCACACCACAGATTATTTTTCCCCCAAGGTCAAGTGTCCTTGAGGCACATACCAGGTCTCTCCATCCTTCTGCATTACCCACCAAGTACACCCAGGTTCTTGGGCAAAGACAATCCCACGAATGGGTTTGCCTTTTCCCATGGGAGGAGAAATCCACACCAACTTCCCCAGCCACTTCCCTATGTGTAGTACAGGGACCTTATCTCCTCCCACAGAGTGTAGGGGTTTAGTTTGGGCAGGACCAGGGAGGTTAGCAGATCCCCTAGTGCTAACCAGCCAAGTGGCTTTTGTTAGGTTTGCATCCAGATGCTTCCGTGCTCCATTGCCCAACACTCTTAACATAGTCTTCAGCAGTCCATTATACCTCTCAGTCTTTCCAGAGGCTTGTGGGTGACAGAGAATGTGGTACACCCATGGCAGATCGTAGGGCTGTATTTCCACCCCCTGGGGCAGTCAATTCCAGGTTTATTTGACACCTGCCACATGGACTTCTAACTCCACATTGGGGTCTACCATGTCTGACTCAGCAGCACTAGGGCTGGCGTGCCTTCATTTAGGCCACAATAGCCTGTGCTAACCTCCATTCTTCATCAGATTTTTTGCCCCGGCCATGTGGGACTGTTACAAGGTGGGTGAGTCTTGCTGATGACTCCTTGGCTCTCCAGTTGATGAATCAGCTCACGGCTGGGAGCCAAGGAGTCTCGGTTGGTGTGATCCTGCCGCAGGTGCACTGTCTTGGTAGCAATTGGCACTTGTTGTTCTTCACCTTGGAGCAATCCCATAATGATGGGATGTTCTGAGAGGCCAGGCAGGGTGGATAACTGTTCGATCTTCTCTGTATCTGCCATAGCTACACCAAAAAAACATTAGTACCCCTTTAGGTCCTTGAGGTACCCTCTCCTGAGGCAGTCAATTCCAAGGATAAAAGCGACCTCTGGGCCAGTCACAATGGGGTGCTTTTCCCACTTGTCCCCTGTTAAGCTCCCTTCAGCCTCTAATACAGAAAATTCTTGGCATGCCCTGTCACTCCAGAGATCCAGATGGGTTCTGAGCTCCTGTACCCCGATGGCACTAGTGTACACTATGCACCAGTATCTACCAAAGCCTTATATACTTCTGTGGGTCTGATGTGCCAGGCTATCAAATCCAATATACCCAAACATCCCTTTCCTCCTCCTGGCAGAAGGGAGGGACCCTCTATTCCTGTTCGTGGTCAGAGCATTCACTGTCTGACCCTTGCAATGCCAGACCAGTAGTCCCCTCACCAGGAGCAAGAGAGGTAATGTCAGTTCTTCTATATCTGGGAGGTTGCTGATTGCCTTCTCGTGTCTGCAGAAACTAGACTGATAACCTTCTTGGGTGGCCCCTTCTTAACAGCTCTCTTCTCTCTCAGTTCACGGGCACGGGCTTCCAGCTTAAAGGTGGGTTCTCCGTCCCATTTCCTCATGTCTTCCCCCTGATCACACAGAAAGAACCAGAGTGCACCACGTGTCATGTGTCTGGAGCTCTCTTTCCCTCTGATCAGGACAGGAGAAGACTGATTTCTCAGATTACCCTTGACAGCTGAGGTGCTGGCCTGTAGGATTGAGGAGGTACAAAGAGTTTCTTCTAAGTTTTGGAGCCAGAGCGATGCTCTCTCTACAGTTGGTGTATCCATTTCTGGATGATACATTGCTGCCAAGCTGTTAGAATATGATGCAGGGGCACTTTGAATTACTTTCCTCCACATGGCCATTGTGCAAGGGACGTCCCCTGGATCTTTAGAGATGTTATCATTTTTCAGATCACTATAGATGACTTCCAGCACTGCTAATTCTCTCAGATACTGGATACCTTCATCTGCAGTGGTCCACTTTCCTGGGGAGTTCACAAGGTCTTCCTTAAATGGATGTCTTGCCTTCACACTTGAGAGGAGCCGTCTCCAGAGACTGCAAATTGCTGTCTCTTTTCCAATTCCTCTTTCAATTCCCCAATCTCGAGCAAGGGATCCCAGCTGCTGGGCTTCCCTACCTTCCAAGAGGTGACCATCAGCCCCATAATCCCAGCATCGAAGCAGCCATGCAGAAATCCGCTCACCTGGCTGGCGGCTATAATCTTTTCGCAAGTCTCGAAGTTCTGATGATGTCAGAGACCGGGTAATTTCCATTTCCTGTTGAAATTCTCTCACTCCTTTCATTGATTTACTTGTTGAAGAACTGGTTTCTTGATCAGACCCTTCCTTTCCTGACAATTCTTCTTCTTCTTTCCCTTCATCTTTTTCTTCTTTTTCATCTTCTTTTTCTTCTTGTTCTTCTTTTTCTTGTTCTTCTTCCGTTTCTTTTTTTTCTTCTTCTTCTTCTTCCTCCCTGTCTAATTGACGATATGGACTTGTAGCTCTCCTTGTCCACCTTTTCTTTTCCATTAGGGAGACAGTTACAGTAGTTGTTGTGGTCTGGGTCCCTATCTCAGCCATTGTGTCCTCAAACACAGTTTGGGTGCCTGCCTCAATCCCAGTCCTCTGAGAGTACTGAACTATGGCTCGGTAGGCACAGGCCAGGCCCCAGCACAGGGCGAGAAGCTGCTGGTTCTCATCGGGTTGGGCAAGGCACCCTTCTATCAGCTGACGGGTCAGTTTGCCGGGGTTGATCACCTGTTCAGGTGTAAAGTCCCAGGCAATGGGAGGTGATAACCGCCCTAGGAACCTGCCCAAATCCTTCCACGCACCCTGCCACCCAGTAACTGGCCTCTTCAGGGAACATTTTGATATCACCTCACCCAAAATTTGTTTTCTCATATACCAGCATGACATCAGATTCCACAAACCCCATGATATGCTTACAGTATTAATTAAACAGATCATGTAAGGATGAACAAGGACCGCGGGAGCCTGCATAATAAAAGAATCTGCATCAATTCCGGGTAGGAAGAGAGAGATGTATTCCCTCATTGTCTCCACAAGACAGCTCCCCCAGCACAGCAAGGCCATCAATGCCAGGGAAAAGCACAGAGCCATTGTTTGTATTAACATGTTCCCAAACTCAGCAAAATAAAGAGATAAGCAATGCAGCTGACAAACTGTGTTCTGCACAGGAGCTTGCTACTGGATAACTAATATTACTATAGCGTGCAATATATATCAATAGGTGCCCTTGTCTCACCCCACATCAGGCACCAAAAAGGACTGTGGTGGGTTGACCCTGGCTGGATGCCAGGTGCCCACTGAGCCGCTCTATCACTTCCCTTTCTCAGATGGACAAGGGAGAGAAAAATAAGATGGAAAATAAGTCGTAGGTTGAGATAAGGCAGGTCAGCAAAGCAAAAGCGAAAGGCTGTGTGAGCACAAGCAAAAGAAAAAACCCCAAAGATTTATTCTCTACTTCCCATCAGCAAGTGATGTCCAGCCACTTCCCAGGAAGCAGGGCTTCAGGACACGTAGCAGTTGCTCTGGAAGGCAAATGTAAATAACGAATGTCCCCCACTTCCTCCTCCTTTTCCTAGCTTTTATATTTGAGTAAACGTCATAAAGTATAGAATATCCCTTTGGTCAGTTTGGATCAGCTGGCCTAGTTGTGTCCCCTCCCAAGATCTTGTCCACTCCCAGCCTACTGATGTGGGGACAGAATGTTGGAGAGACAGCGCCAAGGCTGTGCCAGCACTGCTCAGCATTAGCCAAAACTCTGGTGTGTTATCAGTTCCCTTCTGGCTCCCAGGGCACAGCACAGCACTGTGAGGGCTGAGCTCCATCGCGGCCAGACCCAGTGCAGGATCTTAAGCCACAAAATTAACCCACAATTCTCAAGTAAGAGCTGAAAATTTAAATGCTGGTATGTGTTTTTAAAAGTTTGGCATCACCCACCTTCCTTCTTCTTCCACCATTGGCAAGCTGTTTATAAAGTGAACCGAAGGAATAATTCAACTTGGGAATCCTGGCTGCAACTGGGGAATGCCACCAGCCCCACACACAACTGTCCTGGCCACTAATGCAGCTTTTCTGCTGTGAGACAGGACAGAGATACCTTTGATTTTTTTGACTACCAACAATTAAAAATGCTTACTGGGAAAAGTAATCTTGGAAATGTAATCCTAAACTCAGGAGAAAACCTTAATAATGTTTCCACTATTTCCTATACATACTGCATTTGCTCTGGTGCTCTTCCTTACTGCATCATTCCTCCTCTTTGTTATATCTGGGACTTCATTAACAGCTGGGAAGACAGGAAACTGCATGGAGCATTATTAGCTTATTTTTTGACATCACAGTGCTCACGCTACTCTTTAGATACTCACACTACTTTTGCTAACACTACTTTTCATACTCAGAAATTATTAGCTCTTTTGAGCTATTCCTGCACAAGGGTGGAGGTTTTTTATGTACATACAGCAAATAGGCCATGAGAATGATGATAAATCTAACTAACAACAGAAATCACTACAAAGGTATTGTTTTGAAGCATTTCTCTTATAGAATTTTTTATTACATTCTGTGAAACAGTTTACAGTATTTTTATCTCTTTCATTATTACAATTTGAAATATTAACTTAAAATACCCAATGGAAAATTGAAACAGTGGAGCAGTCCAATTCAATTGAATTTATTCTGCATGCTCCAAGAAATTAGGATACAGTTTATCAGCAACTGTGCTTAATTAGTAAGAAACCTATTTAAACCTAATGATATGCATGGCCAAGGTTGCTGCTGCTCAATAGCAACAGTAGTTCTGCTTAATTGGGATGCTTTCAGATGGTGTAATTGTTGAAACTGATGCTCTGCTCTGCTGGTTCAGGCTTGCAGCGTTTCCCTCTCTCCCCGACTTGCTGGGAACATTTCACAGTCGGAGCTGACATAGCATCCAAAGGGCTCCCTCACTGATGCCTTTTACTTCCCAGCTCGTGCCTCCAGCACCAGTTCTGTACTGCCAGCTGCCCCAACAGGTCTGCTGCTGAGGACAGGGACGGCTCAGGGGCAAGGTCTGCTGTCAGCTCCCTTCACCTGAATGTCAAACCGGCACTTTTCAGTAGCTGGAAGGACTTGATCATCGGCTCAAGGGTTCAGCAACACAACACAGACATACCTGCTACACCTACCACCCAGAACAGCAGCAGTTACAGCTGCCTGAATGATTTCAATGAGGAGTTTAAGAAATCTGCGACTCCTGCTGCTGTGACTTCCTCCTCAGCAAAATCCCGATGATTTTTATATTTTGCAGGAATGCCACCACACCTGAGAGCGGCTTACTGACCTGCAGGAACCAGATATGAAGCCTTAGCTCAGCTCCTAGAATTGTCTCCCTCTCACTCAAACCTTTTGTTGGCAGCCTCAGTGGGAAAGGGTCACCAAGAGAGTTAAATGTTTTCTCAAACCTGCAGATGATCTCCCTGAATCACTCTGCTGGGCAATATAAGGAAGCTTGCAAAGTAGCTGATCTGTCACGCAGAAATAACAAAAATGGCTCAAAGGATGGAAGTTTCTTCTGGCCATTAAATTCACTGCAAATAACTAAGACAGCATTTTGGACTAAGTACCAAAGCCAGGACAAAGTTTGCACAGTCCACAGCAGTTGGCAGTGTGTCAGTATAACACGAGATGGCTCCACTTCCATCAGCAAAGAGCTTAGCGCCACTGCAGAATCCCCTGCATCAAATTAATAGTGCCCATCAGCTGAAACCAGACCTGTCAAACTGTCCCGTGCTGGTCCACTCAGCCCTCAGGCCAAGGAGCAGAACAGTGTTGCTGCCTGTAATAGGGTGATTTGGGAAGGCAACACAAGCCTGGGAAAAAATGTGGAACAGGACGTAACTCCAAGGTGCTTTACAGATCAGCAGCTGCCTTCAGCAAAAGACTGAAATATGGGAGACCATGGCCAGCCTCCAACAGCTGGAAATATTTAAGGGCAATATAAATACGGCTCTACTGATCTGTCTTTTGCTGATCATTCTTACCATCCTCTTTTGCACCTTTGTTGTTTCCTTCTGGCTTTTCACATTCAAAATATCCTGCAGAATCAATGCAGACATTTTGTGAAAAAGGCTTGGTTTGAAACCATGTCTGCACTAGTTCCTATATAAAGTTTCACTGGGGTTTTGCTAGTACAGTCCTGCTGCTAAGTATTGATGTTCTCAGCGTAGGCTGGTGGGAGGATGACAGAACAGCTGAGGCAGAAAAGACCAGAAACACCGGCATTAGCCACAACAACAGCAAGTGGAGGGAGGGAGGACTGGGGAATGACCAATAAGCGCGTATGGAGAATGGAAAACCAGGCTTTTGAGAAAAGAGGAAAGGAGAAAAGTAAGAGAGTAGAAAAATTACACACCAACCCTAAACCACCTCAGGAGCAGGAGACTGATTTGGAGCAGGCACTTGCTTGCCCTGGGCACAGGTGGCTCAGCGTAACATGACAGTCTGTAGGGACCAGAAATACAAATGCAGATGCACACACTTAGAGCATGTATTTAGAAGTAAAACGGGACTTCTACTTGTCACTGTGAGCATGTCTGTCTGGCACAGAATATCCATGCAAGGTGATGCAGTGCATTTTGGGGCCTGTCAGTATAACTTTGGAAAACACTGAGCCCCTTCAGCTGTCTCCTGTTTAGCTAGATCCAAAACCCCACTTCCAACAGAAGGATCTTCTGGAACACATGGGGGGAAAAGCATCATTTCAGTGGTATGGTTTCACTGTTCAGGAAACAAAACAATTACACACAGAGAAGGCTGTGTTCTAAAAAAACCCAAGCCCGTATTTTTATGCAAGACTCTTGCCTGACCCACTGGATTTCACAACCTTCACTTCCATGGCCTTCCTTACTGCTGGTCCCATTCACTTCTCACCTGGATGAAGGCCCACAGCGTGACAGGGAGATAAAATCTGCTCAGCCACAATGTTGGCTCCTCCAGCCATGCTGGTGAAGGAAATAGCCTGACCAAGCTGCACTATCCATCCAAGGAACAGAGGACTGGATACCTGGCATAGCACCTGGATCATAGCAGTTATGTTTTCGTATGGGGTGACCATGAAGAATAAAAAGGCCTGCCCTGGAACGGCTGCAGTAATACTTTGAAAATACTGGAATGCAAAAGATCCTTCAGCTAAGAACAAACATGGAGTAATTTATATCCACAGTGAAAAAGCATGAAAAGAACTGAACGAGTCCAGCTCTGTACTATTGATTTTCAGATAAATGTCTGGGTCTGGGAGTGACTGCAAGCAGAAAATGAGAAGATTTGGATGGAAAGTTAAACACTATTTTGGCTCTCCTATGACCTTGCTGGCCATACATTCTATGAAGATGCATTATCAGAACTGTAATTTGGTTACCACTACAACAGTTTCAGGCTTCCCAGCAGCAGCTTGCTGAAGCTGCTGAGTTTAAAGACAAATTTCTTTTTGTGTAAAGCTATATGAATGATTATTAAACAAGATTGCTAAAGAAGCAAACTGTCAAAGTCATTTCATTTATTTCTTAATATCACATCTGTACAATTTTCATACATACAGCAGGAAATGCACATTGGTTACACAATGGCATTTGGCTGCATTTCCAAGTATAATACAGTAAGTGCAACTCCACTTAAAATGTACATTTATACAACTTAAACAAATTAAGGATTGCTACACCACTATCTGTGACAGTATAAAGCTTCCTTTATGTTATGTCTCATTACTAAACCACTTCCCGGTTAAATATAAAACATATTCAATCATTTTAAAATGGCCTTTGTGGTACCTGGCCAGCATATAAAATATTTGTTGTGTAAAATTTAACCATTAACTTTTTGTTTTAAAAAATAATCCTCTAAGCCTATTTAAACATTTGCTATTGAACTGTTATACTGACACTTTGTAGCAGGAACCAAATTTTACCCTCCTTTTGTTTGCTCTTGCTTGTTTTATCACCAAAAGAAGTTACATTTGTAATGTATTGCAGTTTTATTCAGATACAGCCAGGTGGTTAAACTATTTAACAATTTTGCTCAAAAGGTAAATAACATTTTTCACTAAAGAAAACAAAATTACATTTCAGAGATATTGTCAAAATTTTAATGGGTAGAGTGCTACCAGCACTTTAAAAAAAAACGAAAAAGAGAAGAAAAGAAATAAAGAAAATTATTAATTTATCTGTTAAGAAACACCCGAATAGTCTTATAATTTTACTTTTGGAATACATTGGTCCACAGACCACATTCTTGTTACAGCTTACCAAATGAAAAACAAAATTGCTTATTGCCGTCCCTGTAACAGGAATGGTTCAGTTTTAAACCTCCTTTAAAAATATACATTTTACAATCTTTTCACCTCAACAAAGGTGACACTGACAATAAATACACTGGTTTGGTGGGTTTTTTCCTTCACTATGAACAGTCTACAAACTACCTATTGTATGCCCTTTCTTTTTTAGATTTCTCCAATGCCTTGTCCATAGTTTTCTCGTTTTCTCCTCTACATTTGGGGCAGTACCATTTGCCCTTTGGTTTATGGTTGAGTCCCACGCAAGAAAAGTGAAACCATTCAATGGGGCACTCATCATTATCACATCCTATCATTTCTCCATAGGAGACTTGGTTGCACAAGCAGTATGTTGGCTCATTAGGGTCAATAGGAAGGTCAGGGGGAGAAGCTTCCCGCTCTGCTTTAGCCTTGGATCGTTTCTTCTTCTTGGACGTTTTTGCTTTCTTCTCCTTTGGTGTTCCTGAGGTGATGTCATCATGATCATGATTATTTGAGGCATTTTCTCGATTCTCATTATTCCTTTGCCTCCTTGATCTCTTGTTGTTGGGCTTTTCAGCCTGTGCGATTGTCTCATTCTTTGACTTATCCTGGCTGGCTTTCCCACTGTTTCCAGTGGTGTCATTAGTCTCTTGACAAGTCTCAAACAGTTCCACATGGCTGTCCACTTGCCTTGTTCTGTTCTCAACAAGCTCCACCATCTGACTGACGATTTGGATCTTCTCGTCCCCTAGTTCCTGACTCCGAATCAAGGCTCTCTGTATGCAGTGCAACATTCTTCTCTTCTGCACAGCATCTGTCTCTCGTTTAAATTTTTCATAATAATCATCCAGGTCCTTCAGGATCTCTGCAAAAGAGAAATAAAAACTATAAATATTTTTGAAAGGGAGAATAGCGAAACGAAACCTCCCATTTTTCCTTCCATACAGCAACAACTTCTTGTAACATGCAGCGCTGATCAAAGACAGATTCCCTGAAGCTCATCTGACAAGTGGCTCATGACTCCACTGGATTTCTTTTTTTCTAGTTGGTCCCACAGGAATAGAATACAAATGCTGATTTAGGGGGAAAAAAGTGACTAAATATATTTTTATGTATGTTGATAATACTTCCCTTTAAACTTTTCAGTAATTAAAAAGAACTAACTAAACAAATATACATACCATCAAAAGTTCCAAAACTAACTGCAAAATTAAAGTGGAAATTAAAGAACATTCTCTGTATAACAACATTAGTATTTTTAGTGAATGACAGAGTGGAAGAAAGAGAGTGGGACAGAAAGAAAGCACAAACCAGTGTAGAAGCCACTTGCTGGGTTACTTGACAGGAAATGCAGAAGCACAAATACATGATCTGGACCCAAAGCTATTTCTTCGAATACTGCCGAGCTATTTCTGCTGAAAATACAAGGCCATGTAAATCCCTGGACTGCAGAATTAGGATATCCAGGATGTTAAGATTATTTCCTACCTATACTTTCTGTAAAGTACATGTTGCTATTTCTCAAAACACAAAAGTGTGATCTTCATTAAATATTTACTGCAAAGCAGGAGATAAAGTTGAAAGATAACATTAAAGATGATAGGCAACAATGGGAACAGCTAGAACTTCTGCTTTAAAATGCTGGCACTAAAACATGTTAGATCCTCAACTGTACCTCAAGGATTGTTCTAACAGTTTATAAGAAACAGCAATGCATGAAAAGTGTCTACAGTTTCAAGAATGGCTCTAGAAACCTATTTTTAACAAGATGTTTTTGAGTTTCATTATGATTCACAAATCAACTAAAGCACACAGGACACTCAGCATTCCATATAAAGTCCTCAAAACCACACAGAATGTTTTTCCTGCATCTCCTTTCTTCTCTAAATTTTCCTTTTCTCAAAAGTTAGAACAGTCTGTCTTAGAGAAGCAAAATATACTGCAATATAAAATCTGACCTCAATTTATCTAACAGAAACCAGGATCTAGAAACCAGGATCTCTGACACATGCAAACAGCATTACCAAAACTTCTTTAAATTTAAATTATTTATTTGTTTACTTTTTTTTTTTTTTTAATTAATAGGAGAATGTGACACATATGCGAACCAAGAGTTACCCTGTAGTTTAGATTTTGTCTTCCCTGGGCAGAGTTTTTAAACACATGATTTCCAGTGAAGACATGGAAATATTATGCAAGCTTTACTTTAGATTTTAGAGCTGCAGCTTGTGCTCCACACATTGGTTAAGCACAACCTGTCAGCTGGTCATGCAATATAACCTATCTGACCAAATCAGTATTTCGATATGCTATTAACCATCTCAAGTAATTGCTGGGGGTTTTTGTACCTGCAAAAGATCCCCAAAACAACAACTACAACAAAAACAAACAAACAAAAAATCCAAAAACAACAAAAAGAAAGCCAAACCCAAAATACCACCAAAAGACCCCTCAAACATATAGCAGATTATGCACTCAGGAAGGCTGAAAAAGCAGTGTTAATTATTTTCAGTGGCTGAAATGCAGAAGTTTTATGCTTTAAGCTTTGGCACTTGACTGATGTCATCAGTTTAACTCATGTGACTCTGGTAGGTAGGCATCTTCCCCGAACAACAGTCTGTCTCAATAGCGCAATTAGTGACTGAAGTTCGGCATCAGGAAAACTTTGGTTCTAGCACTGCACGCTGCCATTCCCGTCCAGCAGCAGCTCCCGGCCCGGCGCTGTTCTGCAGGAGCAGCCCTGGCTGCAGGCTGGGATCCTGCAGAGCGCGGCCCGGCACGGCCGTGTTTGGTATGTGAGACACGGAGCGGGAGCTGCCGCAAAGCCGAGGATGCTCAGCACCGGCGTCGGGATCGCGCTGCTGGTTCAGTGCAGCGGCTGGAAGAACCATCTGGGCGGCGGTGCTACGGCTCAGGGCTGGCTGCAGCTGCCTGCCTCGGGAGCCCGAGTTCCCCGGAATTCCAGGAAACCGCGCTCCCGCGGCGTGCTGCAGCAGCGGGAGCGGAAAGCCGCGTCCTGCGCTATTTGCGAACTCCCGGCATCACAAACCATGCTGCCGGAGCTTTATTCCCAGTGCAGCTCCGCAGCCTCACGGGGGCTGAGACACCGCGGAACGACGACGAGCGGGACACGGACGAGGGACAGGTCCCCTTCGCGGCCCTCTGCGGCGCTGGGGCCGCCCCGGAGGTGACGGGGCCGCCATTGTTCTCGGGCAGGAAACCGGGGCGTCCCCGCGGAACCCGCGGCTGCACCGGCAGAGCTGGGGGGGCGAGGCTTCCCCGCCCCCTGCTCCGTTCGGAGCCGAACAGGCCCGCCCGGAGCAACAAGCGAGTGATTGACACGGACAAGCGACCAACCATGGCGGGCGGGAGCGCGCTCGCGCCCGCCCCCTCCGGCCATTCACGAGAGAGGGGCCGCGGGAGGAGCGGCCCCCCCCCCCCGCCCCGGGACACGTCAGTCACACTCCAAGCGGCCGAGGCTGCCCCGCCCCCTGCTGCTGCTCCGGCCAATCAGAGCGCGCCGGCCGAGATATTCAAATCAGCCCCACGGAAAAGTTGCTTCTCGAAACGTCACGAGGGGGCGGGGAAGCGAGACGAGCCGGCCCGGCCCGCGAGCCAACCCGCGAGGGGAGGCGGGGCGCGCCGGGCCCGTGGGGACGCCCCCGCCCTATCAGCACCCCCGACGGGCGTGGCGAACCGCGATAGCGTAACGACGGGTGTCTATAAAAGGAGCACGGACGCCCCTTCCCAGCACAGCGCGGAGGTGCCCGCTGGACGTGGTTTCGTGGGGCGCGATGCCCGCCCTGTCCTTTTCTCCCCTCCCACCCCGACAGACCCCCGCGGGCTCCCGAGGAAGTTTCTCCCTGACCCTTCCCCCGGGAGCTGTCGGGCTCTCATGGCCGGCTGCCCGAGAAGCGGCTGGGGGAACGGCAGGCAGGGCTCACTGCTCACCGCCCCTAAGGCCACATGCACGGGGGCGCGGGGAGGGAGAGAGAGGGGGTCCCTATCTCCCGGCACCCCGGCTGTCACCACTACCTGCGGCACAGAATAAAGCCCCCCCCTCCCCCTCCCTTCCCGAGCGGACGCCAGCGACCAAGTGACAAAGCTGCCCCGAGTCCCCCAAACCGGCCTCCCCTTCCTTCCCTCCGCCCGTGGGGACGGGGACGGTGTGCCCCGAGCCCGGGGAGGGGAGGGGGCGCTTCAGCCCAGTCGTAAACGCGACCGTGCCCCC
>VZRN01003169.1:610673-695633 GCA_013397935.1 Dasyornis broadbenti | reverse complement strand
ACGGGTCACAAAGGTGATAAGGCGACTGGAGCATCTCTCTTACGAGGAGAGACTGCGGGAGCTGAGCCTGTTTAGTCTAGAGAAGAAATGACTGAGAGGGAATCTCATCAGTACATATAAGTATCTCAAAGGTGGATGTCAGGAGGATGGTGCCAGGCTCTTTTCGGCATTGCCCAGGGACAGGACGAGGAGCGGTGGCCATAAACTAAACCACAAGAAGTTTGACCTCAATATGAGGAAGAATTTCTTCAGGTTGAGGGTGGCAGACCACTGGAACAGGCTGCCCAAGGGGTTTGTGGAGTCTCCCTCTCTAGAGACATTCAGAACCCACCTGGACATATTCCTGTGTAATCCGCTGTAGGTGACCCTGCCTTGGCAGGGATTTGGACTGGGTGACCACCAGAAGTCCCTTCCAACCCTAACAATTCTGTGATTTTTTTTTGCTTCCCCTCTCCCCAGGTACAGCTGCGGGCCAACGGTGTATGACCACGCACACCTTGGGCACGCCTGGTGAGTCGTGGATTGCAGGGCGGGGGCATCCAGGTAGATATACAATACAGGACATTCCCAGGCCAGTGGTGTGGGGACATCCAGACAGATACACAGTGCAGACATCCCCAGGCTCCAGTGTGTGTCCAGGTGACAGAGCTGTGACTGGTGACATGGGGCCCAGCCCTTCGTCTCCTGTGCCGTACAAAGGACAAAAGTCTGTTTATTATGTGTTTTTCCCTCTTGGGCTGGGGTAGCTCATAAAGGGGCTGTTGGTTCTGCTACCTGGCTAAGGCAGAGACAGAGTGCATGTCTGTATCTTGGGAAGAAGCCTTAGGTTTGTGTGCAGTTTGTTCGGGTGGGGTGAATTGTTTCAAATCATATCAGCATAACGTGACCTCTCATGCAGAGGAGTTGTGATCCTGGAGCAGAGCCTCACAGCTGTGTGAAAAGATAGTTTCACCTCAGATTTAGTTCGGACACTGTGTTGGCACCAAGGAAAAGCCACGCACAGTTGTCTGTTAGAAAGGTACTTTCAAGGTTTACAGATGAACACATCGTTCTTAAATCTCAGAAAGTCCAGGCTTAAAGGTCTTTTTGTATGGTAACACTACAGTGGCTTACTATGTTTAAAAATAAAAAACCAAACCAGAACAGCATAGCTTTTTCTCTGTAGTTCATTAGGATTGCTACAACAATAAACTGGCTTCATTATAAGTAACTTTGAAAAACTACTTTAAATACGTCAGAAAAGGTTGCTGCCACTTGTTTTAAAACAACACACCTGATGAGTAGACATGCAGGCTGTCAGCTGTTCCTGCAAAACTGAGGGAGTTGCAGCAGCTCAAGCTGCTCTTGAGGTTCTGTCTCCTTGTTCTTAAAAACCAAGTTGTTTTGGGCTCTTGGAAGAGCAGGCGTTAATCAGATGATTGCCATCTGTATGAAGATCAGATATTGTGCATTTCAGTAATTGAATAATTCCCTTTTAATGTAAGAGATTTCACAACTTCTTTTCCTGTCTCAACTTCATTCAGAAACTTGTGTTGAATCTTACTTGTTGAACTGAACCATCACAGTACTGCACAACTGTTACTTTGTTCTGTAAAAAGGAAGACTTAAAATACCAGTTATATAAAAGTATTGTTGGCAGTGCTAACGTTAATGCTGCTGTACTGTTGTGTGTATGTGGTGGTGTCGTTTTCCTTCTTGCTTTTGTCAAGTCTCAGCAGAAAACTGACCTAGCTTTTTACTGGTGACCTAAAAATCAAGAAAACGGTGTCTTGGACTTTTTGTTTGTACTTAGTACCTTCAGGGAAAAGTTAATTTAGGGTTTTTTTCTAAAAAGCCGTAGTAATTTGTATTTGAATCTACAGTTGTGGCTCTATTACAGTTTGCTTTGAAACAATTACGATTTAAAATCATCACTTCAAAGTAACTGTGTAAGAAGATGGTAATAAGTTTCTTTGCTTTATTCCTCTGTCGAGGTTCTCTAGTATGGTGGGGCCTGTCTTCCCTGACATGGTGTAAGAGCGGAGAGAATTGCAGAGGTGCTTCTGTCCTAAGGGGTATAGTAGATCTAGACTGCAATGTTTATAGAGGTGGAGATTTTCACCCTTTGGTCTTGCAGATCTCTGTGGCTTTTAAATGTCTGGTTTTTCAATGGTTCTCTTGCCTTCAGACTTTTGATTAAAAGAAGGGGCAGAAAGGCAATGCTCGCTTCTTGCCTGTTTTTTTACCTCGGTTTTCTTACCCTGTGTCTATACTAGCACTTTCAGGCTTTCTTGTTGCAGAGGTTTGTTATACATCTGCATCACCTGGGTTTGACCTCTTCACGAGCTGTTTTAAGAGAGAATGGTTGGTGCTGAATATTACCTTTGGTGTATCATGCAGACACACAAGGTATAATTCTCTCTTTCAGCACCTCTGAAAGCACCTTCACGTGTTCCTGTTGTGTGACAAGGTGTCTGCACTGAAGATTTCTTCAATGCTCACTTTTCTTATCAGTTAAACCCTCCAGTATGGGAGGAGTTGGCTGTTACTTTCCTGTATCTCTGGTCTTACACATGTCAGTGTTGACATCCTGTAGGTCAGTTGATCTGTTCAGGATCATGGAGCACTCTTGGTTCTGTTTATTTATTTATTTGTTTTAAGGGTTTATCTTTTTTCCCAGTAGCTAGGTCCAGCCATAGAACAGCTGAAATGTATGCTGCTGATGGGGGCCAGGAGATGCACTGGGAAATAGCATAAAGTTAGATGGAGTGGTGGCTGTTGCTACTCTGCTGCTGTTGTCAAATACCATCATTCTGTTGTACTCTTGCTGCATGCTCTGTTTTCAGTAGAATTCCCTTTTTTCCCCTCTGTCTTACTTTTGGCTTATGTCAAGCACGACAAATGAATCAGGTAATAATGCAGAAATGGATCATGGAAATGAGCTTGAGATCCTTGAGGAGGTTTTGGAAATAATGGCATTATTTTTCTCCCGTCCTCCTTCCCCTCCACAAGGAGTACTTACTTCTCTAAATAATTTAACATTCTCTAATATGTTGTGCTCTTCCAGTTTTAAAAACAGATGCTCTGTCTGCCTCCATATGACATCCAACACTCATTCTATATAAAGAAAAAAGTAAAACAGGCAAATAATACTATTTTTTTTCCCCAGTTCCAGGTCTGACCTTGATTGTAGTGGTTTGAACTGCAGCCTGGTTGGCATCCAGGTTCCCAGCTGAATGCTTGGAAATAAGAGTAAAACTGAGGACAAGTGATTTCTCTAGTGTGTGCTCTGCCATCCCATGATTTTGACTGTCTTGGCTTTTTTTTTCAGTCCTGGAGTAGTAAAGACCCTGCTTTCTAAGGTGTCGGGACATCTGTTCTGGCACTTGCAGTGTTTCTTCCATTAACTCAGTTGGAAGATCAGGGGAGAGGGAACAGTGTGAAATTTGTGTCTGCTCTGGGAACAGTGACTGCAGGGCTGTTAAATCTAATATCAAGCTTTTGATGCTGGTGTTGTTCCTCTGAATAGGATCCGAAGACCAATTTAATATTCATATGGAATTGTGTCACCACATTAGATGAACCTTAACTACCAATGAGCTGGTATTCATTAAAAACGATCTCCCTGGCAGCAAGGCTTTCAAAAAGTCTTTTTTCCACGTGGGCATGGCACAAACAACAACAAAAAGTATTTTTCTTCATCAAGATATTACACATCCATAAATCAGTAGCTTAGTTCCACCTGGCACCTGCAGCTGAGGGGAATGGTTCCAATCTGTTTCTAGTAGTTACTTACACTTCTTTGTTCTGACGGCCATGGGAATTGCAGTTTGTGTCATGCTGTGGGCGAAATGGGAGCCTGTAGGTCTGCGAATCTCCTTGCTAGCTTTGAAGAAAACAGAGCCCAGAAAGGCTGAGGATTCTCACCATCTTGCAGGGCAGACCCAGAGTTTCTAGTCACCTTCTAGTATCGCACCTAATAATTGGGTTTAACTCAATCAAAATGTGTTTTGAGAATTGCAAATGGAGAGTCTGTGAGCAGAAGAGTTGCAACAGCCCTATGCAGCTTGTACATTTATCAATTTATCAGCATTAAGTACTCTGCTTTGTGACAAAAACCTGAATAATTTTCAGAATAACTTCTATTCTCAAATGTAAATAAAATGAAATAACCTACAGAGCAACTGGGCTTTGCTATCAGAAAAGATCTGTGGTGGTGTGTAAATGAAATATTTTATTGGTGGCTGATAGCTGTTGTTGCTACTCAACCCTAAGCAAAGTTCATTTGAATTCTGCTTTATTTCTCCCTGTTCTTCTGCTACAGGACTTTTGAAAACCTGTTAGAATATACCAAGTCCAAAGGATGTATTTCAAGAATATCTGATCTCTCTGTCTTATTTTGTCCTGTTGGCTTTGAAAGAGTCTTCTGGCTCATGTAGCTCGTGATGCCCTTTGGTGCTTGAATAAAGAGATGCAACAAAAGAAAACACTCAGAAAATTTGATGTAATGTGTCACTAATGCCAGAAGAGGGTAGGCCAGTTCAAGAGAAATTTGCTTGACTTTTGTGCAGGTAGCAACTGGTTTTGGAAAAACACTTTGTGCACTGAAGATCTTCTCATTGCAAATGTTGGGGTATTTAGATTGTTCCTGTGGCTGTTGGTTATTTTTTTCTAAGTTTATTCTTACTACTGCATGTTCCAAAGCTCATGTTTCTTTCTCTTTCAGCTCCTATGTTAGGTTTGATATAATTCGAAGGATAATGACAAGGTTTTTTGGAATTGAAGTTATCATGGTGATGGGGATCACTGACATAGATGACAAGATAATAAAAAGAGCCAATGAGGTAGGTGTTTGCTGCAGTCTTTGATTCAACCTTTTGGTTTTTTTCTGAGCTGCTTACATAGGAAAATTAACCTGGGTTTGGGGTTCTTTTGTTGAATTATGTTTGTTTTAGTTAGTAGATAATAAATATTGAGATTTCTGGTCCCCTAGTGTAGCAGTAATGGGTCTGGGAGTGAGGAGGGCTGGATGCCGAGAGCTGTGTGGGGGAAAATGGGTGCAGACCTGTGTGATGGGGAGAGGCAGAGAAGTGGGCTACCTTGCAGCACCCACAGCTGGGATCCTCCTGCCCTCTCCCCCTGTCTGGGAGGCTAGCAGGGAACAAAAGTCCTGCGTGAATCCTCAGCACAGTGAAATTATCCCAAAACTTAACAGCCAAAAGGGTTCTGACTGAGTTCTGGAGAAGCGCTGTGTGCTGTGGTCATGAAAGGCAGTACATACGGCACTGCCACACAGGAGGCTGAGGGCAGTTCCTGGAAGGTGCCGAGCACCATCTAGCTGCAATGTCAGCACCTTGGAAAGTTTTATCAAGCTTGACTGAGTTTGTCACCTACAGGAAAGTTAATACTGCATGTTAAGTCTTGATAAGACTGGGGCTGTAAGTGGTTCTTGGTTTAATTTTAATCGGACTTTTTTTTGCTGGATGAGGTTGGTGAATGATTATTGCAATTCTTTTCTTTTTCAATTGTTTTAGAAACAGTTTTTGAACCCTGAAGCACTGAGAGTGTATTCTGTGTTTTATTCTGCATTTTAAGTTTTTTGTTTTATTTGCTTTTAGAATCTGTAATTCAGGTCTTCAGGATCATAAGTGAACGTGTTTGATTGAATTGCAGTTGCAAGCTTTAAGATAGTTCTTTGGAGCCAGGGAATTTGACAGCTGTCCCTTTTGCTTAATCTTTAAGTAAACAATGACTTTTGCAGTTAAATATAGGGCACTGCGTTCAAATGGATACAAGCACACCACTCGTGTCGAAATACATATCTGTTCCCCTAGTCCCTTTACTTGCAGTTTTCTAAGGCAGTAAACAATTTAAAAACAAACAGAAAACCTCCAAAATTCAGGCATTTTAAATCTATGTTTGCATTTTAAATTTTTTTCTGTATTGTCAGAACACCTTAGAGATTTTATGTATGAGGAGGGGGAAATCACATGTTCTCGAAAGACGTGTTCTTTTACTGCATTCTTTGGTTCTATGAAGAAGTCTTTTCATGGCTTTATTTTGGTGACTTTTTGAAATGTTTGCTCAACCTGGATGGGCAAGGCCTCTACCTCAGTAGCCTGCTTTTGGTGTTGGAACCTGTGTACCTGAAGCATTACATTGGTAGAATCAACATGTGTAGGCTTGTTCTCCATCCTCTGGTGGGGTTCATCTGGGGAAAACCTGAAAGTTGAGTATCTAGTTTATGATGGAAGTGCAGCATGCCCCTCAGTGGTCCTTTGAGAAAGAGATGAGTCTCTTTGTGTGTTGAACATTCATCTGAATGGGAGGAATTTACCCATCTTCTTTCTGTCGGCACATTTGTTTCTCTCTTGATCAAAGAAGCAGCTGAGCTGTCTAGGGAGATGAATCCAGTCACTGGTCTGTAGGCATAAGCATATCTTTGTTTTTCAGTGCTGAGCACCTTCCTCATTTCATTGCTGGATGAACACCTGGACTGTTCACCAGAACTCCTACTTTTTCCAGGATCTTGTACAAATAGTGGTACTCACCTGTGCTCTGAAAATCAAAACCCATATAGATGCTTCAGTAATGAATTGGAAGTTACGGAATAAGACTTGTGTTGTTAATGATTCAGTTATCTGCAAGCTGGAGAGGCTGACAGTGTGTTGTCTTCTCTCCAGTAGTTTATTCTCAGAGAAGATGTAAAAGCATACATTTGAAATGCTTTGATACCATGCTGTCACTTGCTAGGGCAGGTTTTGCTGTCATGCATCTTTTAATCCCTGGTCTCTACTGAATATTGAAAATAAGTGCCTTATCATGGGCAAGTTTCCTTTCCTTTTGGATTGTGTTTTCTCATCCCCTCTGGAAGAGGAACCTGTTCCTGTCCCATGAGTGAGAAATACGGAGAAGGTGTTTGAGAAATGCTGGGCTTGCAAAGCATGGAACTGACTTTCAATACTGAGATCTATAAGTACCCATGATCTGCTGACATGGCTTATTTTTCTTAATCACTGAAAATTAATATCTTGTCTCATCCTGCAAGTTTCTGATCTGTCTTTCTGACACATAGGTGGTATTGGTGTTTCCTGTCAGTAAACTGAATGAATTTTATGTCCCGCGTACTGTAGTGTATTTTGCCACTGGAAATGGAAGACCCTCTCAAGAAGAGAATAATAAGAGAGGGAAAGAGTTTATTATTTTAGTCTTTGGTTGTTTTCTCTTAAAAGATATGTGTTAATATTTTGGAAACTGAGAAGCAAAATTTAAATACTACTTTTAAGTTATTTATAACTTACGTCTCCTTCCTGTCAATGTTAGAATAATAACACTTTCTGACTCTTTACCTTGGGGGCTGTCTAAGTCTTCCAATTAGCTATTAGCTGTCTGAGAAAAGATTGCCATATTTTATATTACTACTCTGATTTATGATTTACTAATCTGATTTTTTTTTCAGAAAAATATATCGCCTTTAGCTCTTGCTCGTATTTATGAAGAGGACTTTAAACAAGATATGGCTGCCTTAAAGGTACAAATACTCAAGATTCTAAATTTAAGAGTATTTCTAAGCAGTTATTTTGGTAAGGAATCTGGTTTTGAGAATTTGAGCTGAAAAAATAAATTTGTTTCTTGGAAACTGAGTGCTGATTTACTTTTTCATTCCCCTGGTAAGATATTGCATACTTTTTGAGTACGAAAATGGGGGAGAAGCAGTCCTGAGCTTTGGAATGAACAAGTTAAATTTCTTTAGGAACAATTTTTTTCCACATTCAGTAGAACCTTGATTGAGAGCTACTGCATATTTACTATAATGCAGAAATAGCCTAATTGAAAGCATAGGAAACATGAAATCTTCTTTCATTGATTTCAGGTGAGTTTGCTTCTTGTCCCCCTATCAGAAGCAGAGAATAAGCCACTGGGAAAAATTTGGGATTTTTTTGCCACCCCCTCAAATATTTTTTCTATGTGTGTATTATCTTAAATACTGCTTATGAACTTTTTATGATAATTGCAACTTTTTTTAAAGATAAAATTGAGGAGAATATTCTTTTCAGTTTATTTCTTAGAGTGAAGGAACTGATCAGCAGTGTGTTTCAAACAGATTAATGAGATATTACTCTTTATTTAAGGTCCTTCCTCCTACAGTATATATGAGGGTGACTGAAAATATTCCTCAGATAATTTCCTTTATAAAAACAATAATTGCCAATGGACAAGCTTATGCAACCTCGCAAGGTAAGACTTTGGGCAATATAACTCCTTGTTCAGCACATGTATAGGAAGTCACTGCTCTTAGTAATCTTGTTTTGGAATCAGATGAGATACCCTGTGCCAGGCTTTTCTTCTGTTGCTTAACAGGGTGTGAGCAAATTGTTTGTGATGACATGAGCGGGCAGAGCAACTATTACTCAATTTCTAAGTTAAATGTAGCTCATTACTTAATACAATTGTTTACTGTAATGATCTGCTGTCTAAACTCTTTGGGGAATTCCTGGCCTGGTTTCTACAAGAAAACTGGGGGAACCTCTAAAGAGGAGCTGTCTATCTCCTATGTGCTCTAAAAATATGTGCCTGCAAAGCACACTGTGGGGACTTTTTTTTTAAGCAGAGCCGGTGGCTGAAGAAGGATTCAGGTGCATTTTAACTGGACTAGATGTACCTTGAGCTGCAGTGGGGGAGGGGATTGCTGGTTGTGCATGGGCAAGGAAGAACCTGGGAGATCTCCAGACTCAAAATTGTTCTGTGGGCAGAATGAGCATGTGGACAGAGGTTACTGAAAAGCTGGGTAACATGGAAACATCTGCTACTACTTTTGCAGAATTTCTGAATTGCTAAATCAGAATTTCAAATGGGAGTGGAAGAGCACTTTGTTTTGCTTTCAGGGAAGTGTTATCTCCTCATCAATGTGCCCCATCTTTGCTGTACAACTAAACATTTCTTTTCTATTAGGCAATGTTTATTTTGATGTTAAATCATGGGGAAAACGATATGGAGTATTAACTGCTTTTAATCCTGATACCCACGATGAAGCAGGTAAGTTCTGGCACCAACTTGTTTGTGTTAAAGCACTGTTTGAATGAGTGATGCATCTATGTGCAAACTTTCATTCAATAGTCTGAAACAGTTTTCTAACCTGTTGTGTATAGCTAACTTTCCAGTTTATTAAGATTACATTGCTTTCATAGTTGTTCTTTGAGGCACTTGCTGTTGCCAGTGCAGTAGGAAACTTGGTCTCTCTTCTTCCTTACATCCTTCCCTGTATACCTTTGTTCTGGTACCTTAGAACAATTAGGATTCTTAATCAGTTTTAATTAAATACTTGACAGTGGTACCTAGAAACCTGACAGTGAGATGGTGTTCTTACTGTTGCACTAGCTAGGTTCAAGGGTAAACACAGGGAAACCTCATCTACCATGCTGCTGTTGGGGCAGTTGCGCTCCTCTGAAGCTAAGTGGGAGAATTGCTTCCTTTGTTACTTGTCACTGGGCTAAGCAGCCTCTTTGTGTGAGGGTGAGCAATCTCTTCATAGGCTGTGCTAGAGCAGGCCTGTACCCTGGACTGTGGGGCTTTTTGCTGCAGTTCCTGCTTTTCAGGATTGCTGAGCATCTTTGTAGTTTCTGTAAGTTAGGTCTGATCAGGTCTCTGCATCGGAGAATTTGATGCAGGTCTCCTACATCCTTTCGCAAACTGAAGTTCAGTATTTCATCACTGAAAAGAAATCTGTTTGCAGTTACTGAAAATGCCTGGCAGGCTGATGCTCAGGTGAATTGCAGCCAGAACTTCTTATGGTTCTGCTCTGGAATTGTTTCAGCATTACAGCTCACAGAGGGAATGCATTTTGTCAACAGTTATTTAGAGGTAATTGTTGACTGCAGATGAAGCCAGCAGCCTCCTAGGCTGCACAGGGAGGAGCATTGCCAGCAGGTCAGTGGAGGTGATCCTCCTCTGCTCAGCACTGGTGAGACATGCCAGGAGTGCAGGTCTGGTGCAGGGCTCCCCAGTATAAGAGTGATATGGACATATTGGGGAAAGGCCAGCAAAAGGCCACAAATATGATGGAGGTACCAGAGTATCTTTCATATGAGGAAAAGCTGAGAGAGCTTGGACCACTCAGCCTGGAGAAGAGGAGGCTCAGGGGAATCTTACCCATGCATACATATACCTGATGGAGGGAGTAGAGCAGATGGAGCCAGGCTTTTCTCAGTGGTGTTTGGTAGTGGGACGAGGCATTGATCACAACCTGAAACATGGGAAATTCCATTTAAATCTAAGAAAAATTCTTTTTACTCTAAGGATGGTTGGCACAAACCATGTTGCTCAGAAAGGCTGTGGAGTCTCCATCCTTGGTGACAATCAAAGTCCAACTGGACACTATCCTGGGCAGCCTGCTGTAGCTGAGCCTGCTCTGAGCATGGGGTTGGATTAGACTGTCTCCAGATGTGCCTTCCAGCCTCAGCTGTGATTGATGATGTCTTTTACCCTGCTTCCTGTCAAGTCACAACTAAATGTATTGCTATTTGTAAAGATTTTAGTAGCTGTTTTGCTTACAATGGAGAAGTTGAAGAGTGTTCTCTTGTAGCAGTATACTCAAAAGAGAGCAAAAGAGGGTCAGAGTCAGCAGATACTGGTCAGCCAGAGCTTGGCAATCTAGTGGAAGGGCCCAGGTGAAGATTCAGTGGATAAAACTAGGGTTATATTTCTGTCCATTTAGTTCTTAGGAAGTTTGAATTGTATGATTCTTAATGTGAGGTCATGTATTTGTCAGAAAAAAAATACAGAGTCCAGAACCCTGTTCTGTGGTTGCTGCCCAGGAGTGCTGTGTATTCCACTGGGGGTTAGGAGTCCGTGGAGATGAACAATCCCGCAGTACTGTGACAAAAAAGACTACATCCTTGGCAGTGTAGTGAAGGAAGAAACAAATATAGCTAGGAAGAGACTTTTGTAGAGAACTCATGGTGAAAACAGTACTGAAAAATTCCTACTGTCCAAGAATAGTTTTGATTCTTACCTCTGTGCACTTTTTTTAATAGAATTTGAAACACAGAGTATTTGTGTCCCAGAGAAAAAATTGTGCAGCGTTTGTTTGTTTGTGGGTTTTGGTTTGCTTTTTTTGCCTTTTTTGATGCAGTGCAGTCAGTTTGTCCTGGGGAAACTGGCTGATATGTAACTAAAGGAATGAAAAATTAGGAAAACCAGGGGAAGCCAAAAGGACGGATAGGATAGGATGTATTAAGGAATCTTGAATCCATCTTTGTAGTTTGTTGCAATCTATTTCAATACACTATTTTCAAATGCTTGATTGATCTACTGGAAGATCTGTATAAGGGGGAAGGGAGGGAAGTTGTAGTGAAAAGAAGTTGATTGAGGAGGATTAAAATCTGAGTAGTTCACTAAACACACATTTCCTCTTGCTTTCATTTGGTCATTTTTTTTCTTTGAGACATAGCCCATTAACGAATCACTTATTCTTGCCAGTTGATTCTGATAAACGACATAGTAAAGATTTTGCCTTGTGGAAGGCTGCCAAGCCTCAGGAGCTATCTTGGAATTCTCCCTGGGGAAAAGGAAGACCTGGATGGCACATTGAATGTTCCACAATATCAAGGTCAGATTCTTGGATTTTAATAAATCTAATGCTATTTTTTTGTTTTCAGTCACAGTACAGTGGTAGCAGCAATATTTAAAGTGTTTTCTGATCAGTAGATTGCACTGGTTTTAGTGTGACCATTTTATGCAACTTGGAATGTCACATGTGGACCAAATGAACTCTGCTTCACCTTGCTGTTGCAGCTGTCTCTATGTTTTGGCACCTTCTCTTGAGTCAGACTTGGTACTTAAAATATGGCATGCAGGATCACACAGTTGATTAGCAGTCTTTCAGCTTGAACTGAGTAACTTTGTGAAAGTTATCATACCTCTTTCATTCACTTCTCTTCCACTTCTAGCAGCCTCCATCAGACCTAGTTCAGGATGTAGTGCTGTGTCAGGAGGGCAGGGTATGGGATTCCATCCTGGTCTGTGAGATCTTGCTGGCCTTATCTTAACAGCCGCTGTGGATCTTCATGCTAATAATCTAAGTGTTATTCAGCCTTCTTGCTGAGTAGTGTTATGTTGCAGTTGGTTTGATGTAATTTGCTCTTAATTTAGATTTTTATTTTTGCCACAGGAGAAAAAAAATCTTCTCTCCTGGAAGATTGATAGTGGTACTTAGTTTTGCATTAGTCTCTGATCTTTTTTTGGAAGCTAATAACAAATAGTTTAGATCTGACCCTGTTAGCTTTAATTTTTGACTAAAGCTTAAAGGAGGTGGAACCAGCTGCTTTAGGTTTCTCTTTCATATGCTATTCTGGTTCACCTGGGATTGTTAGTCATTGCTACCTGCTTGTGAAAAGTATTTATAAGGGTGATTTTCTGTCTGTAAATAGTTTCAGCGTGGTGAGGCAGCTCTTAAAGCAATCGAAGTGCACAAAATCATGCTGTGTTTGATGTAAAGCCTGTGACAGAAGTGCACAGATGAAAAATGCCGGTTACGAAATGGCCTGTCTGCTAATGCAGCGCTGTTTATAGTCTGCATTTCTTTTTGTAAAAATGTATTTTACGGAGGCTGGATCAGGCTTCTGCCATTTAAATAAAAGCTGACCCATGGAGAGCGTAAGTGTAGTAATCTCGGGCTGTGAAAAACTGAGAGCTTACTTTGGTAAGTGACCTAAAACAATTTGCTGTCCCAGTCAGCTGTCCAAGGCCCATTTTAAGCAATGCTTACATAGCTGTCTGTTTTGCCAAGTATCTCAAAGCACTTTAAGTTAGGTGAATTAATTTTGAAAAGTCTGTTAAAGTGACTGAGGAGTCTCTGGTCTCTAGAGCAGCCGTGGAGGAGGGAATTCCCTACTTTGACCCCATCAGGTCTGATCTTCTCTCTGCAGTTTTTCTTGTGGTGAGGTGGGCTGCTCCTCCTGTCCCTGAGCATTTGTCAGATCCATCTGTCACCTCTCTCCAGCTCTTAATGGTTTTGCTGGAGGAATCAGCAAGTGCTCCTCTGTAGGTGGCCCAGGGGAAGATGAGGGTCAGTCCTGGGAAGGTTTGTGCTTTAGCTGGTTTTGAAGCAGGCAGAAGCAGAGAAGGATGAACTTGGGACATGGTGACAGCTCCTCTTTCTTCCCTCCTCTCTTCTCCTCTTGTCTTTTCCTGCTGTGCCCCAACAGCTTCTGCAAAGCTGTCATGTGGCAAGGTGTTAGCAGGGTTTTTTGTCTCAAAAAGGGACCAAAGTATAAATATTTAGCCAGCTACCAGGAGCAACTTGTTAAGGTGACATATGGGAGGCCCTTGTGTGTGTCTGTAGACCTTGCATTTTCCCCCGCTTGTGCTCTCCTGGTTTCTGGGCAATTAAGGTTGACTTACATCCCTGTGAGACTGTAAGTGTAGTATTTGTTTAACAGATTAAAGTTGCTAACCTGCCCAACTTGACCTGACTGCGCATGGTATTGTCTGAATTCTTACAGAAAAGGCACAAGATAAGGAATAGTAATACCAAATTTACAGAAATGTTTGCTGCTTCAAAGTTGTTAGGTTTGCAGATGAAGGCACCTATCTGATACAGAAACTGTAGCAGAGCAAGGAAAGGACACATCCCGCCTGCTGTCCTTTAAAGTAAGGTAGAAAAATAATTGCTTCTGTTAAGGAGAAGTAATTGTGAACAGATAGGAGTCCTGTCTATACAAGTACTGCTGCAGTTTTGGTATCCAAGATATGTGTAAAGTCTTGTTTTAAAACTGCAGTTATTAAATTGTACACTTAAATTTATTTTCATCTTATTTTTTTCTGCATTTCTTTTTACAAAAAGCTTTTGTAGTGTGCTACTTACCGATCAGGAAAATATTGTTACAGTGCAGTGTTTGGAAAGCAGCTGGACATCCATACAGGTGGAATAGATCTTGCATTTCCTCATCATGAAAATGAAATTGCACAGTGTGAGGTGTATCATCAGTGTGAGCAGTGGGGGAATTACTTCTTGCATTCTGGTAAGTAAAATACTGATCACCTGAGAGACCTGTACAAATACAACAGTTTGGTTTTTTAGGTTTGGCATTTTATGCTATGAAAACATGTTATGGTGCCTAGCATTATGTAGAACTACTCCTTGCTCCCCCTTCACAAAAGTACTTCATTCAGTGAAGTTTGTGCTGTACAGTGCTTTGAACTACTGTCTGATGGTTCTAATGCTGTTCCCATTGATGGAAACCTTGACATTTATGCTTCCTATTGCAGTTGTGGTGGACACGTGAAGTCAATAGAAAGTCAGAGTCCAGTCTGCAGCCTCTCTTTTGCTGATCAGTATTTTAGGCAGGATGTCTCTGTGAACTCTTGGAGCTGCTTCTCTGAGTAGAAGAGCTGCAGAGTTAAGCCTGTAGTACACTCTGGAACTTACATGAGCTTTCATTTTTATATATTTGTATGGGATGAATATTGAATTTCTAGTTTCAGTTCCCAGTGTAGAGCCTGTTGTAAATCAATAGCATTTGTCCAGAGGCTGGTGCATCCCCCAGGGTGTGCTTTATTCCTGAGGCGCTGCAGAATCAGCTGCACTTCCACTGAGATACACTGGTTACTGCCAAGTAGAGCCTTCTGTTGAAAACCAGTGAATCTGGCTTTTCAAACTTGGAACTGAAACTGTAGGGGAAATATTTTTTGATACTAGCTAAATAAAGAGGAGTCAATTAAAAAAAAAAAAAACAAAGGGAGAACTTAATTCCAAGGGCAATTTGTACACTGAGGTTCTCTAGGAGCTGACAGATTACATTCATTAAGTCAAAAAATCTTGCTGGAGGATGATGGTGTGAATTATTTAAAGCAAATGAATCAGCTTCAGAAACAATTTATTCTGCTAACAGACTTCAGAATTTTAGCAGCTCAGAATTGGAGGAGCAATCCCCATTAGAGGAAGAAAATCCCTGCACTGGGGATAAATCTTATAAGGACTTTATTTTTAGACTACTTGTACTCTGGGAAGAGCGCCAAACCGAAGTTATGAAAATCCTTGTATTTTGTATTCTTGAATGAAATCATTCTAAGTTCTGAAACTCTTGGAAGAGGATTGTTCATTCAAATTCAGATGTTACCGGTACCTGTTTAGGAAAACACAATCCAGCTATTTTAAGCTTGGCTGCCTGAGGTTAAGTAAGTTAGAATTTAGGCATCTTTGCAAAAGAGGAAAAATAATCCTATGCAGACTCTTCTCCTTCTCCCAGGAGAATTTTGGCTGCGGTTTTATTAGAGTCACAAGAGCTGCCGGTGTCCAGCTGTGTCTGACAGCCTGAATGCTTATTGAGTGTCCCAAGTTTAACAATGCAGTGGTGAAAGTTTACTCACCTGGTAGCACACACGACAGGTACAATAAAAGCAAGGTTTCTTTATCATGGATAGCTGCTGTAGCTGGTTCTGCATCCTTAGATGTTTTGATTCATTCCTATTCATAGGCTATATTGTGTAAAATTTAATTTAGGAGTGGTCAGGGTAGAACTGGAGGTAGCCTTCTCATGGTGACTCCCTGCTGCTTTGAATTATTGTCAGAAATAGCTGAGAAGTGAAACCATGAGTGTTTCAGGTCCAGTTATAAGGTCTGAGCTTGTTGCTTTCATATCCAGATGAGTGTAATGGGGATTTTATCCACTTGTGGAAGTGAGCGGGTTCCAGGCAAGGCTGCAAAGCAGTTCTGTGCAGTGAGTAGCACAAAATGCAGACAGCTGCATGGGCTGCTGAGCAAGAAATGCCACTTCTGCCACCACCCATGAAAGCAGGAGCACGATCATACATTGTCCTTGTGGAACACTGAGGCACTGGTAACACTGGGCTGCCAAATGTGAAAGAATGCAGTGCTGGTAGTGTATTACAGAGCAAGAAAAGTTTATGCTTAAAAATCTGCCTCAAAGTATGATTTAAGTGCTGGATGTTGCAGGTCACACAAGTCCATAAAAATCCCATGTTAGTTGTGGGTGTTTGGTAACTTACAGAATTACTCTTTTATTGTGAGAAGCCTATTAAGGCTTTTAACAGCGTTTCTGAAATTATGCTGAGTAGTCTTTCATAGTGGCACATGTTTGGCATCTCTGGTGCTGTGACTAACTGGTGTTTTCCATCGGTGGTGCCAGGTCTCATGGATGAGACCTGGAAGCAGGCAACCTCAGGCTATACATCTCCTGTCTTTCTTCCACAGAGCTTTCAGTCCTAAAGCCAAGCTCTACATACTCTCTTAAATATAGTGTTACTACCTTTTTCCTGTGCCACAGCCCTGCAAAGCAGTGGTCCATGTGACTATTGAAAGTTCTAGCAGTGCTCTGCGATCACATTTTAAAATAAACTAATTCAAATTAGGCGTTGTAGCTGCATCCCTCCCTCCCCCTGCTGTTTCTCAGACTCACAAGTCTGGAGAAGTTGAGAATGTGCAGAAAAATAATTTTGCATTTAAGATATTTTGAATCAGCACTATAAAACTTTGGAGTGAAAAAAAAAAGTTAACAGCCACCAGCAAGTAATAATTCCAGAAGATTGAGTTTTAAGAATTTTTTAATGTGAGGTCACTGGAAAATGTTCCTTAAAATACTTCTGAGAAGTCAAACGTAACAGGTAAGGTGCTTGTCCTCTGAAGACTGAAACTATTTGCTTGCTTGTTTTTATCAGCTTATTATCTATTCTGAACAGCACAACTCATGATGTTGGTGGTTTTTTTTGGTTTTTTTAATGTTTTCAATGTCTATATTTTAGAATTCACACAGTGGAAGTTTTGAGGATGGAGAGGTGTGCAGGAGTGTAGGCAAAGCTATTGAAAAATGTTACCCATTACATTGAAATGGTTGGCATGTATCCATTATAGCATATGCTGCCTCTGGCATTTCCAGTGTCTCAGTGCAGTCTTGCTCATTTGCTCCCTATTCAGAAGCACACTTGTTTATCCTGATTAATTTCTTTTTTTTTTTTTTACTACAGGGCATTTACATGTTAAAGGAAGTCAAGAAAAAATGTCAAAATCATTAAAAAACTACATAACGATTAAGGTAATCTCTTTGTTTGAATTGAAGCAACGCATGTTCGTAATATGTAAATATTAGTCACAGCCATCTTTTGAGAAAACTTCGGAGTGTATGCTTATGCTGCAGTGAAAGACCTGCAGTGTTTCTCTAGTACTGATGTATCTGTTATTGTGGATCTGGATAGGATACCTGCTCGACTCAGGGTTTGCTTGTAATGATGGATCTTGCTGAGCTGAGAGTGTTTGTAGGAGCAGAGTTTGTGCCCAGTACCAAAATCCTGCACTGCAGATTTGTGGTTGGACTCGACAGCCTAAGGCGGTCTTTTCCAACCAGAATGATTTTTGTTCTATAGTGATGGCTTCTCATCTGTCTATTCTTAGTAGTGCATGTGCTTTGAAAAAGCGTGGACTTGGAAAAGAGTGGATGCTTTTCCTTGTCCTTCTTTAGGTGAAATGGGACACAGTGTCAGCATTTTGTCAGAAGCTACTGGGCATCCTGAACCACACTATTGCAGTGGTCTCTCCCATTACCGTTTTTATACGGTGACCTTGCTGATGCACAGAGAGCTTTGCCTTTTGATACCCACGAACCACATGACTGTGTATATTTTACTGTGTTCCCTAGTCTTTGGTGTGGCCCAGAGCAGGGTTTCTCTGCCAGGCGTGTGGGATAGAGTTGTGCTTGGTGCTGGAATGGCTCCTGTGATGGCTGATGCCTATTGCTACAACAGGGTGATTTCCTTCCTTTAGACAAAGCTTGGGAAGCTGCTTCAGGACATATGTTCCCCTTTGCCCTCTTGGAAGACTTAATTAAAATCCCTTTAAAAAGAAGTTCAATTTGAGCTGCTTTATTCTTAAGTCTTCTGATGCTGTCTGGGTACAGTTAAGCCCTGTTTCCCCAGAGCTCACAATTTTCACAGAAATCTCATGAGTCTCAGCAGATGCTGTAGACAGGGTGGAAAAATGACAGCAAATGCAGTGCATGGTGTTAAAAGCAGCACATAAAAATGTTCCCCTCCACGTCCCCTGTGATGGGACAGCTTGTGTAGAGGAAACAAAGACTTCAGGCCTGTCTCTCTTTTCTTGTGGGTCTCCACTTTTCATGTCTGCCCTTACACACAGCTAACAAGTACTAATCCTTCTCAGGAAGTGATTTCCAGTCCAGTGAAACACTTTTCTCCTGTACAGCCACCTTGCACCTTGAAAGTTAAGCCCTACATAGAAGGTTTTATTCCTGTGCCAAAAGAGGGGAGATCTGTCCAGGTTCTTCCCTTGGTCCGGCCAGTGGCGACCTGCATCCCAGGCTATTCCCCGGGCACAGCAGCCCTGCATCCTCTGCATCCAGCTGCCCTGTTTTCCCTCCTCCTTGTACCCTAGTCCAACTTTTTATTTCCTTTTTTTTAATAGCTATTAATTCTGACTCCCAAAATCGGAGAGATTGTGGTAATACAGGGCTGGGCAATCTGCTTTCAAAGAGCTATGATACTTTGTCTGTTCTCTGTTTTTAAGGAAATGCAGGATTGTTTTTTCTAGTTTGGATGGTCCTTTCCAAAATTTGAATTCATTTCTATACTTTACTCATACTGCTCTACCTCTGGATATTAGTGTAAAGCTTCTGGACGCTTTGAGTACACACATTTATATACAGATTATTTTAAAAACCCACAACAAATAAACACCCACCAAAACAATCAGTATCACTGTTTCTTTGATTGCCTCAGTTATTTCTATTTTCACTTGAGAGACAGCACATTGTTGATGCTTTTTTCAGTGTTCAGGCTGGTTTGGTCTTGTAGCAGAAGCCTTATTTCAAAATGTGAAATTTAAGCAAATGACAGTCCATATTTTCTCACTTGGACTGGCTTCTTATGATTTTTGAGGCACTTCAGTGATCATCACCAGTTTGTGAATTATAAAAAAAAAGAAACAGAAGTGCAATAGTCACAGTCAATCTACCATAGGGTCCAGCCAGCCTTACTGAGAGCATGGTTGGAAGTGATTGAATGTTTTATCATGTACCTTTCAAACATTTCAGTAGTTATTTATACTATTAATATAAATTACTCCTAGTAATACTAATAATACTGGAGTAAATTATTAGTAAAGCTAGATAAATATTAGAGTGGAGTTTATTAGGCTTCATGATGAACACAGATAACTTTTTTATATTACTAGGGTTTATCTTTGTTCACTCCCTGTGTTTCTTCATGTTCTTGTCCTGCAGAAAAAGTACACTTACTTTCTTTTTCAAGAAATCTTTTTTATTTTTTTTGGTAAAGTTTGCAAAACTCTGGAGCTTTCCTTTCCATAAGATTGCATCCCAATCTTAGTGTGATAACTTCATTTAGGGGTTTTTTTGCAAAGCTCTTTATACAGTGTATGTTTGATCATAATTGCAAAGTAATTTTCACTTTCTTATATTGGATGTTGTGTGTATATTTATATCTTGTATACACATTTATCTTATATGGAATTGAATTTTATTTAGTTTTGGTTTTAAAGCAGTGCTAGAGTTTAAAGATTTTATGCCTATCTTAGACTGCAAGGATGTGTTTGTTATTTGTCATGTTAGTGCAAAGGCTTAGAAGAGCTCCTGAAGAAATTGATATCATGCTAAAGCTGTCTTTTTGTGCATGGAGTTTAGGATTTCCTGAAGACATGTTCATCAGATCAATTCAGAATGTTTTGTTTGCGCAGCAGATACAGCTCAGGTAAGGACAAGCCCCTGATTTGTTGAGGTGTGCATGGCTTTCCACACACACTTCCCAGCTGTCGATGCGGAGGCGGAGCGAACTCTCCCTGCAGGGCCCTGCAGTTCCCCTCCAGTGGGTGGAAAGCTTTTGGTGGTGCTCTGTGGGGCTGCTCTTTGGCTCACATTTAGAAAATCGTCTCTACCGAGCACAGCACATAACCATTCATCTAAATACCTTCCTGAGCTGCAGTTAGTTGCGACTCTCAGTTAATTGCACTTTTAATTAATGAATTACCTCTGTCTCTGATTTGCATCTGTTGCAGTTACTTGCATTGCAGTCACGATCCACTGGTTTTGGAGACATACCTAGATGGAGTTTTGGCTTATATTCCTGTAGAGTATGATGAGGGCTGGCTAATAATTTTTTATCTCCCTGCCGTGATACCGTTTTTGTCCTGTGGAGTTTCTGAGTATTCAGGCAGTTCTCTGGTGCATTGCAGCTCGCATACACCAGCACGTGATAACCTAATGATCATCTTGGCCTGGCAGATCATCTCCCTGCTGGTGAGGAGAGGTGTGGGAGATTTTATCAGCTTCTCTGTCTACCGCATAGTGTTTCCAGCAGCTTGATGCTGCTTTGAGCTGAGAGAGGTTTTCATATGTCTGGTGTTTTTACCAGTTTATTGGGGCCTGCCAAAAGCAAGTGTTCCTTAATTGCTACTGGGTCACCTGGCTTGTTGGCTGTCCTGGCATGGCAAGGAAATGGTGGAGCACAGCGCAGCAGCTGCTGTGGTATTTCAGTGGGCCTCTAGCTGCCTTGGATAAAACACCTGTAGCAGTGTGACTCCAGTGTGACTGGGAGAGCTGGTGTGGTCAAAGCCCTGAGGCATTGCTCGTGCCTGTCAACAGGCAGTGTGCTACCAGCCTTCGTAGACATAGTGTCATTGGACTGAGAAGTCTTTCTGCTTGTTAGTACCTCTAGCTGCTTGCAGGACCACTCATCCTGGTGATCTTCCTGGTGGATCCTCCCTCTCCTAGGACAGCTGAAGGCATCAGGAATGCAGTGTATCCCTGCAATATTTCAAAGCATGGAATAGTGAAAGGAGAGAGATGGTTGTTAATTTCCAAGCTCCACAGAGATAGGAAGAGAGGAGTGCATCCAATTAGGAGGTCTGCACAACAGCATCCTGTTTGAGGCAGGCAGTGGGTTGGTGGCATGCCTGGCTGTTTTGGGATAATGCTGCAGGGTACTGGCACACTTGGCTCTTTTCCTCTCTGTCAGGAGATGAAGTACCTTGTGTACACTTAAGTAGCTCCCTGGCTGGGGGCACTTGGGAGTCTTGAATAAATGTGTGTTTAAAACAAAAGAAGAAGAAAGACTAACACCTACTAAAGTATCATATATATGTTTGTCATGTAAACAAAAGCTAAATGTCTGGTAATTTCTAAACTTGCCTCGGGGCAGGCAATGGCACTGGAACCCTGCAGCAGAGGGCTGCCTGCAGGCTTTCTTCACTCCCTGTCAGCTGGCTGCATTTGAACCTCTGCTTTTTGCATTCCTTCTAGGATAAACACCTTCCTGAGGTAAAAAAGAGCGCTACCTGTGTAGGTGTGGGTGGCTTTGATGAAAGGATACAGTGGTGTTGTATCAGAGTATAGTGCCAGGGAGCCAGTTGGCAGATAAGGGTTGCTCAGAAGTCTGTGCTTGCCACCTCCACCTTATGAGACTCTGTGCATTATTAGCTTCCCAATAAAGAGCCAGAGTCAGTCCCTGCTGAGCCAGATGTTTACTGTGCTGCCTGTCAGCTTGTGTCCCTGCTATCAATTCACTTTGGTCTAAGGATAAGTTTATTGCACCCCTTCTCATCTTGCTGTCTGCTCCTAAATATTTTTATGAGAAGTGAGATCCCAAGCACCTTCTGTTTGTTTCTTAAAAGGTTTTTATAGCCTAGACCTGTGGGTGGTGGTTCTTGCCA
Organism: Dasyornis broadbenti; assembly: GCA_013397935.1. Classification (NCBI taxonomy): domain Eukaryota; kingdom Metazoa; phylum Chordata; class Aves; order Passeriformes; family Dasyornithidae; genus Dasyornis; species Dasyornis broadbenti. The sequence goes on along the minus strand of VZRN01003169.1, from coordinate 673,960 downwards.
TCCCTGCCTGCTAACGAAAGCCTTTTGTAAAATCCAGGTTTGGTGGTCAGGTGGTACCACACTTGTTGGATTGAGCCTGTAAAAGATCTTTGTAGAGGAATGAGGGCATCACCTGACAGCTGGGAATAGCTCATGGTTGATCCTGTGGTTTCTTGGGCTTGGAATGGACCTTTTTTCATTGTCTGGGCTCCCCCGGTCTATGTGTGTGCTGACAGGCACAAACAGGGACAAATGTGACTTCAGACTCCCCCAGCATTAGAGGGGCAAGGGCTGGAGGGGTGTGTGCAGGGAGATGCATGTGTTTCATGGGAGTGGAATCCCCTCCTGTGATGATCATTGTCAGTGGGAGGATAAAGCTGGATGCCTTGCTTTCGGGGAAGAGGAGAAAATTCAGAGAGAAGAGGCTTTGATTCTCCTTCCATAGTGTGTTTCTGCACGGGGTGCCTCTGCTCCATTGCCCTCTCTGCCTGCTCAGGCTGGTGGGGCAGAGCTGCTCAGGGTGAAGCTGAGCTCTGGGGACAGTGGTGATTATCTGGGCTTTTTGCTTTGACTGGTGCCTCTCACTGCTCTCTTCTTGGCCTGAATCACCACCGTGTGGCATACCTGAGGCTGTTGGGGAAATGGTTCCTAGATACACGAGGCAGCAGCATGGCAACCCTCCGCCAATAGGCTGGCTGCAGCTTGAAAGGAGAGCTGCCAGCACTGAAGCTCTGTGGCACCCTGTTGAGAGGCAGCACCTTTCCTCTTGCATCTCATCAGCAGTGGCTTCACTTCATGCAGTGAAGAGGAGAGGGTGTGAGCCCTGCCACAGGTAGTGGGGTTCTGTCTCCAGAATGCTCTCCTGGTCACCAGAAATGCTCCGGAGAGCTGAGTGAACTGCAATATTTTCACCTCTCTGGTGTGCAATTACTTGTTGGGTGCTAATAAACAAATATGTTGTAATTTGATGATGCATTGGTGATGCCCTTGGTGGCAAAGGAGGGAAGGAGTAGGGAGTACAGTGAAGGTTTATAGGGCCAGGCTTGCCTGTGCTGTGCTGTGGGTTTGCAGTGCCTGAAGGCAGTGGTTTAGGAGTATGCCCTGAACTGGGGATGAAGAATGGCTTGAATCAAAGTAGGCTTCATCAGGATAAACTTCTATCAAGTATTCCTTGCAGAATTCTTGTAACCAGGTTAATCAATTCAGCAATTCTAGTGTATATAAATGATCTCTCTCAGTGTCTCACTGTGTTATAGAAGTCTGTACGTTGGTCTTTTTGGAAACTGAGTAAAGCTTAATTTTAAAACCTGTGTTAACAAAGTGGTAATGCAGATATTAAATTACCCACAAGTGAAAAATCTGATAAATACAGGTCCAGACTTACGCCTTTGTTACACTGGGGTAAATCCTGTGGAAAGTCTGTTTAAATGGTTAGGCTTCCTTTGGATTTAGGCTAATGGAACTGAGATCATATCTCACATCTGGCTGCTTTTGCCCTCTTAGATCTGTCCTCTTGCTAAGACTGTCTGCTCTAAAGAGTCTGTCTGGGCAGTGTTGGGTAATTCTACAAAGCAGTCGAGTGTAGTGTGAGCAGGATGAGAGGTGAGATTTGTGTGGAAACTGTGGGTGATGCTCAGTGCTGATGAGCTTAGGAATATGCTGGAAGCTGTAGTTTGGATATATCTTAATGCAGTGGTCGGGTATTCAACAGTGAAGCATTAGTGCAGTGGTTCTGAATGGCTCTGATGTGATATTGGGGGAAGGAATGCATTCAAACTTAGGCTTGTCCTAGGTGGACGCAACTTCCCTTGGATTAAGGTGAGCTCTTTTGTGTGGGGTCCAAGAGCTCTTCTACAGAAAATTGCACATTACTGTACAGATGAAAAAAAGCCTCTCACTGACAGCAATTCCCAGTAAAAGTGACAGGGAGCTAGTCTGGCACCTGCAGTTCTGAGGGTGCAGGGAAGGCAAGAGGAGCCTGCTGAACTTCTGCCAGGAGCAGTAGATGCTGCTAGTTCCCAAATTGGAATTGCCTGCCAAAGCTAGAGTCCTCCTGAATGCAGTGGGGATGTCCATGTGCATGGATGCCTTGTTAGTGGTGAGGCTAATGTTTCTGCAGCTGGTGGAAGAGAAGCACTGCAGGGTGCCTGTACAGCACATCTCATCGTAAAGCAGATCTCTGTTTTCAATGCAAGGAATCATATACCTTGAGGTTTTATCTTTCTCTTCAGTGACCGTAAGAGGCTTTGATGTGTGTAAGTTGGATGTGCGGAAAAGCACCCTAGACATGCCCTTATGAGTTTGAGCAATTTGTATTTTCTCTAAAAATAGCTTTCTCAAAATGATATGGTCAGTTTAGCTTTGATATTATGAGGGAATTGTTAAGGAGCTAGATCACAACATTTTAGGTTCATCTAGATTTTAGATGTTGGTGAAGCAGCCCTTTAAACAGTCAGTGGTGAGGTTTAGGCCTCCTTGGAGGTCTCCAAATACAGATTGTGTCTATGAAATTAGAAGAGGTACAAAATTAGAGGTAGGTGTTGCCATCTTAAATCTAGGGGAATGCTTAGAAATGTATTTAATCCTAAAACTTTGAGCTGATTACTTTGCCGAGAGATTCAATAATGGAAAAAAAATTAAAGTCGAATGGTGATTGCTTCAGTAAACTTCCAGATCCAACTTTTTGAATCAGTTTGATACCTTTTCAGATAGGTTATACTTTTTCATATGTAGTGATTGTCTTTTACATTGATTTAATTCACCTAGTGTGCATGAAGAATAGAGCTTTTAATTAAATGTGCAATTAATTGTAAGAAGTTTTCTATAAAAATAATAACAAAATTTTCCTTTGTCTCCAAATACTGTTCCTATATATGACAGACAACATTCTCTCCATCATAATGCCTTAATTTTTTTTTTTGTGTAGCAGTAGAATTTAGTGAGGAGAGCTTGGATGATGCAAAGAACCTTCTTCAGGCAATCTCCTCGTTTATTAGAGATGCAAATGCTTATATAAAAGGACAGCTGGTGTGTGACCTTGTTAGAGAAGACATACTATGGGAAAGGTAAGTGCATTTCCTGTGTCTTAAAAGATTGTGATTATGTGAGCAGTAGTTTGCTGACAGGCTCAGAGGTTCAGTTTGAGAAGCAGGGCAAGAACTAAGCAGCAATCCTCCCTCCCAGCCCTCACTGTGGGCAGCTTTTTTTTTTAACTCTTTTTGTAGCCAGCTGCTTTTTCTCATAGTCTGCTACACTCAGTTCATTGTGTTTTTAAAATCTGTGTTATTTATCCAGTGTGCCTGCCCTAACACAGGCATCCTTGCCTCTCATGAACGATGTAGAAGGCAAAGCTGTGGTGGTTGTGAGGCTCCCCAGTTCATAAGTAGAGCTGGACATTAGTAACTGGAGAAGAAAGAGGATGACTGAAGAGTCACACGCCTTGGGCTCTGTCACTGTGGTGTGCAGAAGAGGAGAGAAGGGACTACTGAGAGATTGGCAATGGGCAGGGATGTCACAGGCAAAGAAGAAATTACAGTCGTTGTGACCCTGACAATGGTGAGGAGAATCCTTTGGAGTCCATTACGAAAAGCAGATCATCTTCAGGATTGAGATGTGCTGTGTGTGGGATGCCAAGCTGAGAGCAGGAGCATGGTGCTCTGGAGTCAGGGTAGGAGGAGCATTGAGTGCCCTGAAGCAAGGTTAGTGCAGGCAGCTCTGGGCTGTAGAATCAGGGGAGAAGGTCTATGCTGCAGAGGTGAGAGGCAACTTTGCTGTGGCTCAGGCACCTTGCTTTTGGGGAAGCTTGTTGCTATGCTGGCTGAGGGTTGCAAGGGGCACTGGAGCATGTTACAGGGAACTGGAGTTGAATTAACTAGCTGTGGTATTTGGCAAAAGCAAATCCTTCAGCAGGAGGCTGCAGGAGATACGTTGGTGTGAGATATAGCTGAGAGGCATGAGGAAGTTGAAATGGATAGTCAGTAGGGGATGTGTGGGAGGGCACAACTTGTGTATCCCTAGGTGTAAAAACAACCAACATGAAACAAAGCTCTTATTGTTAATTAGCAAAGTGTTAGATACTCAGTGAAGATGGGGAAACTTGCAGGCAAGAGTGTTGGGAGGGATGAATTAGGACAGCAGCCATCTGGTATCTGAGGGGAGGTAGGCATTGTAGGCTAAACCATTCAGAAACAGGCAAAATAAGGCCCAGGAGAGCCCCGGGGATGCTAGGATAGCTTGAGGTTCCCCAGCTAACTCTGCTCCTTGAACTTCCTTGGGTCAATGCTGTGCAGCTCTGGTTCCCCTGGCTGTGTACGGGAGCCCGCTGTCAGCAGCTGTTTGTAGCTCCCCATTTATTCCTGCTGCTCTCCTCATCTCCCTGTCCAAGTGGCTGCAGCTGGTGGTACTGGTGGCACTGGTTCTGTGGTGATCAGTGCTGGTTGCCCACTGGCTTTTGGTGCTGTTACACGAATGGTGCTGTTACACTGGACCTTTCCATCTGGGCCATGGTGAGTGGAATCCCTTGGGATTGTGTTTGGACTCTCCTGGGAAATGAGGAAGCAGTACTTGGTTCTGAGTTGGATCCTAACAACAGGGCTCTTGGCCAGCGCCAGGACAGCTTTCTTGTCAGGCACGGGAGTGCTGCCTGTGACGTGGCTTTGGAAGAGAAGCATGCTGTTAGCATGATAAATGGGCTGCTGAAAAAAAAAAAAACAGAACTCAGTAAGATCTTTGATGTGCTTAATATCAACCTCATTTTCCATCTGTTTTTAAATGATTAAGGCAAACTTTGCTCTGTTGTTGTTGGCTCCTCTGATTAACCATGTATATTCATTGAATGGATGTAACATTTAGGATTTTGACATGCATCAAGTTTTTCCCTTCGCAGCTGAAAGATGTATTCTCCCTGACCAGTGTAACACTGCCCTTCACAGGACAGCTGGGAAGGAGATGGCAGTGTCCTTTCAATTACTCCCTCTGGCTGAATGGCTGATGAATTCAGCATACTGCTGGCATCTTGTGTGTCTTATCTTAAATGTTACCTTTTCTTCTTGAAGGCTAGCCAACACAAAAGTAACCGTGAAGGCTGCGTTTGCAGATGACTTTGACACCTCCAGGGCTGTTGCAGCAATTATGGACCTCATTCACCATGGCAACAGACAGCTTAAGGCTGTTACTAAGGTAACCCATTAGGATACAGAGATCAGAAAATGACAGCTGTCCACTGTCCTACTGCTTAATGCAGACAGATTAGTTTATTGTTCACGTAAGAAACCAGCAGAAACAAAGCTCCATAAATTGTTGACCTTAATGGAGCCCATTTGTCCTGACTCTATCACAGAAATTGTGTGTGGCTATTGTTTTGTGCTTCGTTGTGTCCAGAGGATGTTTCTTTCCTGCTGCCCTCTATTATTTATACCTAAGGTTTTTGAAAGGCCTGAAGCTTTTGTGACATGCTGCTAATTTTAATGCTGGTTCTGTGTTCTTACCCTGCTTCTTTGCTTAATATCCATGCACAGAAATTAAGCTAAATTGGGAAGTGGGGGGGGGGTCACTGCTGCAGGGGCTTTAGCTGGCAGCCCCAGGGTACACTGGGCAGTCATGGTGGTGAGTTCAGCCTTGGGGACTGAGTGGTTTCTGCTGTCAGCAGACTGTAACTGTGGCATCAGCATTCCTGCATGAGTCTGTCTTCAGATGGCCTTTGGCAAATTAAGACTCTGTTAAGATCTCTCATGCTGACAAAAAGAAAGCATCTGGTAAGGACAAGAGTTGAGCAGTAAATACTATCTGAAGCGCTTCTGGGTTCTCCATTTACCAACAGCTCCCTTTGTCACTCGAGGAGAGCACCTCAGCCATGTTGCTGTGCTCCTTGAGTGCTGGTGTCATCATGTTCACCATGTTTGTGTGGTAAAATGTTGTGTACATGGTAATAACTGGTTTTAAGAGAGAATTATCATGTTGGTTTAGAAATCCTGCCTCCCTCTGGTCCCTCCTGCCTCCCTCTGTTTTGGCATTGGCTTTAAATTCTTTCCTTAGCCTTGTTTATACAAAATGACTCTCTGAGCGAATCCGTGACCTGAAGCACTTTGCAGCAGGGATGTGTAATGTCATTACCACTCCTAGATACAATTACCCCCATTTTGTCAGTCACTGCTCATTCCCCCTGAATTCCTCCTCTCAATTGTTTCGTTGAGAGTGGGGTGGGGTATTTGTGGGGCAGCAGACTCGAGTTCCTGGTTGGGGTGGTGGAGCTTTTCTGGGTGCAGCCCAGTTGTCTGGAGTGTTCCCTCTTTCTGGCTGTGAGTGCAGTTTTTCTCCTTAAGAACTGTGAGTAAATCCATATAACTACTTACTCCTCTCTTTAACCTTCATGCCGTTCTTACCTTGGATGGCACACTCCTGTTCCTTTCTCTCAGTGGTCTGCTCCAGCTCCTCCCAGTTCAGATCTTCCTATACATTTTAGACTATGGCTTATCTCAGGCCCTAATGAAGATGTCAGATAAAATCCGGTACCAGCTGCTGATTTGCTTGTGCATGTCATCACTCTTATTTTTTAGGCAAGAGTTAGTCCCTTAAATTGCTCCTCAGTCTGTTATTTAATCTTTATTTTATTGCTGGTGCTACCAGGGCATGACAAAATGCCATATGCTATCTCAAAGCAATCTCCACATGGATCAAATCAGTAAGATACTCAAAGAATTATTATTTTTAAATCTTTTCTATTATAGGTGTCCATGAATCTGGGATTTTGTTCTTTTTATTTTGTTTCCGTACACACAGCCCTTTCATGGCCAGAAGTGCTATTTTTAGTTCTAATTTACTGCACACATGTAATGCATGGCAGCTTCACACATCTCTTCTCGCTGCGCAGGCTGGTGATAAGCTCTCCCTTTCCTCGTTTACTTAAATCCCTTCCCTTTGTGCTGTGAGGTGCTTTTATATTTCTGTAAGATTGCCTGTCTGGGCAGGTGTTCCTGTGGAGGTAGATCTGTATAATTAGTAACAGTTTTCCCTTGTGGCCTAGGCTGCAGAGTGATGTTGGGTTCTGTAATATATATTGACTGGACAATCTCTTTTGAGTGTTTTCTAAACAGGATACTGGATCTCCTAGAAGCTCTGTTGTGTATGGAAGCATTATTTCCTATATAGAAGGCTTTTTCAATGCCCTTGGGATGTCCTTTGGAGAAAGACAGGTAATGAAATATCTCTTCAATGTGTTTTAGTATATGGTAGCAGGCCCAGTGTTTTGTTTCATAGAATGCTTTCTGAAAGCATCAGATGTAACGAAATTATTTATGGTTTTAGTAAACCTTTCTGCCCCAATTGCAGTTTCTCCTGTGATGTTTTAGGAGAGCATGTGAGCAGGTGGAACAAAGCATGGGCTTTTTAGTTCTTGGAGGTACTCCCGTGTGACTTCTGCACCAATGGGGCTGTGGAAATGAAAGACTGAGGAATGACACAAGAAAAAGTGAGCTTTGGAGGCCTTTAAATTGTCCTGTTATGTGTCTGGCTTTCCCCTAGCTTTTCCTCTTTTTCCTGATGGTTGCATCCAGACTGGCTTTGATTGCAAATATTTGCAGTTGTGAGGGGTCCTACTCCTCTGCAGAAAGCCAAGGAAAGGGGCTGCTCTGCCTTGAGCCATGGTGGAGTGTTGGGAGGGGAGGACAATGGGTTGGGAATGGGGCCATTACATAACTTGTTCTTGGAAAGATAGGAATGGGGAGGGGTAAAAAAAAAAGAGAGAAAAGCTCAAAGCAAAGTACTGAACAGGAAACAGAGTCATCAGTATGGAGGTGATACCCTGATGTATGGAAGCGGAGCATTTATAACAACACAAGTGTTGGAGAATAGCAGAGAATTTGCTCCTCTCCTGCTCAGATATGGAGCTGAATGCAAAGAAGTGGAAAACTTTCTGAAGAGAAACTGTTCTGCAAAAATTTATTTTGGGGAGGGGGAGAAGAGAGTAAGAAAATGTAAATAACATTTTTCATTCTTTGAAAATCAGGCAGTATAGTGGTAAATGCATTTATTTAGTTTGCCTCCATGGATTTTCTCACAAAATTTCTTTCAAAATAGTGGCTGGATGTGATTTGGCTGTGTGTTACTCCTCACAGCCTGTGGTTTGCGTGTTATTTTTTAGTGGTGTACTAAACACATTTTTTTGTAAGTTGTGTGGCCAAGTCATTCCTCCAGATTCTGGGCTGTCTGTGTACAGGTGAAACAAGCTGAAACAGTTTTGCTGAAACAAGTATCTGAATGCTTTTCTTTCTTGTAGGCTGTGCTAGTCCTCTGTGGCAGGAGGATCAGCAGAAGATGCTAGTCTGAGATAAGCAGTAAGGAAGGGGCAGCTCATCAGACTCTTCTCTGTTCCTATGCTCTTTCAGCTTTCAGTAAATGAATCTGTCAAAATCTTCAACAGAAAGGTCCACGGGTTACCACAATTTAGTAAATAAAATAGTGTAGGGATTATTCCCTGACCCTGAGACCAGGCACAACAGCTCAGCATCCAGCATTTCTTGCCCCTTAGCCAGGTAGCCCCAGGCATGTAGCTTGCCAGGAGCAGCCCCTGACCACAGTGGGTTCCTGTGTGGGAGAGGGCTGGCTGCCCTGGACACTGCTGTGCTGACAGTGGGGAGGATACAGAGAGCAGAGTTTGGGCCCCCTCATTTAGATGTTTGCACGTAGCCTGTGGCTCTGTCTTGCTCCTGGGCTGGGATTCATCTCAGCTAATCAGCCTTACAGTCTAATGTAGCTGCCTGTGCTTCTGAAGTCATCGGTGGGGATGCTACGGAATGGCTCATCTCAGTCTGTTGCTTGCATACAATAAGACCTCCTGTCTCTCTCTGCTTTGGCAAGAGAAGATCTTATCCACAGGGAAGTAAGATGAATCCATCTGGAAAGGTGATGAGTGAAAACCATCGTGCCTGATTTAGAGCTGGGAAGCTTTTGCTCTGCCAAAGACTGCAGAGTGCTGAGTGTATTGCAGGTGCAGCTGGGGCCAATCTGTGGAGTAAGCAAGGGCCAAATTTCCATTTAAAGCTGCCTACAAGCTCTTTGGATTGGTTAGTGCCGCAGGAAAAGAAATTTGATATCAGCCCTGAGAGGCTACACAGTGTTTTATGTGGAAGTCAGATTGGTGCATCTCCTAAAGCTGCTCCTCATTTTGAAGGCTCTCACTCCAGTAGGTGCCTGGTTTCAGCTCTGGCAGTGGTTGTTTGTAGAGGCATTTTTCTTGGCTCCCATCATGACTATCCGTTCTGTATTTAAGTATTTATCCTGCCACAGGTTATTATGGAGCATTTCTGGCTCTTGTATTTATCACCTTCTTCAATCTCATAAACCTTTCCTTTAGTATGGTTACATGTTCTGAGAGCTTGGGGATTCACTGCATTTCACACTCTTATCTTCAATAGCTTCCCCCTCACCTCCTCCTCCTCTTTGTTTGTCAGTGACCTCTGAAACACTGCTCCCTTTCGCTTCCATCCTGCTGTTTGGTGACTAAATCCAGTCTCCTCTGGCTTTAATTACTCAGCTGCTCTTCCACTCCCAGCTGATGTTGGTGCCAGGAGCTTTGCCCCTGGCCTTGGTGCGCTTTGTGCTCCTGCTCTTGTGTCTTAGTGATAAAACAACGCAGTGGTATTCTCTTGTTTCTTGGATGTTTGTCCTTTTCCTCCCCCTTGGGACTTTGCCTCTAATGAAAAACAGGGATAGTCTGTGCCAAGAGTGAGACCAGGAACTTGGTTGTGCCAGTGCTGAGGAGTGGCCTTCCTCTTCAGCTGACTTCCAAGCTCCCATCCTGGCAGCTGTTGGAGCAGGAGTCTGTAGGAGGAGTGAGTCTGTTCCTTTCCTGAGGCTTTGACCAGCGAGACTCCTGCCAAGCCAGAGGAGGCCAAGGAAACTCGTGGGTGGCTGAGGGGAGGAAGGAGCTCGGCTACAGCCAGGAAACACCCACGCCCTGCATGCAGTAGCTGCTGCTCCGTCAGGGTTTTTTGAGTGGCTGAAACTTTGGGTAAGGTGGATCAGATGAAAGTTCTGTGGATTTGGGGAGGGTTTGTGTAGATGAAAGGAGAAAGGATAGGACATACTTGAGACTTAGAGCCAAAATACTTACTTTTCCTGCTTTGTGTTGCCTGAAGGAGGTCTGGAGCTCAAAAACAGAGTAAGGGGCTGATGTATTCTCTGTTTTTGGACTTCTGCAGCCAAGGAACTGTCTGAACTGGTGGCTAGGCTTCCCTTGCTATGTTGGATTACTGTTGCCAGGTCTTTCTGTCTGATCCCTTTTTAAGTTATGCACGCTTCTGGCATCTCAGAGGTTTCCTGTGACAATGAGGTCCCCACTTGGGTTATGCAGCATATTATGTTCATGTGAGAGCACTCTGCTCCAAGATAAATGCTTTCTTGTGTGGGAATTGCTGAACTACTTCTAAGTGTGGCTCCACTGCAACTTTTTGTCCAGCATTAGTGAGATAATGACATTTTAAGCCTACCAATGGAAGATGCACAACCAAGAGAGGTGATAAGGCCTCACATTGCTACGGAGATGAGTTGATTTTTTTTTTTTTTTAGTATTATTCTCAGATGTTTGTAATGCACCCTGTTTGGTCTCTAGGTGGCTGTGGGAGGAGACAAGTCTGCAGTACTGTCCAGTGTCATTGAAGAGCTGGTGAGGTTCCGCACAAAGGTCCGTCATTACGCACTGGCTCTGCCGGAAGCAGCAGACGCTGTGCCAGTGGAGGGTGCAGTGGGAGCCGAGGAACCCAAACAGGAGCAGAAGGAGAAGAGGAAGCAGTTAATGCAGGAGAGAAAACCCCTCTTGGAGGCTTGTGACAGTCTGCGTGGAGACCTTGCTGCCTTTGGAATCCACATAAAGGTAGAAGATGGTAACCCTCTTTGTGAGACTCTCAGTCACTTTTTAAGACAACACTTACTTTTGTCCTTCATTCCCCTTCAGCAGCTTGTGGCGTTGTGCCCTGCTCCCTCTGTGAGTGCAGTAGCAGAAGGTGGAAGTCATCCCTTGTCTGGCTGTACTGCTACCTTCTCTTCTACTCCCCCTCAGCCTTGTGTCTCCATGTAAGCCACTGAAAATCTCATAATATTCAGAAATCCCTAAGTTGCTGAAGTTCAATCCAGAAGGAGGGGTGTGGGTAATGTGTGCAGTCTTTAAAAAGATTGCAAAGGAACTGGGAAGTAAACTGATACAACTTGTGAAAAGAATGCCTTCCCTCTGCCCTCCCCACACTCCCCACCAAAAATAAGTCTTCATGAGGAAACTTCTTCCATCTTCAGCAGCTTCATTCCCAACTGTTCCTGAGCCACAAGGACTTTGCCTGTTTCCTGTACCGGTCCCGTCTCCATCTTGCTTTCTACTTTTAGCCTACACCTAATGCCAGTGTTCTTTTCCATTATCTCAGTGGCATCTCTGGCTCGAGAGAAGGCCCTCTATGGCATTACTGCCTCCTCCTGGTTCCAAGGAGCTGCATTACTTATTTAAAGTGCTGCTTCCTAAGTTCCTCTTGGTCACTGCCCTTTTCACCTCTGCTCCAGCCATTGCTGAGTCAGCATTGCTTCTTGCACGCGGAATAATCCTCAACATTCTCTCCCTCAATCCAGTTTATGCTGCTCATTTTTCCTTTGCTTGGGAACTGATCCTGGCAAGTCTGGTTCCATCATTTTACCAGTGGGAGGATGGAAAACACAATGACATCAGGGAGTGACAGCACACATCCGCTCCAGCTGCTGAACGTGCGGGCTGTCAGTTGTCAGCGCTCCTGTTAAAGCAGAGCGTGGTGGGCTCTCCCCTACTCTCGGATGAAAGCGAGCATGCCGACACAAACTGGGGCGAGGGCCAAAGTGTGGTGGTGGTGCTGAGTGACAGCTATGAAAGGAAAGGGAAGCTGGAACATCTGCTTCCTTTAACTTGTTTGTAAATCCTCACTATGCTCATCCATCAAGCAAGTTTGCAAATCCAAACAACTGGGCTGAGACAAAAGTCTTCGAGAAGCAGCCTGCCTTTTCATCTATTGGAAAAATGCTGCAGCCCCACCTCCATCCTTTTGCAGATTTGTTTTGGTTTGTTTTCAAAGGGATTTACATTTGAAAACCTCACAAATTAGTCTGAGCCAGGATTCAAACCATTCCATTTATTAAAAAAAAAAAAATAATCTGAAGCCCAGCATAATCAGTCCCAGAATAGATTGCTCCAGAAGACAAAGCACACATGTACTTCCGAGTACACACAGCCAGCATCCAAAGTTGAACTCCTGCTTTTTTTGCTGGTTCTGTGGAAGTATCTGAAGGTGTGCTGTGAAGTTTGCTCACGCCTTGCTTTTGCAAATCCCAAAGAGTCCTGCAAACTGAGTGATGCAGCTCTGCAGTTCCTCATGCAGGCTCACCAAAGCACATGTGCAACAAGACATGGCCTTACACAAAGCAAAGCTCTCCCCACCCTCTTGCTCATCATGAGTCTACCTGGCTGGGTCAGCTGATGCCAAAAATGTCACGGTAACACAGCATCTAACGGGTCCTGCTTGCTTAATAAGTGCTTGAGAAAGTTACTTGAATTTCACGTTTCTACCCAGCCTCACATTTCCACAAACATTTTGAGCCTCATGCTGTGCACACATTAATACCTCTGCCAACACACTGCCCTCTGTCACACAAGGCTCAAGTAAGCCAGCAGCTTCTCAAGTCCAGGAGGAAAAGCAGTAGAGCAGAGGAAGCAGACAAGCCTCAACTCCACCCAGAGCAGACTAGGAATCCCCCTGGTTTGAGGCAGGGCAGGGAAGGGGTGGCTCAAGTAGAAGCTTAATTTCCTTAAAAATCAGCTTTGTAGAAAAGGTAATTTCTCCTTCAGGTTCTAGTTTGTGGTTTCTCTACTCTGGTTCCTTCTCTTAGGTTGCTCAATGCAAAGGATGTTGGCTGAAGGTACATAACTCGCAACAAACTGATGAAAAAAAAAAACGTGTCTTGTCATTATAGCATGCTTGGAAGCTATGCTACTAAGTGAAATGTAGTAATTGGGTATTTATGTATCAGAAAGTTTATGTTTTTATGTAAAAAAAAAGATTCAACATTGTATTCTAGCCTCTCTCATGAGTCAGAGCTCGTGGAACATTGTCATATTTCAATGTTCAGGTTAACTTTTATTGTCAACCATTGCAGTCAAACAGCTGGTTCTAAATTGAATGTTCAATTTGACTGTAATACTGCCTTTCAAAAATATGACACTATCACATTACAGATACTAAAATCAACAGGCTTCTGTCCCGAGTTCAGAAGATCAAACATGTTCAGCAATACATTTTTATGTATTGACCATGTTTTTCTGTGGACATGAGCTGTTTAAACTTGAAAATGTGATTGCTTGAGTTGAGCAGAAGCTACTCATGTGAGAGGCTACACCCCTCTGCAGCATTCCACACTGAAGAGGTGACATTTCTACTGTGTATTTCTCCCCTCTGAGCTGGGAAAAAATGCCTAGGTTTGTTTTACGGCTCTGAGCATTATTAGTAGCAGTGGCATTCTTGTGAGATTGTGTTGCCACCTCTTTTGCCCAACTGGACCAATAGCTTTGCTGAGTGAATCTTGGTTAAAAACCTGTGATCCAGACTGGTGGGACTGACCTTACTTTTTCTTACAGGATAGAGCTGCTGTTTCAACCTGGGAAATGGTGGAAGGAGGAGGGCAGACAGAGAAGCAGACTGAGAAAAAAAGCTGATCCTTCATCCCTGGACTTGGTTTTTATTTCAGCTACTTTGGCAACTGTTGTAAATACTAATTCTTTCAAAATAAAATCTGTTGAACAGAATGGCTAAAATCGATAGCATATAATTTGAGCAAAACTGTTGGCGCTACTGCTTGGTAAATAAATACAGATCTTGCAGCACAAGTAGTGGAAGCATCCAGAATGCAGGGCAGCACGGGTGCAGCTGCACTGACTTACACAGAAATGGGTCTATTCCACTGCAGGAACTGCTCTCTGTGATCTGCCCCCGCCCCCTGTTGTGCTGACCTGACCCAGAATGTAAACATAGGGAAGGCAGAGACAAGAACTTAAGCCTGTCTTTAGGGTGAAAACGCTTAGTTTTGTGCCTGTTGGTTTAACAATTCTGTTCCTCTCAGACATAGTAGTGGGGGATACTTTTAGCCTTGAAGTATTTCTTTATTGCAGTGGTGCTAGTTTGGTCCCGTGAAACCTTTACCTGTAACGTGATGGTATCCAGTTACCTCTAATGCTTGGTATCTTCAGTTTGCTGTGCACAGAATACATGGAGATTCATTGGCATGGGGAGCACAGCACATTCAGGATCGCTCCAGAATTGGGAAGATAAAATTAGTATGTTCAGTTACCTTTTTACCTGTTCAGTTACCTTTTTGCTGGCTCTGACTGCTGTGGCTGTGGGCAGAGGTGCGAAAGCCTCTGTTACATTTGAGGTGACCTGTGTTCTTGGGCCTGTGTTGATACGGGGCTGGCACTTACCTGGTACTTACACTTCCTTTAGTTCAATTTATCAAAACATAAAAACCAAGAATGTGGGTTCATCTACAAGGCACTTGTGTGATTCACATTTTCATAGTATCTGTTCGAAAGGATGAAGGTTTTCTTTTATACTGTTGAGAAAAAAATGTGTAGCTATTTTCCTGCTCCCTTTCTCCATTATCCGAACTTCCAGAGAAGACTGGGGTGTCTCTTCATCAGCACTGGGGCAGGTGCTTATTTGACATAGCTGGTATTGTACATTTGCTGGAGACAGTGTTGTTCTAGCAAAATACAGTGAATAGTGAGCAGGCAGCTCAGCTGCTGTGTGAAATGGGATTGGCACACATCAAACAAAGTCCAGTCAAATTGCTATTATTTTTATTTCCTACCAGAAGAAACTGCTACATTTCCAGAATGTTTAAAAATTGTAACAATTTGTATACATTAGTGAATAACAGAGTTACAACTTCTGTGTAGCTTTAAAACCAACACCGCAGGTTGAAATCAGTACCGAGCTCTGTTAATTGATTGACTTCGCCTACAAATGTCATTTAGATTATACCACTGATGTTCTAATTACAAGAAAAAATTGCTCATTTTAAAGGAAAGGCAGTAGCTGTTTTAAAATCAGTTTTAACTTTCTGATTTCATTTAAAAGTAGTCAGGTTTCTCAAATACTTTTAAGGGGGGGAAATAATAGCTTGTTTCCCCAAAGATGTGCAGTTTTCAAAACTGCTTGAATTAAACACTAAAACCTCATTTCTTAAGAGTAGTCTGTGAACCCTCATAAAGCAACACAAGCAAACACTTAAAAACCTATTTTAAAAATAGGTAACTGGTTTCAAAAGAAAAAAAAAATGCATCAGGGTGAGGTAGTAGTCACAGTGCATCCAGAAAAACCAACTCTAAGAGCTGAAGGGAAATATTTGGAGCAGCCTTTCTGATGCTGGGTGTTTTCTGCAGGCAGCTATTGCAAGGAATGAGAAGAGAGTTGACTGGTCTGTGAGACACCACATTCCAGTTGAGAGCACTGCGAGAGTGGCTGTGCTGAACACGTAACATCTGCAAAAACTGGACACGTTATGTGCTTGTTTCAGCACTTTTAATGAGCAGAAACACTTGGAGCTGGATTGGAGGTTCAAGGGCAGTACCCACGTAAACTTACTTTGCATGAACTTGCCTCCCTTTCCACTCTGGTTCAATCCCTACAAGCTTTGACTAAATCTCCAAAAATTTAAGGAATAATCCTGTGCAAAATCCCACAAAAGTTCGGCTTTATACCTAACGCTTGCCTGCCCTGCCAGTGCACCAGATCAGTGTGGCCCTGGTAGTGTCCTGTCTGTCCTGCAAAGATCAAGCAAAAGCCTCTACACTTTTTGCTCTAAAAACTCCTGCTTTTTGCAGTACTAAGTACTGCACCTGAAGCTCTAACACCAACCACCCTTTTTCTGTTCCTGCCTTTGACTTGCAGTGTACGACTACCTTTTGTTCCTCCAACTTGTATTCCCACTGGCTCATCGCTATCCACTTACGGATCCGTGTGCTGGTCTGCTCTGAGCTCTAACCCACGAGGCAACTGGAGTTCTAAAAGCACTTCACTCTTCCATGATCACTGAGTCTGACCAGTTCTGATGGGTATCATTGAGTTTCTTGCCCTACCTAGTACCTCTCCAAATGATAATTTCACAAGTTTATCGTATTGAATTCCACATGAGTCAAGACCAGATAAAGAAACAGAAATTTCTTTTTCAGGTAAGGCTAATTGTTGTTTAATGAATTTTACTGCTAAGATACCTATAGTATATCTTTATTCTGTCAAGGGGGAACCTTTTAAAAAAATAACAAAACAAGACATTATAGGAAGGGGTGCCTTGTCCAAGTGAATGCTGCCTCTAGGACCAGGAATGGGAAAAGGCAACTAATTACATTCAAAATCTACAGCAACTCTCATGCATTCCCTTTCCAAAGAGGCTTACCTTTTGCTCCTTACTATACTAGCATGGCAAAAAATGAAGTGCAATAGCTAATTCTAGACAAAGGATCTAAGAATGACAAGTGACAACCTTGGTGCAATCCAAGAAATTCAGTTGAGCTGGTGGAAGAATTTTATCTAAAGATCAAGTGCATTTTTTTTTGCTGTTCACACTTTAGTTATTGCTCAATAACTATCAAAAAGAACAGAGGAATACTTTCAGTTTAGTTTTATTATATTATAACAGATCTGCAACTACAGCTTATTTCAGCCAAAACGTTTTTGTATTCCAAACTCTTAAAAAATATCTACATTAATCATATTTTTCTATTCTTAAAAATAAAAAATATCTACCTAACATACCAATGCTGCTACAGCACTTGAAAGGGTGCATTATGTAAATTCTACGGTACATGTAATTACTCTTGCAGTCATTGTTCTTCCTTTTCTTCTTCTCTGCTGCTTTGGCTTCAGGTTTCAAAAAGTTTGTTAAAAGCTGTTCCAACTTCTGAAACCATGTCAGAGGCTGTCATTGAACGTCCGAATTTTTGAAAGGCTTGGTGGTTAGACTGCCTCGTGAGAGAGCAAGCTCCAAATGCAGCCACTAGAAAGGGATTTTGACTAAAAGAAAAAAACCAAAAAAACAACATTATAAAGATAATCTGAATACTTCTGTGCAGTTTATAAGGCAGTGGACATCGTCTTTGCACTCATACGTGTTTGTCATCATTACCAGCAAGGCCTCTTAAGCAAACACTTTCTCAGACTCTTGTGCTGCAGAGCACCTTTGTCTGATTTTTTTTTTTTAACGAATACTTCAGTACCCATGGCACAGCATATGACAGAGAAACACCACCAGGGCCAAAGCATGCAAAAGGACAACAGGCTTAAAAAGTGGGTAAGGTGTTCCATGTCTAATTTTACTGATGTGAAGCTTCATCCTTTCCTTCAGAGAAGACCAAAGTTTCACCTGACAGCCTTTCAACCCCGTGTCCTCTCCATTTGCTGGGTAACTCCATTTAGTTTTGTCTTGCAGGGGTGGGGGAAATTCGTGGGAATGCATACAAGAGACGATTTTCAACAGGGCCATAATGACTGCTCCAGGGCCTTCACTAGATCAGCTTAAAAGGGGTACAGTGGCAGGTGCAGACCACAACAGAAGTTAAGGCACACTGTTGTAATGCCTCCTGCACACTTACAAAATACCCAGGAGTGTACCCAGACCCAGACCTCTAATGCTGAACTTCTGGAGAAGCCAGCACAGTCCAGAGCCACCTCCACCTGCAGAGCACCTTTGCACAGGCTGGGCCATGGGCATCACCTCTGCTGCCTTAAAACAGAAAACAACTGCAGAACAGTTTAGCAGCCAGCGCTGGGCTCAGGTTCTGGCTGATCAAAAACCTCAGAAAGCTCAGCCTCAGCTGAGCATTGCTGCCTGTAAGACACTAAGGACCTCCTGACTCCTCTGCCAAGTGAGAGTTTTGTGAAGAATCCCGATGTAAAACACAGGCAAAGCAGGACATGACTTCCTATTAGGCGTTACCTAAGCAGAATTTCCAGGTACTCAAACAGGTGTATGAGTATTTAAGCCACCCTGAGAGTTAATCTCGGATGCCCAAATACTGCTCTGAAACAAGAGCTGTGCACAGGCTCCTGGGCTCAAGGCAGCTAAAGCACCACACTCCGAAGACATCAGCATCCTCTCTACTTAAGTGAGCAATCATACCTACTGTACCATTAGCACCCTGAAAGCTAGAGTAATCTCAGGGTTTGAAAATCTCTCTGTACAGACCCATTTTGAAATGCCAGAGCCAGGCACAAGGTGGAAGGACTGGCTAGACTGCCTGCAGTGCAGTCTCCAAGCGGATGCCCTGACTCACTGAACCCAAAAAGCTCCCCTTTCCTGCAACACACGAGGTAGGCAGGATTGGTAGAGCAGGTGTCTGTGAAGGGTCACCTGAACACCACTGCAGGAGACACAATGCACTGCTGATGCCAATTATACTTTTCTTTCATCTATAAAATAAAAGTTTTCGAGCAAGCTGTTTGGAAAAGCTACAGGAGCTCAAGTCAGGAGAGCCTGGAGAACACGTGCTGTGTTTGCTAATCTCTCCAACAATTTAATACTGCTGTGTTGTACCCCATGCAAAAATGAAGTCACTCTTTTAATGACTTGAAACAGAATTCCTCCTTTAGTGGCAGCTGCAACTTCAGACACCCAGAATGACAAAGGAAACCAATATGGTGTATGTTAGATTTCAGAATTTTGAGATCTGGTTCAACTTTTCCCTCATTCCCCCTGGGGCACCTTGTGCAGTGCCCTTGCTGGGTAACTCCCATGGACATCTGATGCTGTGCACCTGCATGCAGCATCTGAAAGACCACAGAAGGTCTCCATTCCTCAAGCTTCCATAGCTCATTACTTATTGAGAAGAGGGACTGTAACTCCTTGACTGCTTATGTTCCTTTCAACTTCATTCAAAGCTGCTGCTTTCACAGAAAGACTAAATGACTATCTGGACCAGCTAGTTGGGCAGGAATTGACATAATTTAACTAAAACCCAACATCCATCTGCATGGCTGCTTTATGTACAACCAAAGTGGACTGCCATTTGGCCTTATAAAAATTACTCTCTTTGAAACTGTATTTTATTTGCGAGTTTCAACATACTGCCCCATTGAAATTACTTAGGCACAATGTGAGAGGATTCACCAAAATACAAAACCAAAGCCAAACAACGTCTTTTGAATTACAGAGATGTCATTGTCAATGACTACCACTTATTTATCCTTCTTACTTTCTGCCTACATTCAATTGTTTTGAAAACATGTACCTCATACATAAATATCCTTGCAAACAGATCCAGAGGCTCTTCCTCTGCCCCAGACTTCAGAGATGGTAGATTACTGAAGGGTTTGTCTTACTAAAATTATTACTATTATATAGACTGCTCTAGAAAACCCTTACACTTTTAAAAATTACATGGATACCTTTGTACCAAAATCTCCAATTTCATTTGGAAATTTATATAGGAGGTATATGACAGTTGCCATAGGGGAACACAGACTCACAGCAATTAAGTTATTAATTAATATTCATACCCATTTGTTTTTTCAGCTCCAGCAACAAATGCCCAGTGCGCCAAGACTCCAAGAGAACCAGAAAGGAGGTCCCCCTGTCCACCACATCTCCGGCTGCTTCCTTCATGACTGCACACAAGTACTATGAAGAGACAAACCAAAAACAAAGTCATGTGCTTTTTTCCCTCCACTTCCAATAACAGCACTGCAGCTGCAAGGGTTACCCTCTGAGGCACACAGCAACTAACAGGTGAGAGACTTATCACAGGCAGCAGAATATGCTGAAATACACTATTAAAAAAAAAAGTTTTGCATTAATATTTTTGAAAATATTTCTCTCATTACCTTTTAATCCTTTGCAAATAACATTGCACAACGTACACACTTTCTCCACTTCATTCAGCCTGTACAAGTGAGTTTAGTTATTCATACACCATGATGAGCCATCACCCCAAACTGGACCAGGTCCCTCCACAAAGTCATTGCATAAACACAGATCTTCAGCATCTCTGACCTTCAGAGTTTGCAGATGGAAACCAAGGTGTTGACAAAAGCCAAAACAGAACTAAAATCTCTAATGTTTTACCATGTCCATCACGAATATATTTTATTGAAACAGCCTTTTCCCTTAGGCATTGTAAAAACCATATGCAAGACAGATTTTTTTTTTTTCTGCCAATCAACAGTGTCTTCACCACCCGTGTATGTTTCTGTCAGCCGTGTCACTGTGGATAGGTTGTGTCAGGGTATCAGGTGTTACATTTCTATTTTCAATATACAAAGGACCTTGGTAAACTGATCTCTTTGTGGAGCTTTAACTATGAAGAACATGCAAATGGTTTAATTATATTTAACTCCTTTGTTCTCCACTCTCAACAAGCCCAAGGAGGAAGCCTGGAGGATATAATAAGGCACACAAAATAAAAACAGCATCAATTCTGCTACCGTTTTCCAAACCCTCTTGTGGGTATGTACCTACCCTTAGCTTTTCTTCTTGCTTGGCTCTGAAAAAAAACCCAGGAGAAATTTGTCTTCCTCTCCTATGAGAATGGAAGAGCTGGCAGAATCATTATTGGCCAAGTGGTCAAGTGATGCTGAGCATTTCCAGTCAGCTACTGCAGGTTCAGGACTGTGCACACAACCATTTGTGTGCTGCTGAGCACGCCAAATACACAAGCAAAAGGATAAAGCAAGACCAGGCATTGCTTGGACAACAGCTCTTACCTCAAGCCTGGGCTGGGTTTCTCCAAAGTGTATAAACAGAGCAGCCCAGGTATTTTAGAGGGAGTACTGTCCATATTTTTAACATATTTTTAAATTTTTCTCTTTCAACCTAATGGAAAAAAATTTGCACAGAACTGAAGGACTTGCAGGTACATCTTCCTAAATAGCAAGTGGTAAAAAACCTACATAATGCCAATAAAGCCCTTCCAGTTCATTACGTGGAACAGCAAAGAATTGTACTTCACTTCCATTTCCTCCTGATTCTTGCAGCAGTAATTGCCGGGCTCGCGAGGCCAGGCAGTTGTGCGTGTTTGCTGCCACTGAGAGGGCAAAGATTCATTAGTCACCACGAGCACAGCACACACCACTGCAGCCTTGCCAGCAGTTCATTTTCCCAATCACTTTTCTCCCCTTCCCCCTCCCCCTCTCAAATTAAGATGCTGGATGTGTTTCTCAGTGAGCAGTAGCTAATGTCAAATTTCACAAGTGTAATGCCCTTCTGAGTTAGCTATCTGAAGAAAGTATGCCCTTTTAGGTGGCGTGATTTATTCTTATTTTTATTTTAAATACAGTGCTTTGGAGAAATTACCTCTAATTCTACTACTTTGAAGATGCTATCTCACAGGATTTTCACTTTGAGGGCTTGAACTCCTGGCAGGAGGCAGGATGGAAATCCTCTGTTCAAAAGCTTTGGGGCCTTCTGACTGACAGCTGAGCACAAGCCCCTGCTTATTAGCTGTATGTCACCATCTGCCACTATTCTGTAGCCCCACAACCTTCCAGTCATTTTTGAGCTGTACAGGAAAGCAAGATCTCCTCAAACTAGGCCAATTATAATACTCTGCTAAATAAAAAAATAAAAAAAGTGGTCTTTTGTTTGTGGTTTTAAAAAAGTAAGTCTCAAATATGTGCAGACTAGCTCACAGGCAACAACAAAAGCAGACCTTTGCACTCTGCACATAGATGCTGGAAAACAAATCCATGGAGTATCTTCAAAGAAGCAGAACTAGAGGAAATTCACTTGAATGAGGAAGGGAAAGATATAACACTCAGGCACTACTTGTGTGGAGGCTCAGTTGATCAAAGAACATCTTAAAATAAACGGATGATGAACATTACAACAGGCAATGGGAAAAGGATTTAAGAACACCTCTGAATTACAGTTATTATTAAAAGCTTTTAAAATATAAGAAAGAATCCCATAGTGGCATCAAGACAAACTGGCATACTGCCAAATCAACATAGGATGCTTTTCCCAGCCTTCTCCTACAACAACAAAATAAAACTGCTGTCTTCATGCTCCCCCAGTGCAACATCCCACACTGAATGTCTGAGCCCTGCAGCGACGGTTCCGGCAGTTCTTTAAGGACCATGGCACTGATGTCTTTACATTGCACTGAGCAATTACAACCAGTGGCAACTTTACAAGACCTCGATTAGCTGGACGAGACTGAATAGTCAGCTATGATGCTGAGAAGGTGGGCAGTTCTATTTCCTGGAAATATGCAGAATGCTCTGTTTACTTGAGGATGAAGCTTTTTTTAATCTGTTGTTCAGTGNATTTACTCCTCTGACTCTGTTAGTAATAAATTAGATCACTTTGCAACCTAAGTTAGTCCTGTTTTGCCTATTCTAAGTGCGTCTTCTCCCGGGTTTCCTTATCTCAACTCATGAGCCCTGAGTGTGGGTGTGTTAATTTGGGGGTACCTGGCATTTGGCCGGGCTCAAACCTTGACACTAGGGACAGGCATGCATGTCAGAAAACGTATAAAACATGGTTCTTGGAAGAGCTGAGGAGACCAAGATGACTGGATGCGGAACAACAAGGAAACTACAAGGACTGAAATCATCACAATGTGTCAATTTTGAAAAGGCAGCAGCCAGGGCCACTTAACGTCAATTAGTTTGACACCAGTCCCGATCAAAACAATGGAGAGGTTCAGTTATAGTTCAACTGACAGAGTGTAAGAGACAGAAACACACAATTAATGCTGGTCAAGCTGGCTGTTAGGGCAAGGTGTCCAGTTCTGATTTTTAATAGCTCTGGGCAACCAAATCTGATGTCATTATTTCTCAGGGTGATGAATCAAAAAAAAAACCACACCTTGGTGTAAGTAGCAGTTTTTAAATGAAAAGTGATTTATGCCAAGTAACTCTTGGGGAAAAAAAAATTACTCAACTCCCTAGCACTTATCCATGCAGCACACACATATGATCAGAAGAAAAGGCTAGATGAAATAAAAATGTCATCATTGAAGAAATGCCTGCAAGGAGATCTGCTAGAGTCAGAACAACTACAGTCCTATTCAACAGCTGCAACACAGTCTCAGCAAGTAAACACTGCATAAATAGTGCCAGAGCTTTAGGCAGCAAAAACAACACGTCCCTCACATATATAATCACATGGATTTCTTGTGTACTTAATTCCATAATTTGTACTGAAATGAGTGCAACAGAAACAAAAAGTTGAAGGCTGTCACACTGATAGAATATTGGAAAGTACAAATTCAAGAGTTTTAGGCTCCAAACAACTCAAAACTCTGCCCCAGACTTTCTTGGTAACTATGGCCAAGTCATTCAGTAGCTCTATGTTTAATATATTTCAGGCCATAAAATATCTTCAAGGAGTGCTGAAAAGGGAGTGGTGGTAAGATACACATTAAGATTTGTGCAAGCATTTAGACCATGATGTCACACTTAGCTGTACCAATGCCAAGTTTTAAGCTAAGAGAACTCCCAGCCCAAATTCTGCTGTTGCCAAATGCCCAGAAGATGACCTATTTATGGGTATTGTATGCTTAATTTAAAAACCCAAAACACAACAGTCTGTTATGTAACTGAAAATAGCTGTCCTCTCTTTGAAGAAAAAAAATCAGAATGCAGTGGTTTTGCTGACCTCAAGCACTACAGCATAACTGGGAAGCACAGATTTTGATATGGCGGTATGCAGGCAGCACCATTTACAATGGCAGCTCCTAGACACATCACAGTTAGAAAACTAAAGTAGTAGAAAAGGTAGTGTGTGTCTGCTTGTTCCTGATTCATAAAGTTCACCCAGTAGTGAAAAAAAAAAAAAAAAGAATTTCTGGGGTGGTTTTCACTTTTGCATTTAGAGCACTGCTTGTGAAATATGGGATAGTTAAATTGTTCTGATGATGGTCAAGAAGGCTGAAGAGCCTTTGTGAAACATCACTTTTATTCAGACTGCAGACTGGAGATTAAAATTCAACTCCTGAATCTCAGATATCCTGAACAAGTTCCTTGCACTTGTTTTCCTCTTACAGAAGAGGAGTATTACACTCACCCTAACATGGTCAGGAATCCATGTATGAAGTTCTGATACAGCCCAACTGGATTGGATCAGCTAACAACAGCCACCCCACACAACAAACACACTCTAGTTTAATTAAAAGGCTTAAGATTTCCATTTTCTATGCATATAATGTAGCTATCAAGGATCATTTTGCTCAATCAAATACAAGATTAAGACCATTATCAGATTTTTAGTAAAATCTCTTACCAATATACATCTCTGACCTAGCATATACTTATACTAGTAAGAAATTTATCTTTTTCCTTTTGCAAGTTAGTTCACAAAAGCACATGACTGAAGATCATGGACTCCCAGAAACATGTTCCAGAGTGCGTACAGACAGGGAAACCAAATTTATTGACTTTGGCTGGAGAAACAACTCAACTGATGTGGAAAATGTAAGTTGGCTTTTATATAAAGGGTGCTTATACTTTTTTATTCCCTAATCACACTTTTAAAACTTAGATAAGTCCTTGAGCGTGAGATAGAGTAGGCAATTTAAGTTAGAAGAGAATAACCCAAATTTTACATTAGTTTTCTTGGATATACACAAGGTGAACAGTGCCAGGGAGAAGCAGGCTGGGCTGCATGTGCCATAGACAGCACAGTGGCACCATGGACAGGAACCATCACCTCCCCATTTTGCTCACTCTGCAGAAGCAGGACTGGAGACAGAGGTGCTGCCTCTCAGTTAAAAATCTAGGTGATATTTGTTCAGCAGCTGTGAGTGAGCCAGGGAGTGACAAGCACTGAATAGCTTCCTTTGCAGCTGTGTAGGGAGATGAATGGCTGGAATTAGAAGTACTGCCTGGGGACATACAGCAAGAGTTGGCTTTTTACCCCATAGTCAGTACTCAGTATTCCCCCTTGAATGCTTCCTTGCTTCTCTTGACCATAGCTGCAGCTTAGCAAATGGAGAGAAACCAAATTTGGCTACTGGTTCCTGGTAAAAGTAGTCCCAGGCAGTAGCGGGATGGTTCCCATAAAGCCTGCCTTTTGGAAGGTAGAAGGGTCTAACACAGAAAAGTTCATTATAAAGTTTAAAAATCCAAATCCAAATCCTCTAATTCAAGGACCTAACCAAATTTTAAACATGTTAGGAACTAAGGCTGGTATAACCACACTTTATTATTGACCAGTTCTCCAAAGAATAATAAAAAGGTAACCTTAGAGAGCTGTGCCATAGTGAATAAAAGCTGACTTACCTTTTACCCACAGGCTGAGTACTGATTCCTACCCTGGTCAGTGATGGCACTGATATCACCTACCAAGAGCATGGTGAAGCTCATCTTTGTAGAGAGGGAACCAACAACTGTAGACCAAGCTATAATGTGAAATCGCAAAAGGAAAGAGAAAAAGAGTATATAAACTTAATTTAAAATCTTGGTGATTGTGTTTACAGGCCAGCTGGCAGCTCACTACTGAAACGGAGACAAATTTTAGAGAAACCTTCTTTATAGTGGAGGACTGCTACTGCTTTCACAGAGGCCATGTATGGGACTTTGAGGCCATAAGGAATCACCTGCGCCAGCTAGTGTGATCAGTGAGAAAAAAAACCTCAGAGGTATCCAGACACCTCAAAGTTTGTGAATCTAGCAAAGCTGCAGGTATATTGCTGTACTAGTTAATTTATTTGTCTGTTAATAAAAACTTACTTTGAATTTATTAAGCTTCAGCCTCCAATCAGAATTTATTGAGCCTCTCTGCGTTGATTACAGAGCTATTTGCTGAGAGTAATCCTTCACCAATACCTAATACCAAAACACCTGGTAACCCTTTCTGTCTTCA
Source organism: Dasyornis broadbenti (assembly GCA_013397935.1). NCBI lineage: Eukaryota > Metazoa > Chordata > Aves > Passeriformes > Dasyornithidae > Dasyornis > Dasyornis broadbenti. Next base: position 648,127 of record VZRN01003169.1, on the reverse strand, counting down.
GGTAACAGAAGTAAACTGTCTACTGAATTTCCTACAAACTCACGAATAAAAGTACTGTGAAAATAACCACTGCAATCACTCTAAACTATAAAACATTCACAAACCCAATCTTTCCCACTGCAAAATTTGGCATCTTCAAAAATTCTTTCATCCACAACAGCTAAGCACAAAACACTGATGTTACATGGTTAAGTTTGCAATTTCTCAATTTGTGTTTTTCCTGGAGAGCACTGACACTTACTTTTTTTTTCCCCCCCTGGAAAGCACGCATGCAGTATATTCCCAAAGGAGAAAGTTTAAAGGTAATATAAGTAACTACAGTGTCAGTATGCTGAACACAGGAGGTCAAGCAGGAAATGCCAGCAGGGCACACGGGTAGGGCTTAAGCACTACAAATGGATGATGATACGATAAATAAAAGGCAAGAGGAGTACACAGATCTTTTCCTAACGTTTGATTGTGCTCAGAGGACATTGGCCTGATCCAATGATCTGGATTTCCCTCACACTGGAATCATGATTATGTAGTCTTCACTGAAAAAAAAATGACATCAGATGAAAAGAAGAGACAGATGAAAAATAAGAGCAAAAAACCTGGGAAAGAATTCAAGGTCAGTGACATGACAGCATATTCCATGTTGTGGCACAAAGCACACAGTAGAATCTCCTTTCTCAACGTAATTTTGCATTTGAGAAGCTTCTAAAAAAATGACCAGCAGACCAGACCCAAAGAACAGCGCTGTTAAAAGAAAGCTGAAGTCTGTAGTTTCTGCAAAATTCTCAGGAACCTTCTTGAAAGCCACACTAACTCTAAAACCACTTTTTGTAACAGACATTATAACCTGCTTTCTTACAACTCAGCAATGCTGCCTGTAATGTCTGTAATCCAACAAAGCATCAGTGATAGCACCAAGGTAAGAACAAGAAAGCAGCCTATAGCTGGACATCAATCAACTGCTATAAAGGCACAGAACTGTTTTTGTTTCAAATCAAAAGCCACTTCACTAAGAGAAAAAATATCAGAACACAGCAGAGACAAAGATGGGGGAAAAATACAACCAATAAAAAACCTCAAAAGCACACAAGATATACACGAACTTGTGCCACATATGAACATTCAAAATTAAAACTGGGAAGAGCTTCAGTTGTTTTCCATTTTTTAAAATCCTGCATGACAGAGACATTGGAGACAGTGTCCTGTCTCTCCAGCAGTTGTGGGGGTGACACACTTATCTCCAGAGTAACAGTTCAAAAGGAGAACAGAGATATACCAGATAATGAACTCAAATCTATTAAGTGCTCACCCAGTTTTCCAAACATTCATTAAAAAAAAAGCAACAACCCTGTATAAAAAAAACATTGTTGACATAAGAGCAGAGAAAGAAGACAACTACAGTGCTCTAAAGCTCTCTAGCTGGCATAAGCTGGAGTCAAGACATTTTATCCTCCAGCAGAGCCTGGCCTGACTGTCCACAGTTACAAATCAAGACTGCTATGGGTGCAAATGTGACAGCAGACTTCCTGTGGGGAAACCTGGCTACTGTAAGAGGAAGGTCCTTTACCACACAGATGTAACTATATTGCTTCCAGGCCCCAGTTGTTTCACAGTCTGCTACAGTATCTGTACTAATGGCATATGTGGAAGGTGGCTCTGCACAAACCACTCATCCTATTACATCTGCATTTCTGTTACAAAAGACTTCCATGGCTCCCAGTAATGAAAAATTGACTGTATATACAAAACAGTTCGGAAGCAGCATAAACATTTATCAGAGATTAGCATTTCAAGTAATTAGAAGCAGAGCTGCTGCTTGTTATGTATATGAAATAAGATGATGCAGTCGAAATGTGACGAAGGCACTCGTGAATTAATTTTATACTGATCGCAGTAAATGATCAGTATAAAAAGCATCAGACAAGTAGCTAATTTTATTAAGTATACTTGACACCATATTAGTTTGTGACTGTTTTAATGGCAATCTAGAGTTAATTTTCTTTTTTTAATTTCTCAGGGCTGCTGTACAAATCATATATGTACATGCTAATCTGCAGCCCCATGATGGACAGCATCAAGTAACTGAGCAGGTCACGAGCCTCAAGACATCACTTTTCACACACACTGATACATGGTGAACTAACAATATTGTTTTGCATCAATTTAGCAGTGACAGCTGCACTTACATAAACCATCTCAGCTAAGAACTTTCAAACAGTTCACAAAGATTAAATAATTAATTTATCAATATCTGTGTAATGCAAAACATATGGTCATTTAAACCAGAAATAAAATCAGCAATCTTTTTCAGCAAATAAATTCAGTTGCATTCTTAAAATACCAATTCACACAAATCATCTGAAGGTGATCTGCAAAGGCAGCAATCCCTCCAATCTTCAGGAGGATACAGTGAATTACTATACACTCTACTGTAGGACTATGACTGAAAGCAAACAGAACAGAACAATCACATGCTAAAAGCAGAAGGCTTCACTTACCTTTCTCTCCATCTGAAATAAGATCTCTTTCTCCCTTTTGGACAACTGTCAAATTCCCCATGGCTTGGCTGAGTCTTAATACACATCCATGATGATCACTACTGTCTACGGGGTCTCTAAGCTACAACACAAGAATTCCATACACAGTACATATTTTGCTACTAGAACAACATATTCCAACACATGCCACTAACATATGCATGGGGGAAAAAAAAGGCAACATCATCAGTCTTTCCACGTATTTTTTTTTATACCCACTGCAATGTTAAAAAATGCATGAGAATGGGTTGTCTTTTAAAAAGAGCTCTGTTTAAGAATATGCATTGTTGTGGCAATTATCCCATGGAATAAAAATCCAGAGAGTGCTTCTCTCACATATAAGAAACATAATATTTAAAGCAATAATAAGTTACTTATTTTCAAGGACAAAGAGACTAAACTTGCACATACTTAAATACCAAAAGGCAAACAGCTCACCATGGCTTCATACAGTCTACTGAACTCCATGTAGTTTGGAGTAAGAATAGCTCGCTGATAGCCTTGAATAAGAGAAGGCTGCTGGGAAATGAGCCACAGTCCATCCTGCAAAACACAGTAAGAAGAACATTTACCGTATAGATTCTTAAATGTTACACCACCAACTGAAATCAAGAAAATACTTACTGCATCAATAATGATAGGAATTCCTTTCACTTTTGATTTCTCTATAATACCCTGCAAAAAAAGGCAGATAACTTTAGGATGCTTGCTAATTTAAATCTCAAAAGATCCAAACCATACAAAAGAATCTGACAATATAAGTTGTTTTTACAAAGTGACAGAAAAAATCTGTTACATTCTGCAACCTAATGTGATATTTTCACATCAGCAGGTAATTTTACAGTCACAGTGTTCTCTCCCTGGTTTGAGTATAAGTGTCCACAGAGTTGGTATGTGTATTGGGTACTCATGGCAAGGTTTTGGGAGGGGGAAGAGGGGCTACAGGGCTTCTCTGAGAAATTGCTGGAAGTCTTCCTCATGTCCAGTAGAGCCAATACCAGCCAGCTCCAAGACAAACTTGCCACTGGCCAAGGCCAAGCCCATCAGTGATAGCAGTAGCACCTCTGGGATAACAGATTTAAATAAGGGGAAAAGTTACTGTACTGAAGAAATTGCAGCCAGAGACGAGAGGAATGAAAATATGTGATAGCAACAGCCCTGCAGACACACAGGTCAGTGAAGGAGGGTGAGGAGGTGTTCCAGGCTCCAGAGCAGAGATTCCCTTGCAGCCCATGGTGCAATTCATGGTGAGGCAGCTGTGCCCCTGCAGCCCATGGACACCCACAGGGATCCACCTGCAGCCCATGGAGGGCCCCACACCAGAGCAGGTGGATGCCCAAAGGAGGCTGTGACCCCATGGAAAGTCTGCATTGAAACAGGCTCCTGGTAGGACCTGTGGCCCCATGGAGAGAGGAGCCCACGCTGGAGCAGTTTGTGAAGGACTGCAGTCCACGGGAAATCCACTGGAGAAGTTTGTGGAGGACTGTCCCTTGTTGGAGGGACCCCATGCTGGAACCCCTAGAGGAAGAATGTGGAGTCCTTCCCTGAGGAGGAAAGAGCAGCAGAGACAACATGTGATGAACTGACCAGAGTCCCCATTTCCTGACCCCCTGCACCATTGAGAGCAGGGAGGTGCAGAATTTCAGAGTTAAGATAAGCTTGGGAAGAAGGGAGGGGTGGAAAGAAGGTGTTTTTGCCATTTGGTTTTATTTCTCATTACCCAACTCTGATTTCATTTGTAATAAAATTCAATTTGTAACTAAAATTACTCAAGTTGAGCCCGTTGCACATACTTCAATATGACAGTAACCGATGAATGATCTCTCCTGTCCTTATCTTGACCCACAAGCCTTTTGTTATATTTTTCCTCTTCTGTCCAGCTGAGAAGGGGAGTGATAGAGAAGTTCTGGTGGGCACCCGGCATTCAGCCAGGGTCAACCCAGCACAATATGCAAACAAACATGCAATCTCACCCACTCTCCCTGCTGTAGGAGGCATGCAATGCCAACACAAGTCACACATAGTAAACATACATCTCCAACTAAAAAAACCCAGAAAAATCCCAGTGAGTACTGCTTTGATAGAAATCTACCACTGACATAATGCTAACTTCAGTTGCTTTGCTGATTGCAGCCCCACTGCAGTATTAGTTTATGTACAAACAAACATCCGAGACAAGCAGTACGTATGATGTCATTTCACCTGTGGTCCTGGAAGTTTTATGCTTTGAAAGTAAAACCAAGGTGGCCCAGACAACAGACCATTTGTAAAAGTTCTTTTCGGCAAGTAGTATATCTCTGAGCAGACTGTCTCTCTCCTAACCTAGAAGCAGCAACAACTGATCCTCAAGCTTTTTAATGAGCAATGGCCGACAGTCAAGTTTATTTCAGTGTTGGTTATTACCAGCTCATCTTTGAAGCTGGAGAATTTACGCTTTTCCTGTATAAGATAACAGAGCATGGTATCCATCCAAAAGTCTAATTATTTTTGAATGTTATTAAGCTCTTCAGATTAGCTATCATATGGCACTGAGCTTCACAGGTTAGCAAAACGTGATGGAATGAATAAGGAAACAGTTTTTAACTAATGTTCAGGGTATTCAACATCTTTCTGTTGTATTGTGGTCAAAATAAACACCACCCACCTTGCTTCCTGTAAATTATTACATGTGACATATACATACCCTCACAAACATTACCACCCAATTCTGATTTTTACAATACCTGCAGAAATATTTGCCTTTTATTTTCTTTGTCTGAACACTGTTTGAAATTTGGAAGCATGAGACTGAAACACTATCCACTGCTCCAAGCCTGAGGACTTCGAACACACAGCTGCAGCTACAGTAGAAGCTACTAGAGAATAGAAACCTTTCCTACATACACTTGCACGACTTGGGCTGTGTGTCAGACTGCCAGGTGGCCACCTCCTTTGAGATCCCTAGGGAACACCACAAAGTCTTCTCTTATACTCAGCTACTTGCATAATTTTGAAGCAATCTCAAGGTTTACACAACTCATACTATTCACAACTAAATTATTCAAATTTATTAGTAATTATACTTAACAGCTGTGTGAGGATGGACTCATAAAGCATACCTAGAATTAGCTGTGACATACTGAAAACCAGAGTGCCTTACTTTCAAAGCTGTTAAGAAGTGCATGAGAGAGTAATTTCTTAATTCATTCATGTTAATCAGCACAGATGTGCACAGCTCAGTTTTCCTTCTCAGAAGCTGCACTGCTTTGCCCCTAGTGTGTTAAGTTCATTAACAGTTACATTTAACTTGACTCTTTTTGCAACAATGAAACAAGGCTGTTTCATCTAGCAACCAAGTTTTGTGTTTTGCTGTTTGTATTTTCCTTGTATAAATGAATGTTAAAAATCCAACAGCCCAATTATTTTTGAACGATAACAATATCTGCTGACTAAATATCACAGGGCACTGAGACCCAGACCTCAGTAAGATCATCCTCCCCTAATCTTCAAAGATACAAATACCTTTTACTGCAACCTGGTTTTCTATTTTCTAACTGGTTATAATTAGAATATTTTGGTACATTAGCAGCTTCACCGAACTCCTTCAGTACACTTAAAATGATTACTGCTCCACTTCCCACTAATATGAATCACCAATTCATTCTAGTATGCCAACTTCAGTAAGCCAGTCTTTCATGACACTTCATTTTCTAAAACTAAAGAAGATTTCCCCAACAGAGTCAGTAAGGAAGTCTGAAGAAAGACACCAGATCTCAGGAGTCCTTATCCTTCCAAACTATTTTCTTAAATGCATTATGAGCAATTTAGGGAAGGAATTTTGCCAAAATTTTGTTCCCAAAACAGCTAACGCTTGGCAGTTGCTGTTATTGTTTGGCCCCTTTTCATGTTTCCTCACAACTGTCTTCTTGGCTACTGGTTAGAATCTCTCTCTCTCTCCTAAAAAAGCAATCCTGAAGATCCATGGTATACGAAAAGAATGTACGTATAAGATAAAAAAAATGGAAATTACAAAGCATGACAGTGGATCTACAGGTACACAGCATTTGGAAGGCCAGATCACTAGCACACTCCAGAGAAATAAGGCATTTTTTCCTAATTATGTTTTGAGTTCCTACCTCTCTAGCACAACCTCCACAACTCTGAAACATTTGACCTCTACTCTAATGAGAAATTTCACTTTGCTAAGTAAAACCTACCGGGCGAGCAACTTTTATTGTGTACCAAGTCTCCAAGGTATCAGTTTCTAATCTATCATATTGAATGATCTTTGCTTGTTCTATCTCTCCTTATAAAACAAATAATCAGGAGATACAAAGTCATTTGTCTTATTCAGAAAGCTCATTTTTGATTAAAAAAACCCCAAACAATAAAAAACAAACAAAACCCCTAACCAAATCATTTTCCTTTCCTTTCCTCTTCCTTCCTTAAACCCAGACAAAAACTGCTTGAAGACAGACAAGGAACCTCAGAGAGGAACTTCTGGGAAGGTAAGGGGTGATTTGGAAACAGTAATAAAGCAGTAAAGATCAGCTGTAAGACAGCCACACCTTTGAAGGACACAACATTCAGGGGAGAATCCCTGTTTCCTATTGATTGTAGACAGGACCACTGGAGAGCAGCTCATCCCATGCAGGTTAGTCATCCTATTTAGGGTGGGATGAATAGCCAACAGACAAACCTGTCTCTCCTCAGCTATTGCAGGGGTACAGAGCCACTTTACTGTTTTATTTTTAGACACCACGAAGTAGGTGAGATGAAGCCCACTTTTAAACACTCTATTTCTGCAGATACTGTATTAAAAAAATACCCTAAATATCTGCATTAAAAGGAGATATGGCAATAATGGCAACATCCTCTATGTAGAGTATTTTATTCCTGGAAGCAAAAATCAATTTCCAGCAGTATTTGTGCCTCAATATTTGACATGGACTTTTTTGGTTAATACCTGTAGATACAGAAGAACCTTCACTGTTAATTGCCCAATTAATACAGGTCAGACTAACTCTGTTTTCACACCAAAACCTATTTAACAGTTCCTGATAGAACTCTGTGTATGAGCAGAAACCATCTGTTCAGTTTTATCCAACGTAACAATTATTTATAAGGGAAAGGATTTAGAAGAGAACACTGACAATTTAAAATATTACAAAATGTCACTAAGACAAAAGCTGAAACCCAAACACCAACGACAACTGAACAGCAGCACATACAGATATCAGTGGTAAGCCCAAGACATCACCCTTCCCCTTCAAACAGCATTTTGAATATTAAGATTTTGTAGGTTCTAGCTCCAAGATATCCCAATAGTCAATCTTTCTGTGCATAGAATGTATTGTACCACAACAGCAGTGGTTCAGCTTGGAGCAAGGCAGGAGTACTTCCTTCAGGTGACCCCTAAACACTCAAGGACATCTAAGACTGAAGCACTGGACTCACAAGGCAACCTTGGCATGAGTCACAAAGCAGAGGGGATGATGATGATGATGATGATAAGAGGATGATACACTGTTGTCACCCAACCTGATGACCTACAGCCACACTGTGTAGCTAAGATAACAAAGACTGAAATTTGTGTCCTTCTGCAATTCACAGCCAGGGCCAGAAGTCAGTCTCTTACCTTTCATACGGAGAATCTTAATAATGGGGTTTGGGCAGTCTCTTGCTAGAGATATTCTTCTTTGTATCAGCTGGCTAAATACTTGGTATTCCTCTGAACAGTGATTCAACATTAGTATGAGAAAAGGGAAAGAGGTGTCAACCCCCTCTTATTAAAATCAGTGATGATTAACTGTATTGCAAGACTGCAGGACTCATGCTAGAAGAAATCTGTAACAGGAGTTTCCTCTCCTAATAAAAAGACCAAATTTGAAGTTTCTGTCCTCATTAAGCCACAGAGGAAATTACCTGGGATTCACACATCCCATGAAGACGCTCTGTGGGACAACCTCTCTTACAGATATTATTTGTTAGCAGCACCAAATACTTGACATTTAGGAATGCCCAAAATAGTATTTCAGTGATTGCAGTTTTTGGTGGAGGCAGCTGAGGGGAATAAAACCAAAGAGGGTAAAATAAACCTGAATCTACTCCTACTCTACTCTTGAAATACACAACATCCTGAAAAAACATTTCTCGTTGACTGGTTATTCAGGACTTGTACGCAAGCAACCTACTCTGTAAGAACTGAAAAAGAAGTTGAGTCACAGTAGAAACCATTGGTTTATCTGAGGAAAGGTAACTCTTTACTGTAATTAGCAAAATTTACAAAGTAAGGATAAAAAAATTATGTGTTTTAATTTTTTTACTATCACATAAACTATTCCCTTAAATGCAATGCATTCATTTCAGTAGAAATCTATTTTCTGTCCCAACTTTCACATGGAAATTTTAAAACACATTCCCAAACCCAAATTCTAATCTTCAAAAAAAAAAAAAAAAAACGACCCCAAAAGACAAAACCAAAACACGAAGAAAGCAAAGCCACCAAAACAAACCCAAAACACACCAACCACCACACTCTGCCCTGCCAAAAGTCTGAAACACAAAGCTCCCAACACACTGATACCTGTACCACACACATACACAAAGGCAAAATTACTCAGGCTGGAAAGGGCCACAGGAGGAAGAGGCTTGAAGGAGCAAATGGACAGGACATCGCTGAACAAGGGCACAGTAAGGCAGAAAAGCATATATGATTTAACCATTTGAGAGCCTGCAGCTGTGCTCTGAAACACAAGATTCACCTGCACTGTACTAACATGGACACCCAGGACTCCTGCCATGGAAAAGGGAATGGGGCTGAGGTGAGCCACTGGCTGTAAGAAACAGCCACGTGGGCAAGAGTGGGGAACATGTGAGGGAGGAATAAATTGCTATGGAGCTCCTAAGTACAACCAAGGATACTTTATCAGCCATGGAAGTCTTCACAGAGCAGCCACCCTGAGGGACCAGGCGTAGAGAACAGGTTACGCTCTCCCAGCGAGTACCCACAGCCTCTTGGAAAGAAACTCTGCAGTCTGAGCTTCTCCACCCAAGAACATGAGCCAGCAGTAACACCCATCCTATTTATGCTGCCCACATACAACAGCATAAAACCTGGCTCTCCACAGCTCCATGGAAAAGACGATTATGTACATTTGCCCACACCTAAGTTAGATACACTTTTCAGCTTTTTTTAATTAGATGTGGATTAGCAGCAGAATGCCTGCAGTGAATTTTAATATATTAGTAGATTTATCACTACTTATGTTTTTCCTGATGAGCTGGTTTAGCTACACAAAACTTTGGCATTTGGTGTTTGAAAAGGGAAGAATCAGGAAATTAGAGCCAGTCATTTTAATATAAGATTGAATTTTAATGAAAGGAACAGGAAACAAGAAGAGCAGTATATATAAAGCAACATCTATCCCACAACAGTAATTAATTTTCACACTGTCATCTTTCTACCTAGCAAAGGAAATATTGCTTTACTTGATGTCAGCAACAAACACTGCATTTTCTCAGTCCCTTCAAGAGTCATGTCTTGACCCACTCTTGGGAAAATTCTTACTCTTGTTCTCAAAAAGAAATTCAAGCCTTAACATGCCATAATAATGGACAGTATTAACCACAATGACATCCAAACACTTTGGGAAGCTGTATAACCCTGCCTTCAGCTCACTGCAAGTGCACTCCACTGCAACCTGCAAATGCCAAGTATGTAATTACACACTCTGTTTTGGTAGAGACATGCAAATGCGCACAACCTGGCATTGGGAGTGGCAGCCCCTTTTTACAAAGAACCCTCTCCTGAAAGCTAGGACCAGAAACTGCTGTTGAAATGCCACCTCTAACTGCCTATCTTTTCGGCATGGATGCTGCTCTCATACAGCAATCCTGAATTCATGGCTTTGTCTGGAACAGAGAGATGAAAGAAAAAAATAGCCAAAATTTTCCTGTAAATGCTGCAGCTGGAAGCACTTCCATATATCCTCCTCCCCAAGGTGACCGGGAGGAACAAATAAGTTCCACCCCAACACCCTGCAAATCGATTCCTACAAATAGGCACTGAAAGCCCTAGGAAGCATTTCTGCCTTGCTTGCTTCAAGTCTGGATAAATGCAGACTTAGCAGGGACTCAGCTGCAATAGAGGTCAGGATGCAGCTCTGTGGTGGAGATGCCTGGAAAATAGGCTTGGCAATCAGGAATTTGTGATCTTGCACAGCTAGAGGCAGGCAAATATCCCAAGCACCGGCTGTGCTCAAGGCTACAGTCATAGTTGGCAGGGGGGAGAAGCTTCCCTTAGTATATTCTATTTTATGCAAGAAGTTTGAAAAACATTAAGAATGGGGTTCTACTGTTTGAGATTTTTCCCATTAGAGCCATATTTTCAGTGACTGGTTTTGGGCTTTTTATTGACTCACTGCTGAAAACATGCATTTATCTCTTAAATGTGCTTTCATTAGCCCCTACAAACTGATCCAAGAATTCATCGTCCTTTCAAAGTTCAGCAAAGACAATCAAAATCTCTCTTTGTGGACAAGATATATATAAATCATTTTTAACTAACCCTAATTGTCTGAGTTTTGCTTTATGTATTTCTGTATGAATACCTAGCACTAATTTGTTAATCGCTCCACTATGCCCTCAAACCTTATGCAAGGAATGACCACCACTTCTGAATGAACAGTCACATAAGAGAGATGGATATCTTTCCTCTGGAACAAACAGCTTCTTCATTTCATGGTTTATGCTCCATTCAATTTAAGTTGGTTTTTGTCTTTTAACTGTAGTACCACAAGCTAGGCCCTGTTTTCTAAAACAGATTTTCAGGTGCATAGCAAAGTATTTCCTTTAAGCCAGGCAGAAGGTGATAAGGACTCTAAAGAGTACCCCACTACACCACCAGGCTCATTAATTGCTTTGGGAGATGTTAGAAGCTGTTACAATTATCAAAACTGTTCTATTATACATTAAAAGAAAAAAAAAAGGAAAATTATTCAGTTTTAGATTCCTTCTTTGAATTCAAATTAGATCACTTGTCTTAAGCATGAAGGAAAACTGCAGCTAACAGTTTCTTAATATCAGCTTCAATCACATGCTAAATTCTTAAAGAAGTGACATAAGCCTGAACACAATATAAAAAAGCAAAAGCCTCTGAAATACTGTCCTAGTTATGAAAAAACCCAGAGCACTCCTTTTCGGCTCTGCTCCCACAAAACCATGGTCAATCAGAGACCACTTGATAAGCTACATTCATACATACATTTCAGCCCTAAACACAGGAAAATCCACTCTTAAGTATTAATCCTGTTTACTGCAATCCAAAGTACAAAAATCTAAATCAGAATAAATAAAACCAATAATTTTTCTTATGCTCTCATCCACTGAATGCTTGCACTCACAAAGCAAACTCTACAAGGTTTCCAATTTATAGCTGATATGCTAACTAGATTTGGCTTAAGATATTCATTGTCAGCTGTTGGCACTTTGTCTTAAATAAACATAAACTTAAAATGAACTTGTCATGCTTAAAATGAACTTAATGAACTGAATTTATCACTGCCAATTTCTTTTTAGGGTTTCTAGCTGAATGATGCTCAGAAAGAGTGGAAAATATACCAGTGTTTTGCTTACAAATGCTTTTAAGTATCAAAATCAAGTTACACAACAATATAAGCCTATATGTAGAAAGCAAATGAACATCCCACTTCACTGTGAATGACTTTCATCAAGATCCATTACACATATTAGAAATAAATTCTGTTTGCAAGCTGCATAAACCTGTATTTAAGGTACTGTTATATATTCAAACACTGCTTTTCTAATCAAGACATTTGTGAGGAAGCCACAGAATACTAATAGCTCTTAGCACGAGCAGCAGTAGTTTCTTGGCATAACCAAGAGGGTATCTCTGCCTGGAGCTGGTGTTCCCAAGCTTTGTTCCCAAGCTTTATCTGCACCAGTAACACCACCACCACAGAGAAAGAACTGCATCCTATCCCGGCAACTGCCTCACCTTAGGTGAAGGCATCCACAAATTCTGACTCTCATCAGGCCTTTTGAAAGCAATGAAGCTTGGCTAGCAAGAGAACAGTTTTTCACTGGATTCTATTTGTGATATGTGCATCAATGCTGGGCATTGGGTGAAGGCTGACAGCACGCACATTCTCACAGAGAGGGCACATCCATACCACTGGGTTTTACCCTTGCAGTACCCAAGCACAAGAACCCAACTACCTCACATCCTCCTAGCTGAGGGCTGAGAACAGAAAGAGGCATATCCATGCTGCTACTTCAGTTCCTCATGAACTGCTGAATCCCCACAGCAAGAACCTCCAAAGCATATAAAACAGGGTGGAAGCAAATGCACATGATGCACACTGAAGAATTAAGTTTCTAGAAAAGAATTCTTCTGCTAATTTGAGTTGCCGTGAGCAGTGATTCCAAACAGTAATACAACCTGTTGGTTCATATTTGTACATGGTGGTAGGTACCACAGACAATACTACCAATCTGTCGCTGGCAGCATTCACCTGGGATCAGACAAACAGAACTGAAGGGGCTACTGAGATATCAAGAGGAAATCCTTTTCAAGGCCCACAGTGACAGACTCAACTCTAACAGACTTCTATGATAACAACAGTTGGCCCTGTACTCTGCAGTGGTCTTGATCTAGCAAAAAAACCAGTGCACACAGTGTAGTGAAGCACCTGGTCCCATTCTCACAATTTATCAGGGCTGTGAAGTGTTGCCTAAATCCTGAATGTATGAAGCTTGAAAAGGGGGAAAATAATCCAACTAACCAAACACAGAAAGGCTGTTGCCTCAGCCAAGGTGGAACTGAGAATCCATCCACCTGAAAATTTCAAATGGGTTCTCTCTGGGCACACTCTACGGAGATGATCTGTGACAAGGGCCCAAACCTTTCTCACCATGTAGATTTTAACTACAGCCAAGACATTTTAACATAACCTTAAGATGATGTCACAAGGAGTGGAAAATGAGATTCTGAAATTTATATTCCAAGAGATAGCAGAGATCTTTAAGGGTAAATGACTGGCTGAGGGAAGCATTGCAGGCCAAGGGGTTTGAGGGAAGAAAAACAGCAAGAGCAACAGGCACAAATAGCAGCTAGGCAGGGCCTCAGCCAAAAGAAAAACCCAGGCTGGTGTTCCTAACATGTTCTGGAAACTAAAACAAAAACTGAGAATTGAGCAAGAGGAACAAGCGCATGGTTTGAGAACCCACTCAACGTTATCATGTAATCTGAATTACACAGAGCTATTCTTGCCATTAATCATTACCTCTCCTACAGGAGGAAAGCAAGCATGCTCTCCTGAAAACAGCATTCTGACTTCACAGCTGCAAAGCAAGACACAGCAACTCCGGAGCACCTGAGTCCAGGACTCGGTGCTGCCACTTTAGGGAGAGAGGTAAGGAACACAGTGACAAGGAAGGAAGATTCCAGCAGCAAGGACTTCAGTTAAGGATAGGGCTCTTCATAAGGATGAATACTTCTCTACCTGATTCCGACAGTAACTGCTATTCCACCAGCAATCCTGTATCAGCTCATTTTACCTCAAAGTCAGAAGGAACAGGGGAAAGGAGTTGTCAAGAGGATGGAAACTGATGAAGGACATAGCTCAGCTTGGAACTGCCTAACTGCTAAGTGGCAGCAGAATGCAGAACATCCTGGAGCATTAGGCTGCATCCCCTGCTCTCCCAGGAGGCTATGCAAGGAATATCGTATTTTTAACAAAGTCCTCTCAGGAGCTGCACTCATCACCCTGCAGCAGAGGAACCTGGTTCTCTCACACACACAGGAAACAGCTCTTGATGGCACAGGCAGAAATTTCCGTACTTCCGAGCTTCTCCTACAAGGAAAACCAGATCAGAGTAAAGCCAGAAGCGCAAACATATATGCAACAGCTGAATGAAGTAAACAGTGATTGGTAGATATGACATGGACGTAATGCTGCTGTGTGAAAAAAGGGAGAATATCCAATAGTTTTGGAAATATGCTGCTTCTAAGTAGAGGACAGTCTTGGGGATCTTGGCCTTGGTTCCACCTGGCAGCTAAACTCTTTCTCAACAGGCTGAACCAGCAGCAGCAGCGCCCCAACTGAGCTGAACTCAGCAATGATAACATACTGGTATCTCTGGCCAGAATCAATCATGGACACTGAAAGGAAAAAACAGATGGCCTGATGTTCCCTACAAGAAAGTTGATATAGTGGCCAACTTTCACACCACATGTGGTAACAGCATTTCAAAAGTTTGAAGCAGTGTGGGGAGCAGAAATGCTTCAGTCTGCACACTTCAGAGCTGAGAAGTGGAGCAGAAGTGTGGTTTTGCTCCTTTCTCTTGACAAGAAGCAGCTTGGATTGATTATTTGCTTCAGAATTGGAAAGTTCTAACCAGGCTGAGACTAGAATTGCCACATCTGCAAGGGATCCAGGTGTACAGCTACCAGGATACAACAAATGCTTTCTTTAGGAGAATTTTCTGAAGGTGCAGCTCCTGGTCCTGCAAACCCATGGCTAGAAAGCTCTGACAGAGCATCAGCTCCAAGTAATTGAGGAACAGCATGTGAGGATTCTGGCACAGACCCACACAAGTGGCATATGAAAGAAAGATATAACTTGCAGAGTGGCTTCTTGAAAGACGACTTGTAAATGGAATGACAGCCAAGCCCACAAAACTGCAGGAAGCCAGTAAGTATGTATTCAAAGACTATCAAGGTGCTCAAGGAAAAAAAATCAAATCAAAGGAAACTGATCACAAGGTGGGTTTTTTTTTTATCTGACTGTTGAAAGGAGCTCAAATGCCAGAGTGAATAGTGCAGGTGTTAAGAATGAGGGAGGCAGGTGACATACTAAAGATGCTGAGGAAGCAAAGCATTCTTTGATCTGGAGTTGATGCGCCATCTGGTCAACAAGTACTCAGGCTATTTCACAACAAAACACTATCTCTGGGCTATATACCAGAAATTGAAGGTTACTGCATCAGTAATTAATTTCTTAATTTCTCAATGCTCAGAAGAGAGAAGCAGCCCAAACACAAGACTGGAGAAGCACATTAAATGGCCATGTGCTGGCACAATACTGACAAGAACAGACACAAAAACAGATCAGAGAGATCACACAACACTATGCCTCAGCACCTTAATGGGGCAGAAGGATGCAGAGGGGAAGCTCTATCTCACCATCACTACCAATCTGATACAAAACCCTGACCAGAAAGCAGACATTCACCTGCCTCCCAGCCCTGTGTTCATGTGACACATGCCACAGTTAGCTTAAAGGGAAACCAGAAAACTTTATGCCAAGCCAGCCTCCTATAAAAGTTTAAAATAGCAGTGCTATCATCTCTTGCTTTTTTTCTTGACACTTAAAATTTGCTGTTGAAGCAAGAGGGAGACTCAGCCTTCCCTCATCAGGGAGAAGCACCAGTCTTTCTCAAACAGGCAACCAGGGTTCACTTGTCCCCAATGGCACGTTAAAAACCACAGCACTGGGTAACTAATGAACACTTACACAACTACAGTGGAGACAAAGAACTTGAGCTTTAATGTGACTTGAAATTAATAAGGCCAGATCCATGGCTCATATGAATGTGCCCTGAGATTTTAGCATGAAGTAACTTTCAAATGCCTTGTCTTTATTGGCTGAGTTTGTTTCTTTAACTCTAAGCTGGCTTACACAGGACAGCCAGACTGAAGTGAAAGTATGCTTGTAATTCACTAAGAAAGCAATATTATTTTTAGCAATGAGGAAAAAACTACAATCAAGAAATCTTCCAGATACTTCTGTAGTACAGATAAGCATGTTAACCCTGGATGTAATTCTGACATAAAAGAAGCTTATCTTAGATATTCTAAATGAATTCCTATTTTCTTTTTTTTAAGCTGTTTTCCTTCAGGGAAAAAACCCATCAAACTTAATTTTTTTTAAGCCAAGAAAAAAAAAAAGTCCCATATATTTTTTCTGTAAAAAAAATTTCTGAAAATAGGTTTTCAAAAATTAACAAAATCTGTTTAAATTTTTCACTCAGAATAGAATTTGATTTCTTCATCAGCTGTAAAAAATGTATTTTTTTCTTTGTTTTCTAATCTTTTTTAGTTTTGCACCTCTGTATCATAATGTATACATTTTTCTTCCAAAAAGAAAGCAGAAGAATTAAAGAAGCAAGAAACTTCAATATCAACTTTCTCTAACAAAATCCTAGCAAAGCCACCCTTCATAGTTCTCAAGGTATTCTAAACACTTGCATAGTGTAGACTCCAGTCTCTTGCCTGCTCTGTTTTGTGATTTCACTGTGTAACTGTCAATTTCTGCAAATTATATTAATTCCACTTGTTAGTGTCACTGATCAATTCAGTAATACTGCTGAGGAAAAAAAAATTAAATTGTGCAAAATTAGGCTGACATTAGACTGGAAGATACATTTTGAACACACACAGATGTGTTGACAGTAATACAAAACATCATTGAGAAGACAGTCTAAGTGCGTATTATTTAAAGTAAAAAACTGTCTAATCTCCTGTTTCAGCTCTCCACTAAGGCTTGACAGAAAATAGGATTATGTCTTTCTCCAAAGTAGAAAGCTGCGACATTTTATAATTAAGAGTTTTATTTCTTATTGCAAGAGGACACAGTCCCTGTTCTTTGGTACATCTGTTATGAGCTGTCAAATATGGTTCCAAAAATTAGGAACTCAAATCCATATTTATGTACTTACAGTACTGGTGCTTTGCACCTAAGAAAACACAGAGCCTTTTATCTAGATATGGCAACATCTATTTCTTAATTTGTGACTTTCAGAAGTAAACAAAAGCAAATCAAAACAACCATACAGGTGCCTAAAATTCAGAGTGAAGCTTACAGTTTAACAACGAAGACCATGGATAGGAACTGTAATTTTCAGTCAACAATATTTTATTAAATTTGATATTTAGCAACCATATCAAGAACATTTGTGTAATGATGAAAAATACAGCAATGGTTAATAAAATTCAACATAAAGATATAGGATAAAATATCAGTATGCACATTACCTTAGCATTCTCAAGTAGAACTTCATCTCTACCTAAGCCAGGTCCAATGACAACCGAGTGCAGCCGTGGTAACCACTTTTCCACCTCATGGACAGCATTGGGACTATCACTACACGGAAGTGTGGGGGGGGAAAAAAAAATGTTTAAAAAGGCTTCATTTTAGTATTCTCAGAAACTGAGTTCAAGGTGCAAGACAGAAAGAGATATTTCCTATCTTGAGTGTCAGGCAATTTTATCCTCCAAACTACCAAGAATCTGTGACCCAGGAAATATAGAATGGTTGTCCAAATAGCTAAAATGAAAAATCCATTCATTCTTTAGGGGATATCACATAAAAACAAGGAGGTAATTGCAAGTATCCACTATGGTTGTTACAAAAGAAAAAAAATAAAATCCAAGCAGGAAGACAACAATTTTTAGAGTCTGTAACAATTCCCTATTTAATGCTTCTTTGCAGAGGTTATACCTTTGAGAGAGATCCATCATCTCCCAGGTATATATTGCAGCTTGCTGGAAATGATGCA
Organism: Dasyornis broadbenti; assembly: GCA_013397935.1. Taxonomy (NCBI): domain Eukaryota; kingdom Metazoa; phylum Chordata; class Aves; order Passeriformes; family Dasyornithidae; genus Dasyornis; species Dasyornis broadbenti. Next base: position 630,035 of record VZRN01003169.1, on the reverse strand, counting down.
ATTATTTATTACCCCACATGGCAGAATGATAAATCTACTCATATGCTTTTTTGTCAGTTGCTTCATAAGCATTTGTTCCAACTGAATTACAGCCCAATTGTCCCCTTTCCCCAAAAGGCAACAGGAGAAACAAGCTATTCAGTACAGGCACTATCTGCTTGTAATGCTTAAAATTTCTGTCACATTCAGTTTTTTTGTCTACACTGGAAAAATAATGAGAAAATTCCCTGCCAAATATAGCTGCCACAATACAGCATTCAGTCACTGACCAGAACTGTTTATTTTGTTCTGATCAGTTTTGTTGTGTAAATAGGTCAGAATATTTTGAAAGCACTGCCCAGCAGTTGCAGTTAATCCTTACTGACAGTATGGAGAGAAAATTCAGCCTCCCTCCTTCTCCACCTCTGACATTAGGGACAACAACAAACGAACATTTTAACTGAGGCACAGGGGAATAAAGCTCCCTGTAGACTGAACAAGAGGGTTACTGCTTCATAGTATTTCTCAGAATATTGTAAGCTTGCAATACTCCAACAAAGCTGCATTATTACAGACGAAAGCCATTGCGTGTTTTTCATAACCAACAGCTGTCCTGATGGGACACACCACTTGGGAACAAGTGTTTAGGTTGTGTCTGGCAGAATCAGCAAATTCCACAATGATTTCTGCAAGTGCCAGGCAGGAGCCCAAAGCTTTTGCAGCTGCAGGGAGTGAGGCATCTCGCTCAAGGGTGCAGGGATGCGGTGCCTGGCCGCAGCCCAGCCGCTGACAAGAGCTGCCTCAGAAAGCCCAGGGGTGCCCCGTGCTGACACCACAGAACAGCTCTGTCAGAACAGGGCTGATGGGTGGGAGTGATGACCTGCTGGAAGGGCAAGGGACATGGCAACCCACGGGAGGACACTGCTGTCCCTGGAGCAGTCCCTGTTTTAGGGAGCTGAATTTCCATTTGAACCATGCAGCTCCCTCCCTCCTCCTCTACCTCGCGTGGAAACTGTAGTAGCTTGAGAACTGTTGAACAGCTCACATTTATTTATCTCCGTACAATCACCTAGCAGTTTACGACGAAGAGAGAGGCTGGAAATAAAAATGATTCAAGAAATATCTAAAGCACTATTTAAAAAAAAAGACAGATCTTTAATATGTGGTAGGTTGAACATGTGATAAACTGCCTGTAAACCAAAGTCTAATAAAACATCAGCATTTCTGAATGCAGACCACATTTTTTTTGCTCACATAAGAGCAATATACATCTCAAAATAAATATATTTCTCAAACAAATATATCTATATATCACACAGTTGTAAGAATACTGCTATATATATATGGATGTCTGGATTCAACATACCTTTGGATAGTAGAAGCCAAATACATTTTAAAAAGCTTCATTAAACATAAGCTAAGTACAGAGCCATAGGTAGTACCATAAATGCTCTGCTCTTCTACAAATATCTCATACAAATAATCTAACAGTAAAAAATTTGTCAATTTATTTATATTCAGGATTGAAGTAAGACAATTTTGTCAAAAACTCAATTGATAATGTGCACTTTTCAAAACAAAGCCATCTCTTGGGAAATAAACAGTCCAGTATTAAGCCACTCCTGCACACTTTGCCTCTGGTAATAATAAAAACCTACTGTGGAGCTTTTCATCTTCAAAGCATTTTACAAACATTATGTTCAACTCCTTTGCAACTTCACATCAAGAAGCAATCCAAGATGTGAAGGGTCAAGAGATTAAAAATGGTGATAATGACTACTACGTTGCAAAATCAGCTATAAAAACATGCTGTAAAGTAACTGATGGATTTTGAATCTTCATAAAGAAAGCAGAAAAATACTGCCTCACAGAATCATCATGCCAGCTTTGCTTCAAGACACTGGATGTTCACAATAGCTGTGGCTATGCAGCTCCAGACACCTTATCAATATCCTGTATCTACAGCTGCTCTGAAAGGGGAAAGGCTGCTGTGCTGTCTCACAGTTTATGCCCACACACGCAAATCGAGCCAGTAGCATTTTAAAGCTGATAGGGTACAAATGATCAACAAGCAGCTTTCTTCAGGAAGGGGTGTCACCTTGAATCTTCCTGACTGCAGCATTTAGCACAAAAGCAGAAACTCCTCTAGCTCTTAACAGCCACAGACTGTGCACAATGTTCAAACACACCCAGAAAAGCTCTCTGACTCTGAGGTCAAATGGTGTCTGCACTCTCAGGCTTTAGAGCAGACAAAGCTCAACCTACCTGTTGGGCACAGTTCCTGGCTCAGTAGAAAAAGTGGTTGGGAAAGGCTAGTTGGAATGGGCCAAAATTCTTGCTAGGGATCACTTGGATAATTTGCCTGTACAGACAATTGTGTCTGGGTACTAAGGAATAAATATTTCTTGGCAGTATTAAGTTTATCATTACAGAAAAAGCCCATGAATATTCTTGTTTGCCTGTGGATCAAAACCAGACAAAAAAGTCTTTGGAAAAAACTACTTTGGAGGCACCAGCATGAATAGTATGTCAGATCCTCAGCTGTTCATGGTGTACTACACTCACACAAAGAATACAGTTAACTTCCTTTGTCTCTTCATTCCAATTTCTCTGCCTGGTTACTAACCTGATCTCAAACCTCTTCTTTTAATTATCACCTCCACTGCCCAAGACATTGAAACAACAATTGAAATTAGCACTGTATTTAAAAAAACCCAACACTTCTCTAGAAAGGTACAAAGTACGAAGAAGACATCCCCTTGATCAAAAGAGATGTGATCTTCAAGCTTTGACAGAAATTAACCAAGTTAGCAAGAATCACTATTGCCTTTAGAGGTGCAGAGCCTCTATGATATCCGACTTGATTTTTTACCAAAAGAGACATCACAAATGCAATACCCCCCCTCTAAAACACAAAGCTAGTAATAATATAAAGAGGAGTAAGAAAATCTCTTAAGGCCAGGAGAAAACAGCATTGTCATTTCTGAGAAGAGGGTAAAAACCTTTGAGACAGAATTTGATTAAATAGAAGTCTGGGATTTTCCAAAATAAAGCAGTTTTTTTTTGGAAGGTGATACTGCAAGAGATTGGGAACTAGTCTGGCTTTCCTATAATATAAAAATACAAACTCTGCACCATGGACATATACAATAGGAATAACTGGAAGCTGAATCCTAGCAGTAACATGTGTAAACATGGAGAGTGAACTACAGTACCATTGTGCAGATGTGTGCAAAAAAAAGATTCTAGTGACAAACCACATCAGGGAATAAATTAGTAATGAACAGATTCTTCAACAGCTAATCACTAAGTGTTATGACGTTATCAGATGCCATTCTGATGAAAATCTAGATTATGTAGATTATGACAGCTCACTGTTGTTCAATCAAGTAACTAAGCAACATCCCTCCAAACTCCCAAAGGCTTCCTGAAAATCTTAGTTTGTCTGCAAAGCAACCAATAAAGCTCTGGCTGCACACAGAGAAGAATTATCACAGGATAAACACATAAATAACAACTGCAAGACAACACAATAATTAATACGAAAAATTGAAGGAACTTCTGTAATTTGTGTCATATCTGTGAAGTTGTGTAGGTAAGAAAAGAGTCTAAAGATAATGTCAACAATCATTGAACCAACTTCACACGTTGTCCATTAGTCAGACCTAAACAAACAAGCAAGCAGAGAGAGGGTGTTACACTGGGGCTCAAAAGGAAAAAGGATCCCACAGATGGTCTGCTCAGCTTTACTTGGCTATTAGTGAGAGGTAAGGGGAGGCTGAGACGACTGATGATCTCTTGGGAGGACAGACACAACACCTTTATCGTTTTCTGTCCCTGAAGCTGCTGGGTAGAAAGGATCAAGGTATGGCGTTCAGCATTTTGCATGTTTATCTTTTCCCTCTTTTTTCTGCTTCCAGAATGTATTGAGAAAATTACTTTTCATGGCAAAATAGACAAAGATTCTTCAAATTAAACATCACTGAGTCTCTAAAATGGTGAGGACAAATTTTCTTTGTAAATTATTAGTGCCTTTGGATAACTTTTGCCACATTAACCTCATGCAGTTCAATGAGTGCAAGGTGCTGCACCTGGATCAGGCCAATCCTAGATATGAGTACAGACTGGGAGAAGTCACTGGCAGCAGCCCTGAGGTGGAGAGCTAATATTGAAAGAAGAACTAAGTTAAGCTTTTTGCTCTTCAGAACTCTTCTGTATTTCACTATCACACAATAAAAATTGTCCTACACCACAGTTCTATAGATCTTCATTTTAGGAAAAGCTTGATGTTAATATCCTCTCCAAATACAAACAAGCAAATAAACAAAATACCCTAACATAAAAAACAAACAAAGCCCTCCCAACAAACGCCTGAAAAAAAAAAGATGGTGGCTACTGCCCTAGTATCACCTAGAGCTGTTTTTAACAGGTATCTGGCAGGTCCCATCTGCTTGAAAGTCTGTTCAAGGTTGGTCACTGCCCAGAGAGGAGGGACATTTGAGAGCTAGGACCTGAAACACCACTCTCATCCCCAACTCCCCAAAGAAATAAAATTTTGCTCTATGCTGCATTTTATTCAAAGGCTGGCTTTTACCCAATGATCAAAAGCCACCAAGCAATAGCTTTAAATTATCATAGAAAGCTCTAAACACAGCAGCTTTCCTCATTCAGGATGAATGACAGTTTCTGTCATTGCTTTCAGAGGATGGAAAGGAACAAGTGATAAGGTGCAGCCTTGTCAAATTCTACATGGAAACAAGAAAATGTGAAGCAAAGTCAGCAAGGGTATAACCAGGAGCTACAGAAATAGCAGATAAGCATGAATGACAGCACAAACAGGAGGCAGCAGGACTGCAGCTCTTCACATGGGTTTTAGGTACAGTTGGTACCACCTTAGTAATCAGAGATGTGGTTTGGACATCACAAAATGCCAATCAGTGGGACCTCCTGCTAGGGAAGAACATGGGACAAAAGTAAGACTGCTGTCATCCGAACGACTATACGGCTCCTCACTGGAGAGTGCATTATTCAAATCCTGCTTGTTATCTGTACACACTTGGTATGACTGAGGCAACTCCAAATGCATTAAAATGTACCATTGCACAAATCTGTTTATGCAAACTCAGACAAAACCACTTTAAGCGGGCAATTTCAAAGGCAAACCTACAGACTTGTCTTCAAAGACGGGAAGAAGTTTCTGATCTGAGGATGAAAGAATTTCAGTTTTGTTTGTCCAAACACTGCAGGAAATTATAATTAATGTGAATCAAATGTTAGACCTGCTGATACTTGGAACCTGTCATATAATACAACACATCAAAAGAGCCAAAGATGGGACACAATGTGTAGCTGTAGAATTGAAGTAGTTATCCCAGAAGCTAATCATTACTTATTCTGGTAAACCTTGAGTGAGGTCTTTATTGGAAACTGGGAAAATAAGATAGGGAGTGAAATTATCCTGGAAAGGATGGGTCAAAGGACTGAAGCGCAAACCCAAACAATGCAAAAAAATGTTGAGCATAAAATTAAACTAATTCTCTATTCCAACAGTGGCTGTATGTCAATGTTTAATTCATCTTTCTCGTAAATTCATGCCAAATTTCCAGAAGCCCAAGGGCTTCAGGCAGCCTCTTTCAGTCCCATGAACAGAACTGGAAATAATAGCTTATTCTAGAGAAGCTCATTGAGCCCATTATCAACTCGTGTGTCTCTCTCACCAAGCATCTCAATCAGGTAGAACAAATCGCAGAGACAACACGTTGGCATGAAGCTGCCTGGATGCAATTAGAGGACAAAAAGAGATATATTTATTAAATTAAGATTAGCATATCAAAATGCCGCCTCCGAAAAGTTTAGATGATAAAATGGTAGTTTTCACCTACCAGGCTGTTTAAATCTTTGAATGTGAACAATCTGTAAACACTGGATAGACAATATTAATTTTCCAGCTACAATTTGATTAAATAACAGGGGTGAAAATGAAAGAAAAATAAAGACCTTAATGAGAGGGACTGAATTCTTTTCAAATCAAGTCTTCATTTTCAGACATTGAGTAAGTTAGCTTAGACACCAGAAGTGAACCTGGTAGGCTTCTTCTGAATATTAACAACACAGCAGCAGGAACAGTAACCCATTATTCAGGAGAAGCAGGGGTGTCACAAATTCATAGGAAGGGACTGCTCTTAATGTGCAGATACCAGAGTCTTTACTTGCTCCATATTCAACCTTCAAGGCAGTAAAAGCGTGAATGACCTATTGAGGTAAACACTTAGGAAAAAACACGCCTTATTGACCATATTGTTGTTTTGGGGGTTCTTTCATAATGACAACAACTGAAAGCATTTTCCACAGCTACTACTTGGACACCAGACTCTCACTTAGGTATCGGATGTTCTGCTTCACTAGGAAAAGGGTGGCCACACACTATGGGCTAACAGGATAGGAGCTAACAACAGCCTCTTTAATAATGAACCCAAGTGCACTACACAAATGGGATCACCTTTCTCAAGCAGAGCAGAGCCTCCTGCACCCTGTGAGACAGCCCCAAAGGAGAAGCTGTTGCCTGACTCTATTTTCCGAGATTTTTCACACAGACATGACAACAGCACTGAAGGTCAACCTTATCTAGCCTTGTAAAGATACTACAGCTACCAACACAGTCATTTTATGACTTGTATTTAGATATATACAAATACTTACAGCACTTGTAGTCTGTTTTGATCTCAACCACATTACCAGTGTGTATTACGACAATCCTCCCCAAAAGCATAATGATAACCAAATGTCTTGAGCTCCTATTTTCAGAGTTCATGGAAGTGGTCTTGACCCCTTATACTTCCTGTGAACTGACTTGATAAATAGAATCTGTCATATATTATTCAAATGGACTGCAATCAACCAAACTTGTGTCACTTTAAAAGTGACAGAATGAAGATGAAAACACAATTTCCCTCAGAAAGGAATGTATTTAAAATATCCCTAGAAAAAATAATGCACTTTTTTTTTTTTTTTAAGTTAAAACCAGTAAATAAAGTGACCAGCTTTTATCACATTGACAGCCCTCACATTCAACTCTTAAGGCACAGATGATAGAGAGGCTAGAGTACTCTCTAGAAGGCTAGAGGACTTCCAATCAGCTGTGGACACATGACAAGACAGGACAGGTCTCACCCTAAATACCTGCTTTTCTTATTGTCATCTGGGGAGGAAAAAAAAAAGGGGATCCTAAAACCTTCAAAAACAAACTCCATGGATGCCTGCCTTCATTCAAACTCAAGAAAGATTAAACACCAAAGAAATTAGATCCTGGTTTCAAATCACAGCAGTATGGCAAACATCCAAAAGGATAAATTTGGCCAGATCTAACTGGAATACATCTCTTTCTGATATATCAGAAAGCAGCAAGAACAGCAGCACTCCCTGCAGTGACGCTAAAAATCTTTGGCTACTTCTCACATTTTGAGGAGGTGACAAAACCTCTGCTGGAATCACATGGGACCTCTGCAACGGCAGGGAGGAAAGGAACTATAGTGCAGGCTGAATACACCTCCCAGCTTTTATTCACTCTGCAATGCACAGCAACGGAGGAGCAGCTTTTTGCCAAGAAAGCTGGACACAGGAAACGGGTCCAAGCAAGTTTTGGCCACAGCATTGCATGACAGAACAAGAAAGAGCTTAAATATAAAAATTCTCTGAGTCAGCACATACAACTGACCTTTATCTCTCCCTAAATACTTAAGATTAAGAATACTCTGTGATTACTTGTCTGCCAAGACAGGATAAGCTAACTTGACACTGGTATCCAAGAAGTCTATTCAACCTGTCCTGAGCCAGGCTATTAACATGGGAAATACAAAAAAGCTGCTGAAAATTCTTCTCTAGAAATGCATGAAGGAAGTATACACACATCTACAGCAAAAATCCAGACAGAGAATGCCTGCAATAAAACTTAATAAAATGTTTTATCTTGCCTGTATTTGTGAAGCATTTACAGTAGGAGCACATTAGCTGACGAAACAGGAAAATGCAGCACAAACCCAGGGTTGCAGTGACAAGACCAAGGACAGCAGATGTCACCAAAATGGGATATATTCCACTATTCAAAAGCTCCCAACTTCTGCAATACAGATTTTTCACTTCTCCACAGAAAAGCGAAAAGTCAGGCAGCAACAATATTGAACCGGTTAGCTGGTCAATTTTTGAATAATACCAGGTCATTGTGGAAGGGGCCATAATGAATTGACAGAATCCCTGAATAAAAAGGAAAAGTTACTGTTGATAATATTGACTATTCACAGCCCCTTGATACCCTGCTACCATTATTCCACTCAGGTGGTGAGGACACAGAGCCAGGTGCTGAAGCTTTCTTTCCAGATCTCAAGTTGTCACATGCAGTCCCAGCTCCTACATTCACTCACAGGGAATGAAGTCAAGAGACAAAAGCCACAGAGAAAGTTACACTGTGTGTGTCCCCGGAATGGAATGTTACACCCAAAGGATTCCTGGGATGGTCTACATCTGAGGTCATATGGAATTGCCCTGGCAATGCTGCAAGATGGATGTTCATTTTCATAACCCTCCTTCTGCAATCCTACTCAATCTTTCTCACATAACATTCTCCGCATCCTGGAAGTGACAGACATTTGCCAAAGATCTGAAGTGCTCCAGTCCAACTCCTAACTCTCACATACCTTCACCAGTCATGCTGGCAAAGATCCACAACAGCAGCTCTAATGAGCCAGAAGAGTCCTCGCATTCAGAGGGGGCAAAAAAAGAGCATGTTCTTCCCTTGAGGTGATCCCCTGTGAGGTGAAGGCAGTAAAGAAAGTAGTGGCAGCTAAGACGATAAAATGTCAGACTCCCGGCAGTACAAAATGGCAGCTGAACCCTGGCGAAGTGCCAAGCTGCTCAAACAGGGAGTTGAGTACACGGGGCCGTAATTATGATTAGCATAATAAGAGAGTGGTACAACAGCTACCTAGTTACTCTGAAGGGTCATGGAGAAATCATAACAAAGCAAAGTTTTAAGGAGAGACACAAAAGAAAACAATGACATAGCTGCTCGTGGGTTTTACCCGGAGGTTCTTCCATGCGTGAAGTGTGGCCTGGGAGAAAGTACAAAGACTGTTTAAGAGATCAGACTCTGAACTGAGAGCAGCCGGCCGTGCCTGCAGAACTCAAATGGCTCCACAACATATAAAGGATCATATGAAAAGTGTGACACTGAAGACAAAGGACCTTACAAGAAAAATAGGCTGTTAGTGTAAATTTCAATAAAACCTGGGCTCAATAGAGTCAGTCAAGATTTCTGGCTTTCTAACAAGAAAAGACTCTTTTCTCTTTCCCTCAAATGAAGCAGAAGAGACAAAAATATGAGAAAAATAAATAAAATCTGAATACTCAGATATTTTCATTTTTTTCATTTTGAATGTCACGTAAACAGTATTTACAGATCCACTGCATCATGCAATTAGCCCAGCTGTGTGCATGAAATTAATCAGAATTTTAATAAAAGTATTAAATACCGAGTTGCAGAGTTAAAGGTATATGGATATGAAAATCTCTAGATTCACTGTACTGGGTACATCTGAAAGAACTAATATACAGAGCAGAAGTTTAAAATCAAAAGTTCTCTTTGCAGGCAGAAAGATCAGAATTTTCATTGAAATCTGAATTTCACAGAAGACACTGAGAAGCTGCATATAAAAAAATCCCACTCTTACTCAGGAGGGACAATCTGGTCCTCCATGAATTGAAAGTTTACTGTTAAGCCTATTTTCACCTCCCTTTTCCTCTATGCTACTTCTCTTTCTCCTATTAACCTTTTCCATTACCAGACATCAAGAACCACTGTGTACACAAACAATGCTTTTCCCAAGGCAAGGTCAGCTCGTTACCATACAAAACAACCGTACGCTGTATCCCAAAACACATCAAGACAACCCAAGTTAAATGTTAATATTGCCATTAGGCTTCTCCGTTGCATTTGCTATCATATGATATCAGACAGAGCATCAACTGAAGAGATGCTTTTTAGATTGAAGAGGCAAACAGTTGTACCAGTAAAAACCCCACCCATGTATCTCTCCCTTGCTTTCAAACATCATTTTTATTTTGTCTGAAATCCGTAAAGTTCTGGGTTTCTTCTATCTTTGGGGGGTGGGGGGGTAAAAGCAACCAACAAAACACATCCCTATTCAAGTGTCTTCCTTCTAAGCACCACCGTCTACAGCGCCAGGAATGAAACCCATCTTCAGAATGCAATAAACTTACGATTTCCAACCGCAGGCGCCCCCATAAGGAAGATCATATTCTTATTCTCAGACACCAAAATACTTCTACTGTCATAAATCCCTCCTGACAGCAATATCTGACAAACACGTTTTTAAACTACGCTTTTCCTACCTTAATCACAGCTTTGCTATGTACACCAACAGACTTTGACATGCACTGGTGCAAGCTAAGCTCAGAGGCATATACCTAAGGCACACATCTTAATTCTCATTTGCAGTGCTCATTGCAAACCATCATTGCACCTAATTGAAACAAATTCATCCTGTGAAAGTTCATCAATCAGTAACACATTTCAGAACAAAAATTCGGAAAAGCACACACACAGTGATTTTCCCAAGTGGGAGGACAGTTACTTATTAAACTTTTCATCTTCTTTTTAATTAAACCCCGTATTTTATATAATTTTGGAACATCTATGTATTCCCAAGAACAGGTGTGTATCTCAAGCAACATATTCATGTAGAAAAAGTAGAATCAGCATCTCTCTTGCCTTGTAATTTTGCATAGGTGTCTACATACACAGTAGTGAGAGGAAAAAAGAAACACTACTGTTAAATACTATTAGGGGTGAAGAAGCAAGAGAACATACTCCATTTGCCTTTCAAATGCAGATTTCAAAATGCTGACTTGTAGTGATTTCTAGTTCTGGATCTTGCTACTGTTCACTGCTAAATGCATTACTATCACAGAACACAAGTCAGCAAGTAGCAGAAAGAAAGATCTCTGCTTTTTAAAAATTGTACTTTGATAGTAATGAAAAGAAATTTACAGCTGATTGCCCTATATTAAATATCTAACTGTTTGTAATGAAAGCACAAACGCTGGAGTTTTTGTGATCTCCAGCTCACCCATCCAGTAGCTCAGCAAGAGAAATAACACAAACTGATCAATTATCAGACTGAAATATTAAAACTAGTAAGCCTGACTAGTTCACGTAAACAAAATATAAATCACTTACAGAACTGGATGAACAATCAGCTCCGGACTATACGATTTGATTACTGTTGCTGCATCTTTGGTACAAAACACATGGGATAAATCTGCACCCTAAAAAAGAAAATTTGCAAACAGTATTATCAAATTTATACTTAAAAATAACTTCATAATTCCAGAGATTATTTAACTAATATTTCAACTGAACTCTTCTCAATAATTAAACCAAACTTTATTTGTTTTTCTATTTTGGCTTAGACTGCTATGAAATGTTCTGTTATTTTTGTATCTAACTTCCAATATAATTTTTTTCCTGTTTCTCGCTAACAGGATGTCTGAAAACATAAATCTTGAATTTTTACTCACTTGAGAAATGCTTCTCATTCGCAGATGAGTAAAGACTAAAATGTCACATGTACAAAAGAACACAGATGAGCACGAGACAACTTACATTAGAGAACCATAATAATATTGTAACATACTTGCAGTGGTAATCCATGAGTACATTTCTAGTCCTACCATTTTTACCCAAGGGGTCAAATTCATATAAGAAAAAGGCTGGCACAATTTCAGCAACACACCCTATGTTAAATAAACATTAAAGCTGAAGAGCTGAGTCTCAAGCTTCTGCTACCAATACAAAAAAATCAGAAATACACATAGAATTATGTAAGCAGTGACCAGAAAACCTGATCTTGCATCCGTCATGCAAACTGAAATCTTCCAGCATTAAGGAAGTGTCTCCTCTGCTTTACTACGATACATTTAACATTTCAAGCTATCTTGAGTGTTTATATGCAGATGTAATGGTCTGAGATCAAGTGACTTCAGCAAGGAGCCTCCTAGTATTGCCACTGTATTTGCACATAGTGGACAGAAAGCTGAATGGCCTTAGGATCTTGTAATAACGTGATTAAATAATATCATATCAGTTTGAAATCTTTGAGGGTTTGCATCCCGGGGGAAGAGGTGGCTGGAAATATATGGGTTGGTTCATTACTTATTGAGAGAAATTTTCAAAAAGAAAAATGTACACAATGAACTGAAAGTACTGACACACTATATATAGCATTCTGAAAATTAGATGTATTAGGTAAGCATAATTGTTGACCTGACTTGTTTACATCTGAACAATCACCCTATATTTATGCAGTCTGCAGTAAATATGTTCAGCCATTTAATATGTGATTAAAATAAGGAAGTTCATGCTTCCAGGAAAGAAAAGCTTAAAAAATACTTCTGCTGAAGATCAGAATGCAAAGAAAGGTGCTATTAGAAATTACATTAAATTCCACCCACAATCTTTAGACTTAGAGCACATAAGAATTTTACTAGGCTAAAGTTTTAAGTTTTGAACGAAAGTTACTTCATTCAACACAGTTATTAGGTGCAGAAAAAATTTCTGAAGAACTCACTTCTGAGCACCAAAACCATAACTTTAAACAATAATCTAAAGTTATTTTATTGTTCACTTTTGGAGAAAATATTTCATCAAGTCTAGAAATTTCCTGAGTCCCTGAAATTGTCAAATTTTGGACATACTTCTAACTTCACCTTACACAGAGAAAGAAAATACAGAGAATGAAACACAGTGAATGACACATTTACGAAGTATTTCTACAAATACTGGACTAAGGATTTTCTTTGCTCAACAGAAGACCTTGTAGAACTCAAAATTCATGTGCATTACAGAATGAATGCTTTTTAAAAAATAGCACCTAAGCAGCAGAAATGATGAAAAGTTCATTTTGGACTTGTACAGAAGAACACGTACCACTTTGAGAGCTGTAATTGCAGCAAAATATGGTGCTCCAGTGTATCTAGAATGAAATAAAGTTTAGGTTAGGAGATAGTAATGAGATTAGATACTGATCTTTCACAGAAATATTTACAAAGATCACGCCATAAACCAGCAAAATTTTCTGAAGCAACACAGGTAAATCTTTAGAGACAAACAAAACAAGAGCCAAGAACTGTATGCAAGCTAAATATGGGATCTGTGACCTGGATCAATCCCACCCGACTTCAGATGTTTGACTAAAGTGCCTAAACTGTGATTCCAGTTGCCCTAAATTCTCTTTAAAAAGACTGAAGAGAGAGATACGAACAAAATCACCCTCCAAAGGTGCTTACTTCAGCCAAGAGGTAAGAACCTAAGACCATTAGGTTCTAACTCCCAGCCATTCAGCCCAGCTACAAAACAGCACCTTTCTGCTCTTTATGAAATGTTTATCAACGGCAGATGTCCATTAGCAGATCTCTCTTACAGGAGAAAGATGTCATCTCTCTTTCAAATGGGGAAAGTGAAAAACAGGAAGGTGTAGTGGCTCATTCAAAGTATTGTGGTCAATATTATTTCTAGGTCAGTACAGCATTTAACTGATTTATGCAGTAACTTTTTTCCCTGAAACAGGATATTTCCATTACTCCTGTAGATAAAACAAGGTGTTGACAGAATCTAGTAAACACCAATATTCATCAAAATAAAAAGCCCACAAGAAAACACAGCATATGAAAACACAGAGACCCAGTTCCCAAGACACCAAAATTAAAAATCAGATGTGCCACTGTCTTACTCTATTTATTCTATAACCTCATCATGCAATGGGAAAGGACTAACACTGAAAGCAGAGAGTTCAGTGGTCAAAAAAAGACAGAGAAGGCAGACACAAAGAGAATTTTAAGTTCCAGTAATATTCAGTACCAAAATTTCGCAACACATCTGCAAGGTACCATGTTCTTTCCTAAGTATGCATGGTCACGATGATGGAGTACTAAAGCTCTCTGGAAAATACTTGTGGTTTAACTGTAAGGTAACTTTGAATGGCTTGTACAAGTAGTCATGATGTCCTCAAGTTTTATCAGAAGCAAAAATCAAATTTCTATTTAACTTACTCTCGACATCCTCCAACAATGCCTATACGGCCATCTTGACCTTTATGCTTTTTCCCTGTTAGAGGAGGGATGACATTGCGCACCAGCTGAAAAATATTCTCCATATCCTTTAGAGTGTGTGTTCTGTGCAGTGAAAAAGATCTCTCTATAACTGAAAAGAAGAAAATAAGTGTTACTTCAAAGAATGTTCTTTAACTACTGCCCAGCATTTCTTTTAAGCACTCATGTACACTAATAAAATCACACAAAGATGCACAAAGTGACATACTTCTAAAATCCAAATGCTTTGTCACCTAAAGGCCTTTAGAACATGGAACAACTAGGGAAGGAGATTTTTAAAATGAATTAAGGTTCTGATGCAGAGAATATTCTCACTGACTGTTCAGAGTCCTAATTTAGGGCTCATGTACAGAAAGCAAAAACAACCCAGAATAGTTATACGAACATTTTGTAACTTGAAATACCTTCTTAGTTCAGACTGAAATCAGCTCCATAATAAAGCTCAACTAAAATAAGAGCACTTAGTAAGGACTAAATACATCCAGACACAGAGCAAGCACAAAGCAACTGAAATTAAATTTTAAATGTACACCCTACCTTATATTTTGCTTCCCCTTAAAGACTTCCACCTCTTAGCAGAATCAGGGCCTATCTCACTGCTTTTTTATTTTGGTAGCTGGTTACAAAGCACAGTGAAAGTCTTTCTGCAAAACTATAATCCAACACACTAGAGGCAAACATCACAAATATCACACAAAGATCATTTTAGCTATAATAAATCTCCAGATCTCTGATGCAAAGCTATATGTCAAGCCACATACCAAAACAACTGCACACTCAGTAGGCTACGTATCAAATGACTGTTTCAAAAGGCTACAAAATTTAGAAGAAAAAATTATTTCAACAATTACAACTAGAGAGAATTAAAACATTTACCTAACATACAAAAAATGTGAAGATCACTGCTTCTATCAATAATGTGTTAACTATAAATTGCAGCAAATACACTAAAAGAGCAAGTTCTTAAAAGCTCCTCATTCATTACCTCTACAATTCTGTTCAGAAGAGTGGTTTATTTGAACAGTAATTTCAGTGTCCTAGACTGCAGTCATGCTTACTTTCTTTTTTACAGATCTTATAAAAAGCTTTCAAGGAACTGCTACATGTGCAACATAATTAACATAGAAAATAACTCCCATGATACTCCTTATTTTCAGCTGTATAAAACTCAGTAACCCCATCCCCCAACTCCAAAATATAGAGGAGGGAAAAAAAGGAGGGGAAAAAAAAAGAAAAACTGTTCCAGAAATACTGGGCATAATAATGGGAAAAAATGTAATAAACAAGAAAATTCCAAATCTCTGTGCTATCAGCAAAATGTATCTTTTTCTGTCTTCCATAGAATCTAAACCTAAAACAGACATGCTAATCTTCAGTAATAGTACGCTTTAGTGTTCAATAATGATAAATACTCTTGGCTGATCTTTTACTTTTGGATACAGGCATCCTGCTCTCACTGAGAAATAATTAAAAATGGGGGTGGGGGGAAGGAAAGGAATGAAAATAAAAGAAAAAACCCACAACCTGTTTTGGATTACAGCCAAAATAGCATTGCAGTGACCTAGAGGAGAACAAAATGCTCATCTCCTCTGAAAATTATTTCCTTTAAATCACACTTCATGCACTTGCTTGTTTACAACCACACAGGAGTATTATATAGCTTTGGAACCCTTCAATCACAGTATTATTAAAAAAGCCTTCTGTTTATTTGCTGCTCGTTTTTGTTTATGTGTAAATATAAAGAGACTACATAACAAATGGAGAGAAAACAGAGAATTATGCAAAACGCAATTCTTAATAGAGCCCTATTCTACCTACAGAATCAGTAAGGCATATTCAGCTCTTAACAAATGAAATCTTAATACTTTAAAAGATGTGTTGCCTGAAGCCTTATGTTCACATTTTAGCACAAACACTTTTTACACCTTTGCCAATTAGAAGATTAGAATCTCAAGTTGCTCTTGCTGCAGTTAAACAAATAGAATGCTTTTTTGCATAGTGTAATATGCCTGTACACCTGTATGATGAAATCCAGCAAGAAAAACGCAACCTCAGTTTCAGGTTGTTACACATAAATAAGCTTTTCAAGAAAAACCTTTCAGAAGTAATGGTAAGGCCTTACAGGTACCTTCACCCCAGCCTAGAACCTTAAATGATTTCCTATGGGATTTTCTGAAGCACTCAAATTTTCCTTTATTTTAGAAGCGAAAGCAACATTTAAAACACTGTGTCCATTCATATCCCATAATTCATCTACAAAAGTCTGCGGCCACCTGGAAATCCTACAGACCAACTATCCACTCAAGAAGAAACACAGCAAGATCTGCCAGCCTAAACCCTCAGCAGGCCTAATCACCCAGTCTGCCATGCATTTTACAGGGAAACACAGTAAGTAACACAACCGAAATGGCTCCAAGAGCCTCACAGGACTCAGAGAAAGCCCATTAGGATCTGGCGTTCCACATTATTATTCAGCACTGAGGCTGGGTGTTTTCTTTTTTTTTTTTCCCTTTTCAAGCACTGATAGAATATCCCTGACTTCCTCCTGCCCATGCAGTCTACCTCCACGTACAAAGAGACTGTGATAAAGATAAATGCCACCGGCGCACAGATCCCAAGAAGTTTGTTAATGATTGCTACCATCAGCTTCTGGCCCACACATAAGGTACGGAAAGAAAAGTTTGTGCATAAACACCAATCCTTGAAATACTGCTTTGCCTTTTTCTTTAAAGTAAATTCAGGTGCCCAAAGAATTTACAAAGAACTGGCATAGTAAAAATACTTAAGCAAATATTGTCATCTTCTATTATGCCTACTACAGTAATATAATGTTTAATTGATAACATTCAGAATTTTGTTGTAAAGAAAATTATTTTGAAGAAGCTAGATCTTAACATCTGACTTACTTTAGTGTAGGCAAAACTCCACTCTTTTCCCAGCCCTGAAAAAACATGCACAGCCTTAACTTCATATACTGGGTTATGCTTGATAACTTCAAGCAGAACACCAGCAAAATTTCTGCTACAAAGTAACTGGCATTTCCAGATTGCTTTCAGCAACTGTCCTATTTGCCTGTTATGTATAAAACTCCTCCTAACTTCACTGTACAGAGACATGACTGTGGAAACAAGTTCCCAATGTTTATAGGGTTCAAGAGGTATGACTTTGCTCATTAAAATTTTTTATAACTAATGTACCTGTATTAAATAATCAGTACAACGGTACAAATAATGATTTAATTTCATTTGATATCAGACAAACACCTTCACCACAATATTAAATATTTCCAATTAGCTTTTATTTTCAAAAGCTACTTACTACCAGTGCTTTCACACAGAAGTTTTAAAAAATACCCTAGCCTTTATTTATGCTGTAGAAGGAAGTACCTATCGGTGGAGAAAGTGTTGCTGTCATAGCATTATAATTAAAGTTATCCGCATATGAACGATGGTTCGCTCTCCGAGGTGGACTTGCTGGTATAGATTGTGACCTTTGTGATACCGTAGAAGAAATTCCAGCCAACATCTGTCCCAGCATCTGTAGCATCTGGAGTTCTCGAGCATGCTCAGCTTCCCGACGCTTGTCCTCAATTTTGAGCCTCTGCTCTTCAAATCTGTAAAATTTCTCATCTGTATCCATGCTCTGCTGCAGGAATTTTTCCATCATTTTATCCAATGTTAAATTTGTATGGCGTTTTTTTGATCTTTTGGGCTGATTGAGAGGTGGGGTAATAGTTGGAGCATTGACTTCTTTAAAGCCTAAAGCAAGGAAAGAATCAATTATTTTTCTGATGAAAAACAATTTTCTAAGAGGAAAGCAGCAAAAAATCTCCCTACAAGATGCACATCTAATGCATCACAAAGTTGTTATACTTTCTCAATGTGAGCTGTATTTATTTAAGGTATTTTTCTTTCAGAGTACTAAAGCAAATTCACAAACTTCTAACAAGTTGCAAGGGTAACACAAAAATCACATAGAGGCATTTTTTAATTGTTGTAGTACTAAACTTCAACAATAGGAGTGTTTTTTATCTTCTAATAAGGTTTAAGTGAAGGTTATTAAATAGTATAGCCTCATTTGTGTATTGCAAATAATTACATTAATCTAAATTGAGTTTCAGTCTGTTGGCATTCTAGATTTGCATTTCAAAAGAACATTAGTGTAAACAACTCTTTGATGGGGTTTATGTGTAAAAAGAAGGTTGGTTAAACGTCAACCAATTGGCTGATTCCTCAGTGATGTCAACTTCTGGAGACAGGTTCATGTTTGTATTAAAAATCCTGCATTAATCTAGATTGAAAACAAACAAGCAACACTTCCCCCGCACCTCCACAATACAAATGTGGAGGGTAAAGAATGCGCAGGGAAAGGACAGGCTTTATTGAAGTGCTGCTTCTGTCCGCAAGCCCGATAAAGTTAGAGGCAGTGTTTCTGAAACAACCCATGCAATTAATTATGTAAAAGCTCTCCCCTAGCTTTCTGGCCCATCTGCAACAATAAGCAGATTTTTCAGGTATTATCGTCATCATCATTTTAATACCGATTAGCAAAACTGCACATAGTCTGTAGGGAACGGGAAAATCCTCCAGCGAAAAGGATGCATATTTTCTTGTACAGTGCTACCTGATACTTTGTCTCGATAATCTCTGCGCTAGTTTTCCATAGGTCTCCCATCGATAAATACCGATAAAAACTCACTAGGGTCCCTGTCCGCAGCATCTCCCCCTACCCAGTATGCAGAATTTCTAGCACCCGCAGCAGCCCGCTCCCCTTCCAGGCTCTCCAGTTCACAGGGAACCGCAAGGTGCAAGAGTTGGGGGAGGCATGGGAGGATTTCGGAGCGCAGAGGACGGGGAGGGATGGATGAGGATGAGGCAGAAGCCACTAGAAGCGCGCTAGCTGGGGAGAAGCGCCGACAGTCGGGCTGCGAGATTCCGCGGGGTGAGGGGAGGACACCCGGCACCGGGAGCTCGCCGGCTACTCACCGTCACCCGGCGGCACGGGGATGGCGAAGGACGGGCACTCCACCTTGATGGGGTGGTCGGCGTAGGAAGAGCACTCGCCGGAGTCCTCGGTGAAGTTGTCGCGGGGGGACTCCGGCCCGGCATCCTCGTCCAGCTCGGCGTCCAGCTCTCGGCTGTTGTGCGGCGTGCCCGGCGTGGGCGGTGCGGCGAGCGGCCCCGCGGGCGGCTGGGCGCCGTC